>VDFB02000003.1:29348857-29459654 GCA_007258455.2 Sequoia sempervirens | reverse complement strand
TTTGGGAATTTGTTCTCTCGATGAGTTATTGGTCAAATACATTATCTATTCATGGATTCTATCTTGAGTGCTATCATAATTACACATTGGGGTGGTTTGTGGTTTTAAACTATTAAGAATGGTTTTGGTTGGAGTTTTTTTCATTGATTCAATAAAGTTTCAATTGCTCAATTCATATTTTATTGTTTTTCTTGTGTTTTCTGCCTATGCACAAGCCATTCAAGCATTTTTGTATAAAAAATTTATGTAGAAACGTTATTACATGTCTTGATGTTATTTCAAGAGTGGAAGGTGTGGAGAACTGGGTTTTGAAATAAAATGAAGAGTTAAAGGTCTAAAAATGGTGGTTTTTTTTCACTTGAAAATAGAGTTTTTACCCTAGGGTTTGCAAAAATATCTGAGATACCAGAAGTTTCTTTGTTTTCTAAGCATATTAGGGCCTAAATAAAGGTGTCTAAGGTGGTGGAAAAGTCTGAAAGGTTGTGGAAGTGCTACATCCAATAAACCCTCAAGAATTACACTAAAAACAAGGGTTTTTTGATTTGACGGTTATAGGTCCGTACAAATAGAATCCAATTGCAGAATCTTTGTTTTATTGGCAATTTATTTGCTACCCCAAGGTTTCAGAGGTTTGTGTGGTGTTTGAAGGTATGTTGTTTTGCATTTTTGGGCTAATTGAGTAGCCTGTTGAAGGGTGAATGCATAGGAAGTCAACGTTGGTCCAAAGGAGTCTATGTTGTTTCTCATATATGTTGTGTAACTTGGATATGGGTGTTTGAATCAGTCATGTGTTCGTATGGTATTTTGGAAGATTGTGGAGTAATTGGACAAAAACTAGTTTCTCACTATTACAAGGGTTTAAGGGGGTTAAAGAGGGAAATGTGTATTTAGTTGCTTGTCAAGTTTTAAGGGAGTTTTGGACTGTCCAAATAGGTTAGAACAATCTTGTTAGATGCCCCAAATAGGCAGGTTACAAAAAATTTGTGATTGTGCCCTTATGTCTACATCAATTTTTCACTTAATTTCACTCGGTCCAATATAGTTCGGAGTGATTCTTGCCTTTGGGGTGCAAGAGAGGACCATCCCTAGCATAAACGCATCTATCCGAACATGTTGGAACAGCTTTGTCGGTCGCATAAGTTGTAGAATGAAAGTTGCACCACTTTGCAATCTCTATTAATCGCTGCATCTAGCAACTTTTCCCTCCACCTAAAAAGTCATCACTCATAGGAAAATGCCTCCCAGATAGAAAAACTGGTGAGAATTTTTTGTAAATGGTCCCAACACGCATCCCATAGCCCCGGACGGAGAGTCTGTAAGCATCATGGTCTCTGAGAACTAGACCTTCAAAGATTTTTATCTTTCAGCACTTTGGACTCTTAAGGGAAATTGTTGGTCCAATGTTGCTCAGAGTAATTCAACGTATTTGGGGGCAAGAGAGGACCATCCCTAGTAAATGTACTCCATCCATGTGTTGGAATAGTCCGCTTGGTCGCATAAGTTGTGCACGAAAGGTAACTAATTTGCAAATTTTACACTACTTCTGCATCCGCAACTTTTCTCCCTCCACTCAAAAGTAATCACCATACAAGAAAAATGCTTTTGAGATAGCAAAATCGAGAGGTTTTTGTAGATGGTCACAACACGATCCCATAGCCTTGAATGGAGAGTTCAGAAGCATCACGGCCCTCGAAATAAAATCTTCAAAGATTGTCAGCTTTTAGCACTTTGACCTAAGGAAATCGTCATTCAATGTAGCTCAAAGTGATTCGGGCGATTTGGGTGCAAGAGAGACCATCCCTAGCGAAATGTACCCATCCGGCGTTGAATAGTTTGTTTGGTCGCACGAAGTTAAAACGAAAGTTGCACCACTTTGCAACTTTGTCCTTGCATCTCGCAACTTTTCTCCACCAAAAGTCATCACCATAGGAAAATGCCTTTGAGATAGCAAAACCGAGAGAAAATTTTGTAGATGGTCACAACATGATCCCATAGCCTCAGATGGAGAGTCTGTAAGCATCACAGTCTTCGAGAAATAGACCTTCAAAGATTGCTTCATTTTAGCACTTTGGACTCTTAAGAGAAATCGTCAGTCCAATGTAGCTCGGAGTGATTTGGAATATTTGGGTGCAAGAGAGGACCATCCCTAGTGTAAACGTACCCATCTGGATGTGTTGGAATAGTCTGTTTGGTTGTACGAGTTGCCGAATGAAAGTTGCACCACTTTGCAACTTTACACTACTTGCATCTGGCAACTTTTCCCTCCACTAAAAAGTCATCACCAAAGGAAAATGCTTTTGAGATAGCAAAAACCAAGAGAGGTTTTTGTAGATGGTCACAACATGATCCCATAGCCTTAGACAGAGTCTGTAAGCATCACGGTGTCTGAGAAATAAACCTTCAAAGATTGCTGCCTTTTAGCACTTTTGACTCTTAAGGGAAATCGTCGGTCCAATGTAGCTCAAAGTGATTCGGCGTATTTGGGTGCAAGAGAGGACCATCCCTAGCATGCACATACCCATTCGGACGTGTTGGAACAGTTCATTTGGTCGTATGAGTTGCGGAATGAAAGTTGCACCACTTTGCAACTTTACACTGCTTGCATCTGACAACTTTTCCCTCCATTGAAAAGTCATCACCACAGGAAAATGCCTCTAAGATAGCAAAAAATTAGAGAGGTTTTTGTAGATGGTCCCACCATGATCCGATAGCCTAGACGAGAGTCTGTAAGCATCACGGTCTTCTGAGAAATAGACCTTCAAAGATTGCTTCCTTTTAGCACTTTGGACTCTTAAGGGAAACTAGTGGGCAACATAATTAACTTCTTCGCAAACTTGGTTTGAAGTAATTTCATTCTTTTTTGTGCATTTAAAATGGAGTTTTAAGCCTTCCACCCTAAAAGTGACCTCTAAATAACTTCAGACACCTTAACTACCTCATTCTTATTCATTTGTTTTGCAAACAAGCATTTTCATTCCAAGAGGCAATATAACTTTTGAGACTACAAGAAGACATATGATAACTCTTTAGTGTACTAAAAGAATTCTTATGATTTTTGAAGAATGTTGATAACTCTACTGGAGGAAGGTGATGAGAGATTGCTTAGCGATGAAAAGCTTGAGGCATCTTATAAGGAAGTCATGCCAACCAAAGAAATGATCAAGCGTGAAGTCACAACTTGCAGCCATGGAATTGAACCTACTAAACCTTAAGAAGATGGTTGTGTTGCTGACCGGAAGAGCACCTTTGGATGGTTGTGTTGCTGACCAGAAGAGTACTTAAAGATTTAGAGGGAGTCTGCTGAACCTAAAGAAGATGGTTGTGTTGCTGACCGAAAGAGCACCTCTGGATGTTGTTTCAGTTGAGGTCTGCGATGAATACTTGTACACACCATAGTATGGTTGTAGCCATTATGGTTGATATCGTGTTGAGGCGACATCTAATATCACGATGAGATGATATTCTTCTTTTCACTTATGGTTGTAGCCATAGTACTAGGCATCACGATGAGGTGATTTTCCTTGTGCAACTGGAAGTATCCTCCCTAGCTGAGAGGGAGTGTTGATGATTATTGCAGTGTCAGTCATATCCTTCCAGCAATCTCCTCGACATAAGAATAAATTAAATATAGCCAAAGCTATTTAATTTATATATATATATATATATCAATTTGTGATTAATGCTAATTCATCAAGAGATACGAGTTAATGAAGAGGTGCATTTATGAAGAGGCCGACATGCTTGAGGCACGATTTATGTCAAATAATATTTATTATTTTATGAAGGCCGACTTCTATCTTGGAGGCGCAATCTTTGAGGAGGCACATTCTTTTTGGAGGCTGACCTATATTGTGAAGAGTCGCATCTCTCTCAACTTGTATATATATTAGATACATTTCATTATTTTGAGACATACATTTTTCATACATTCCATTTCATATCAAGTGCGAGTTATTGAGAAAATCTTCAAGTGGAGATCGAATTATTGTGAGAAGACTGAGGATTATCATTTGAGAATTACATCATTGTATTGTTGTGTTGTCATCAGTCTGTGGTGCATATTATTAGACCTCATTATCGGCCTTCATTGTAAAGGAGTTTCTATTGTGACTCAATAATATAAGTGATATTATTGGCTAGTTTTTTCTCCCTCAAGAGGAGGGTTTTCCCAGGGTATCTACTGTGTTAGTGTGTTTGATTTAGAATTAATTTTTTGTGCATTAAATCTGATCATAAAACTAACACAAGTAAATGGTTGCATAGCATGTGGAATGAGGGGACAGTAGGCCTAAGACCCCTTTAAAGTTTGTTTGAGTGCTTTCTTTTCATTTTTTGTGAGTTTTGTGCCAAGTTTCCTCAAAGAAATGTGGTCGCATAGAATTCCATGATAAGCTAATGCAATTGATAGCTGCTCCTAGTTATTAGTTATGTAATGTGAAGTAATTGCATAATTGTTTAGGTTGACTTTGTAAAAACTATATTGTTATTGAAATTTTTTCATCTATCAGCATCTAGTTGTTACTTATGCAATGTGAAGTAATGCTTTGAGTTTGAAAGATGTGCAATGCAATTTAATCAACAATATGAATATAAACTACATAATATTTAACCATTCTTTTTATGCTATTGTACATTGACATTTAACCATTGCTCACTTGATTAAATTTTCAAAGAGTTTAATCATGCACATGAGGAGGAAATTAAATTTCGATTGTCAACTTCTATATATATCAAATTATCCAATAATCAAGTGTATGTCCATATACAAAAATGGCATCAACGCCAACTCAAACAAAGTTTTACAATATGTGGCATATGCCATCTCGGTATCTATTCAATATTTACATTCCAAAATGTCTATCTCATTCTAAACTACTGGTGGATCATCAAAATGGAGCCTCTTTGAAGCACTCGTTGCCTCTGAAGGTAGCTGCACAAGAAAAAGTCAAACCACAATTGAGATTAGTTATACTATATAATTTAAAATCGAATAATTAACATAAAAATCAATACATATTGAATTATAATTCAATTCTAAAATTGAAATCTTGATTACCTGAAATATACGTCTCTTCGAAGGGTCAGGAGTCCTAGAATATACCCCTCTCAAAGAACTAACCAAACCAACTTTTGTAACATCAATCTATATATGTGAACAAAAACATGAAATTGATCCAAGTTAGCATCGAATTTTCAATAATAAGAACATATTTACCAAGCACAAAATAAAATAAACACATACCTCTTTAGGCTGATCTTTTTTTGTATCTCCTTTAGGTGTTTCAACACCTCCTCCTTCAGGTGTTTGAATACCTACTCCTTCAGGTGTTGTGGCACTTATCAACAATGATGTATAGCTCACAACTGCCTGTACATAAAAATGAAAAGTACATATGAAACTACGAATCTATGTCAATGTATGCATAATCAATAAAATATCTTATAAATCTTAATTCAATCAAATTTGAGTTCAATTACATTTCCCTTATCTAACGTTGTGCGTCCATAGTTTGGAGATGTCGCACCTTGCTCGCACTAGGTGTTTCCTACAAGCAGAGAATAAGATAAACATATAAGTTAATATATAATTTCATTAATGACAAGCAAGTATATAGTAAAAAAATGTAAATGAGTGAGTGTGAAAATACATGCTATGTGCGTCTCGAGGCCAAATGAAATGGCCCTAAGGGTGCTATCAGTCACTCGTGTGAGATCCTCCTCAGACATTAACTGTTAAATAGACCATGTAAATAAATATTAGTACTTGATACTATCTCTTATTAATATTCATTTTTAAAAAAAATGCAAATTATGAATTTACACCTTAAATGTTACCTGTGTAACTTCTTTCCACCTCTAGCAAGAGAGGACTTTGTAGGGTGTGCTCCACTCCCCTGCATGTGATTTGCTATAATCTCCACATCCTGGATGTCATAATCAGAAGTATTTAATGGCTGCTCAGGGGGATGTACAATAGGACCCAAACATATTTGTTGGCACGTATTGCAAATATGTGGACTCAGGAGGATGATGCAGCAACACTGGATCCATCGCCAAGATCACCAGACTGTGGCTGAGCTACTGAAGAAGCATGGGAAACCAAAAGACCACTCAAAGAGTGAATGGCCTGGATTGTTTGTGTGGTTGCATCCTCCGTAATATCTGGATGTTATACTGGAGGTGGCGGAGGAAGGGAAGGACGAGGAACATATGGGCGCCTAACTACTCTGGCTGCCCCTGGCCTATCCTGGGGCATACCTCCACCAACGCCTTGGAAGGATTTAATGTCAAAGTAATTGACATGACGCCCTAACAAAAACTCAACATATAATTTTTTAATAAAGTAAAAAGGTACATCAAGATTATTGTTGGGTGGTTTATCAAAAACCATACACCAACGATCCCAAAAGTTATCTACTATGCCCCTATGCATGCACCATTTTATAGAAAGTTTTGGTTTGCTAACATTAACTAGCAAACCAGTGTTGGGGTTAAGAAATAAAGAGGCTATTTGGGTTTTGTTATTTGGAGATCTTTCACATCATCATAAGACAATCCACAGGCATAATATTGCCTCATGGTTTCTCGCCAGGAATGAGATGCATTATGTTGGGTGGAGAGGGTTTCTACATTTGTAATTATTCCTATCAATGTGGTTGACATACGGGATAATCGAGGGATTTTTTTATAAACATCACAAATGCCCCTCAATTGCTCCAATTTTTCATGAATTAAGTCTTCAATTGATGGTTGTGGAGGTGGTGGAGCATTTGGCATTTCTACATTTTGGTTATCAGCTGGTGGATTTTCATTCTCAACATGTGGAATTTGTGCATTCTCATTCTCAATAGCCATAATCCCTGATTAAAGTTAAAAAATAATTAATCTAAAATTAGATAATATAAATGAAACACTATTTTTAAATCAAAATCCATTAAAAACAATCATTTTTTTAATCAAAATCCTTTCTAAACTCAATTGTTTCATAAAAATTCAATCAAAAACCCTATTTTGAAAAAAAATCCACAAAAAAATTCATTTTTTAATCATCATCATATATTCTAAATTCATTTTTTTCATAAAAATTCAATCAAAAACCCTATTGTGAAAAAAAATCCACAAAAAAACATTCATTTTTTTTATCAAAATCTATTCTAAACTCAGTTTTTTCACAAAAATTCAATCAAAAACCCTATTTTAAAAAAAAAATCCACAAAAAACCATATGAAATTATTCAAATCTAAAATAAAATTGAATCAAGTCAAATAAAAATCAAAAAACTTACCTTTCCAAATTGGATTTTGCCCAAATCAGATATCCGTTATGCGAAGAAGGAATGCACTGTGTGCCCGCGGATTCTTAACTGTCAAATGACTTCAAAATAGCGCTGGAATTTATTTATATATGCTTTTTACAAATCAGATATCCGATCCAAATTAGATATCTGATCCAAATCAAATATCCGATTTGTAAAAAGTAGGTTTGGTGTTTGGTATGGTGACACCCGAGCCTAAAAAAAGTCAACACTTTCTTTTCACATTTTTCGGTCAGTGAAAGGCGTGTTTTTTTCCTCATTGCCACTTTTTGGCCGACCATGATCCTACACATACCCATATGAGGAGTCTAACATTCTAAAATAATGAATTTTGCATTCATCCTTCTATAATCACCCTAAACAAAGGGAATTATAAGTCTTGGTAAAATGATATTCTAAAATATCTCAAGTGGTTTCATCTCTTGCCCCATCTCAATGAACTTGTTGAATTTGATACAGCTAACTTGAAGATAGCATGGGGAAATGTAAAAATGATAATGTCCTTGGATTGATTACTAGCAATATTAATTGTGACACTATGTGTTACATCTCACATATTAAGTGCCCACACATCTTTGGACTAGAATTTGAGAGATTTTTAGAGACCCACATTATTCTCCATCATCAAATGATATTGTTATGGATAGTCTTGTGCCCTTTGATGGTTGTGATAACCTACCATATAATGATAGGTAAGAGTAACTTGATTATTTAGTAGGTCTTAATAGTTGTGATGACATTGAGGCTTTTCTTGATGCTTCTTCTCCTATAGATGTATCCATTGATTATTTGGCTTCTATGACTCCTAATCTAGATTTGAAGGCTTCATCTTCTTTATCTTCTAGTCACTATCCTAAGTCTTAAGGATTCATGCTTTCTAGCATTGGTGAATACATCTTCAGGTGTTCATATTTAGACATCTTGTATGGGAACATCATCATGGGATGTCCAGTATAGCTGGATGACATACATTGAGATCACATTATTCCATCACTTATTGCGTTGAGTGATTCTTTACAGTAGGTACATCATAGTCTTTTATATTTGGTATGTTGGGACAAGTACTTGACATATTTTGTAAGTTTGTTTTGAGAGTCCCATATTGTAGACTCGAAGGACACACTTGAGGACATCCATCCCCTCTTTAATGGTAGTCCAATCATAGTTGTTGTATACACCTAAAATCGGTCAAGACAATTAATTAATTAAATACTAGTTATTTAATTAATGACCCATTTTATTTTATCTACTTATAAATAAATTCTCAATTTATTTATATAGTTCACACTTTTCTAAATTATTCATATTAAATCACATTCTTCTAAATTTAATTAAATAAACAAATGTCAATAGTTTGTTTTTTATTTAATTAAATACCTTCTCACTAAATTTGAATAATTCCAAATTCAAATTTAGTCACATGTCTACAACACTTTTTCCACCTCATCAAATGTCACATGTATTTAAATATGTCCAATATTTAAATTGCATCATTCTCAACCAATTCCAAAACAAACTTTGGACACTTGGCTCTTTCACACACTTTATTCTTTCATACATTTAGCATGTTGCCTTTGGTCAAGGGAACATCCTCCATGATTCTTCCATCTCCACCGTCCATCTCTCATGTTTAAATTTTTACTGTTAATTGCTGCTACATCACAAGATGCTTTGGAAATCCTATAAATACAAGCCCATTCTACAACATTTGACAATCTCATCTTTGAGCAAACTTACTATGCAAAAATCACATTAAAGCATTGGAGCATTTAGGATATTTTAGCATTTAGCAAGTTGCATTATAGTATCATTTTAACTTAGAATCATGTTTTAGTTTAGTATTTTGCATTTTCATTATCATCTTAGCTTTTATACAACATTTGCATCATAATCTATAACATCATTATCCACTGTCATATCACCATTATCATTTGTTGATAAATCATGTAGGAACTAGATTTCTTGCTTTTTGAATAGCATCTTGTTTCTCAAGTTGTCATTGTAACAATCATAATGCATACACAAATCGGAGAGCCAATATGATTTAATGAATCCTTGATAATAGAGAACAATGGAACAATGTTAGAGATTTGTTTTGTTTTAACTTGGTTGATTTTGTGATTCAAATCTTTAATGTAATACGTCTCATTGGTTTTATGTGTTTGATTATTGATTTACTAACTCCCACAATTCACACATTACATAAATTGGTGCCCACCGTGGGGCATAACCCCATTTTTAAAGCTTTTTGGAAAATTTAATTTCGCAAATTTTGGACATGAAATTTTTTTAACGCGACTGTGAGTTCTTTTGGCACATATGAAAATTATTTTAGCGCATCGAATTCCTGTTATGACACATACGAAAACTCTTTTAGCGCATATGATGACTGTTTTAGCGCATTTGAGGAGTCTTTTAGCGCATCTGAGGAGTCTTTTAGCGCATACACAGTTCTTTTAATGCATCTAATGACTGTTTTAGCACATCTGAGGAGTCTTTTAGCGCATACAAAGTTATTTAAGCACATCTAATGATTGTTTTAGCACATCTAAGAAGTCTTTTAATGCATATAGAGTTCTTTTTTAGCGCATTTGATGACTGTTTTAGCGCATTTAACTGATCTTTTAGCACATTTGATGACTGTTTTAGCACATCCATGCTTTTAGCGCATCTGATGATTGTTTTAGTGGATCCATGAAGTCTTCTGGGGCATCCATGCTTTTAGCGCATTGGGTCACTGTTTTAGTGTTTTTATAGTCAATCTTAAAATAGTCATATCTTGGTCATACGAAGCTTTTTTTCAAAGTTTTTTTTTTTAAATGGGGTAGAATTTCATAAATTATGCAATGGTGTAGGTGTTTCTCAATTTTGTAGAGTTAAAATTTTCTTTTTTATACCTAAAGTCAAATCACATTGTAACTTGGTCTAAATTTTAGGGTTTTTATACTTAATCATTCATCTAACCCTTATATCTTCTTATTTATTGATCTCATCTAACATTTTGAGCATTTATTGCAGGTTTTAAGAGGAACATGGATCATTGAAGTGAAAAAAAAATATTTGATATCCATTGTACTAAAGATGCTTGTCAAAGACATTTGTTGAAACTGTTAATGGTTTTTGCAAGGGCTAGAACTTTTATTGTCTTCTTTTAATTAAATTAGGAACCTAGTTTAATTAAAAGGTTAAAGAACCCCTTGTCTTTTGTGCTTGAAGTGATAGGTCTATGCTCTCCCCTTAATTGGGTGACCAGAATGTCAGACTCACTATTTTATGCTTTGTTAACACCTTTAGAAGGCCTGTCATAGTGGGAAAAAGTACCTACCCTACGGGAACGACCTAAGTGGGAATAACTAAAGCCAATTTTTCCAACCCACTATAATCAAAAGAAAATTTGGGAAAAGTCTACAATTCGATGGTAGTGTGCAAGATAACCATCCCCAAAGCCTTTGTTCTAAAGGTTGGGAGGTCTCCTAAGGGAATTTATCATTTTCTACACCGAACGAAAACTCTTATTACGACCTTAGTGTAGAAGCCAACCAAGTCAGTCTTCAAACACTTTCTATATCACAGTGCAAGGGGAGGGAAGAATCTTCCCCCAAGATACTCACCATATAACCATCAGGGATTACTAGCCAAAAGTGGAGGATTCGGCTTTGGTTAAGACCCAGGAAAGGAAAAAACACGAGCGCCCTCTAGGGGGTGACAGGGTTGTGTGAGCTAACATGGTTCTAAGATTTGGGTTGTGGTATTTTAAGTGACCCTTGAGAATAAAAAAGTGCTTGTATTGTCTTCTCTTGTGTTATATCTGTGGAAATTGAAGGAATCGAACCAGATTCATGAATGCACACTCAATGTTTAGTTCCTAGGTGGAAACAATTGTTTGACAACTTGCTGCTATGTTTGAAGTCATAATTCAAGAATTCATCCATTTAAAGCACTCAATTACCATAATTTGCAAAGTGGAAACCAAGAAAAATACATTGTTCAACAAATTACACCCTAGAAACACTCATATTCGAAGCAAAACAACCAAATAGACTATCAAAAACACTGAAAACTTCCAGTTTAGCGCATTCAGTCACTATTCTGGCATATTCACTACTTTTTCTAGCGCATTTGTTCAATCTTTCAGTGCATCCACCTTCTGATTCAGCATGTCTCAATCACTTTATAATGCATCTGTTCAATCTTTCAACGCATCCACCTTCTGTTTCAACACGTCTCGATCACTTTATAGTGCACCTGTCCAATCTTTCAGCGCATCCATAGCATATTCTAATGCATCTAGGATATTTTCTGGTGCATCAAACATCTGTTTTGGCGTATTCACAGACCCTTTTAGCGCATTCACGTACATGTCACCTTTTCAAAATCACATGCTTTAGGTGTAGTCTAGTGCATTGCTCGCTTTTTCTGGCACATCTAGTCTGTTTGTCAGTGCATTGAGTCTAGATTTTAGGGAATTTAACCTTTGTTCCAGTGCCTCTGACTTGTCTTTCAGTGCATTGAGTCAATATATTGGCGCATCCATACCCTATTTTAGTGCATCTGTGCAGTCTTTTAGCACATCCAAACTTTTTTTAGCGCATCCATTAAATCAAAAACCAGAGAGCTATTTTCCTCCCCTATTTGTTAGTTTGAACTAGAATTCAGAATCTTTTCTAGAATAGAATCATTCCTCAGTCACACCAAAGTATTAAACTTGTTGAAACTGACATTTTCAAGTGGAATTCTTCAAACTAAACTAAGATCTAACACCTTAAAGTGCCTAAATCATCAAACTTATCACATCTCTGATTGTTAGGCCAAGTTTCATCATCAGGATTTGTCATCCTTTCATCACAAAACAAAGCTATATAATCAGATTAAACTTAATCTCATCAATAGGATTTTTCATTCTATTTGACTTAGTTTTTATCCTTGGCACTCTTTCAAACAAAGAACAAAAGTTTAGTGAAAACTATAACACTTGTATGCCCATTTTAACAAGATCCCAAAAAGCATAATCTCAAAGAACAGGAAATTGAAACTCAAACCACCATGGCTGAAATGAATGAGGATCAATTGAATGCTTTAACTCAGTAAATGCAAAACCTTCAACAACAACTCCAAGACATACAAAGAGAAACCACATAATGATATTTTCTACCAGACATCTACCCATATCCTCTTGACCAAACAATGAACATGAGACCTTCTTCACCAAAAACTGCGTCATCCAAGTTCAATTTATTTGAATTCTTAAAAAAAAAAATCAGAATCCAAAATCTCAGTCCTCAAACACAAATGATATTGAACAATCTTACCATGTCATGCATCTATCTTCATCTCCCATAAGTCAAAATAAATCTCAAGATTCTTTCACCCAAGTTAATGATTCCATCCAACCACCCTCTCCCATCATATCCTCTACATCCAATTATTCATGTCAATCTCTTAATCCAAAGCATGCTACCATAGACCCCCCTACACCTCAAGATCAAAATATTCTTATGTCTACATCCAATAATACCACAATTCCACAAGTTCTTCCAATCTTTGACCAAGATCCTATCTCTCAAGAATTTCATGATGATCCTCTTATGTTACTTTTCATCCACAATGATTATGTTCCATCTCAAGAGAAAAGTATCTTTCCAATTCTATCTTCCACCACCTCCAATGAATCCATACCATCTCATGATTCCATTACATCCCAGGAGCATGATAGTTCTTCCATCCTATCTAATGATGTCCTACCATCTGATGATCAAGATATTCTTTCCACAAAATCTCATGATTCCTTTCCTCATCAAGATCAAGATATACCTTTCACACCACTACATGATGATTCCATACCTAATACAGAGAAAGCTATTCCATCTCCTACACCTCGTGATCCTTTTCCAAGTCAAGATCAAAGTACCCCATCATCCCCATGTCCAAAGCCTATCACACCTATACAAGCTATCCATGAACCACCACACCTACAAATTGGGATCCTCCACCTTTATCCAATCCAGTTTACTTCCAACACCTATCCTTTCATCCATATCATATCCTCCCCAAAATGGACTTGCATCTTGTTTCACAAACAATACGTATCCCATTGGTAAACGATTGTGTCAAAGTATGAACTACAAAGGCAAAGGATTAGGCCTTCATGAACAAGGTATCCTAGAACCACTTTCTGCTCAAGAAAACTCATATTACCATGGCCTTGGTTATATGCCTAAGTGTCCTAGTCCATCAAACCTACCATCTATCTTACGTCTTCATCCTAATCCACCAAACCTTCCATTTATCCTAGGTCCTCATCCTAGTTTATCAAACCTTCCATCTATCCTAGGTCCATATTTTATTCCTGAAGAACAACAAAGGTGCACATCCTTGATGTCGTTTCAAAATTCTACCTACACTAACTCTTCCATAATACCTCCATATATCATTCATCTCAATCCATCCCTCCCATTGCTCTTGGAGGCAATTTGGGTGCCAAATGTCAAAAGCTTCTATATCAAAATTCACATGTATCAAAGGATCAACATGTCTCCTCGAATAGACATGCAAAAATAAAAGAAAATTTGATCCAAAATCAAAAGAAAAATAAAAAAGGCCACAAAGGCCCATCAAAACAAAAAGAAAATTTTCCAAGACCACAAAGGTCCATAAATCAAAAGGAAATCTCAAAAGTCCACAAAGGCCCATCAAAGCAAAAGGAAAAATTCCTAAGACCACAAAGGTCCATAAAGCAAAAAGAAAAATCTCAAAGGCCACAAAGGCTCACAAAGCAAATATCAAAGTCAAAAGTCATGTGGATTCCAAAGTCTCATAGAAGCAATAAAATCTAAATTGGCATCCAAATTTGCTAATCCAAAAGCTTCCTCCAATTTTCCATCTAAAAACCTATCACCTTTCAAATCCATTTTTCCTCCATTACTTCACCACCCTTCAAGGTGTGTGTCAATGTTGAGCATGCAATCCTTTCCATCTATCCATCAACAAGCCTTCCCACCTCCTATACATTACCCAACATTCATCCCGCCGTTTTCTCCTTTAATCCAAACCTATGGATAAGTCCTTAGTTCTTCCATCATACCTTTAATAGGCCAACATTTATGAGTTTAATCCCCATTTCCATGGTTTATTAAAAGGATATTTGGTCATGAAACTTGATGCTTAAGTCCCTCCATCTTCCTATCATGCCTATATTATCTTCCACATTTCTACCTTTGATCTTTACAAGGTTAAGGATCTCATTGAACATCATATATCTTATCCTATACGCTTTATCCATATCTTCCATATCATATCCTTTTCCTTATCCATATTCCATCGTTCTTTCGAAATACATCATTTCTTCCTTTCCTTGGTCTTGATGAGGAATAGGGGCAAAATACTTGGGCCTTGTGTCTGTATCTTATCTAGTTGATCTTGATCATCCCATTCATTATTCTTATCCTTGCATTTTCTTCCATTCCATATCTTCTAGCTTATCAAAATCCATGTCCCATTTTCTTCCTTTGTTCTTGACGAGATTAGGGGAAAGTTTGGTCATCTCATTCCATCTTAAATGTCCTTCAAAAATTAAAAAAAAGATCAAAAATTCAAAAAAAATCAAAAAAAGATGAAAAATCCAAAAAAATAAAAAGATCAAAAATCTAAAAAAAAAATCAAAAAATCCAAAAATCAAAACAAGATAAAAATCCAAAAAAAAAAAAAAAAAGTGAAAAAAAAATACAAAAAATACAAAAAAAAAAGTGAAAACCAAAAAAAAAAAAAAATTGAAAAATCTAAAAAAGTGCAATAAAAACAAGTAGGGAAAACCTAGCAACAAGTGCTATTTGTGATAGATTAGTTTTTCCATCTATTTGAGTGCGTCAACCATTCACTTTCGCCATTCGCTTTCACCATCATTATGCCTATCATCGGAAAGCTCTACATATCCTAGAATCACAGACGTGTCTCACCCTAGACTGGGGGAAAAATCCTGAACTCACTAGAGGCAAATAAACTTTGAGCTTAAACCAACAGGAAAACATCAGTCAAACAACTTAACAAACACAATGATCATAGTGCAAACCCAACATTGAACATCAAGCACAATCATGAACACATCAACCATCCACATCAAATATCAAACAACCAAATCAATCAAAATCAAAGCAAACTTTAAATGGATGATGTTCTTCTGAATCATGGCTTTATCATGTTGGCATGTCTGTTCAACTCTTGTACTTTGATTTTTTGTCATCGTATCTCTGGAGCACCTTGATGATGTATTGAACTAGAGGAGCTAGGAAGGAGTATGATTTTTCTTTGTCTATTGTCTATGAGTTGATCATTACTACTGTACAAATTGTTGCGAGACGTGCTCTACAAGGTATCACTGATGACATTTAGAATTTGCATAGGAAAATGGTTAACTCTTGTCTTTTTATGCGAGTAATGCTCAAGTCATCTCGGTTCAATTATACCTAGATGCTTGTGTTAACTTGCAATATCAAAAATCATGAAAGTAGTACTCAGGTCATCATGGTCTACATTATGCCATCGATGCTTGTACTCACTTTCAACATTTTAAAGGCTCAATGATGATAAAAAGCACGACAAATCGGTTGTTACAATGACAACCTTGGCATATTAGAGCTGCATGGTTAAGGTAGACTGCATTCATATTAGTTTGCATCTGTATTTATGGGTTTTCCAAGGCTGAAACAATTTCACAATGATGTTATCTCTATCATTAATGGATTGAGTACATTTGACATTAATAAAAACACATCATTCTCATATAGTTGCATCATCATTTGCATACATTATAAAGCATTCTCATATCATATATACATTATCGTATCATTCATCCATCCATGCATTACATCATAATATCCACATTAGAAAACACAAAAAGAAGTGCATTGCATCTCACTTGCATAATCAAAATCATTTCATCTCATATAATTGCATTAAGAAAATGGTCCAGTAAGAAGATTGAAAGACATATCCAACAGAGTAAGATTTCCAAGAAGAAAAAGTTGTTGAAGAACATGACATGGTATAATGGTCCATTAAGAAGATTGAAAGACATATCCAACAGAGTAAGATTTCCAAGAAGAAAAAGTTGTTGAAGAACATGACATGGTATAATGGTCCATTAAGAAGATTGAAAGACACATCCAGCAGAGTAGGATTTCCAAGAAGAAAAAGTTGATGAGGAACATGATTGGTCAGCAAGGATATAATTTCATTGTTATGAACATCTAAAATCAGTAGTGAAGATGAATTTGTTATTACTCAAATCCAAGATTGACAAAGGACTAACTGGATCAGCATAATCATCACATAAACATCACACATCATGTGCATAATCAAATCCATATCACATAGCATAAAACATCATCCATAAAGCATATAGAATCATCAATCATGCATTATCATATCATCATTGCATACATCACATAATCATCATATAAGCATCACATAAGCATCACATAAGCATCATATGAACATCATAAACACATAGAACTATGCACCATCATACGATCATCCATCCATCCATTCACTCGTGCATTAACATTATCATACATTCATCCATTCATTACATCATCTATATTTTCATTAGAAAGGTAAAACATAAAATACATCACATTTCATTGGCATAATAAGATCCATTTCATGTATCATAAAACATCATTCATAAAACATCATAGAATCATAACGCATGTTTCATCATTTGCATCCATAGCATATCATACCATAATCATATAGAACATCACATAAGCATCATAAAGCAAAAATAAAATGCATCCATCATAGGCATCCATCATAAATCATATACACACATAAATCAATAATCATCGCCACATATCATATAGCCTCAAAATCATAATGTCAAAGTGTACAAGGATATCCAAAGGTATAAAGAGATACATCAATATTAAAAATGACAGTATATCATAGTGTCTCAAATGAATCAAGAAGTATACATCATATCCCAAAACACAACAAATCTGTCATCAATCATGGAGCTACGTATTACTGCCCCTAGATGGTGTCGGCATCACTGGACCAGTGCCTCCCCCACCAAACGGACCTGCACCAGGATCTCTCTGATCTCTCGGAAGTGGTTGTGTAACACCTTTGCTAGTGGTTTGAGACTGGGACCTACCTAACCAGAACTATGCATAGCTCTCTCGATGCTCTGGTGGAACCACCTGATAATATCTCAGCTTGTAGAACTCAGCCTCCTGGGCAGTGCGTCGTACCTCTTGGAAATAATTTTTTGTACCTATACCCTCTACGGCTCTCTATAGTCTCTCGACAATGCCCTCTGCCTGATCAACCCACCGTCTCAAATTTTCTCTCTCGGTCGTGACTATAGCAATCTGCCCATGAATTTGTGCCTGAGCTTGAGCCCGGGCCTATGCTTGAGTCTGAATCTATCCCTATGTCTGTGCAAGCTGGCCCTGCAATGTCTGAACTTGCACTTGTAATGCAACAATATGAGTCTGTTGCTTCTTAGAGGGCAATCAGATCTTTGCATGCTACTAGGCAGTAGCCACCAATGATCATCTCTTTCAAGGCAATCTAAAGTCTCAAACATCAAAATTCGGACCTCCACCACCCTCATCTCCTCCACCACCATCGCCACCACCTTCATCGCCTCCATCATCTCCATCTTCATCCCCATCATCACTGCTCTCCACCTCCTCTATCTCCATCTCTGCCTTTGCCTCCTCCTTATCTCCTCCAGCTCTCCTCTGCCTGCATCCATGTACCACTACCCTCTCCTCCTCATCTAACAATGACACTGGCTCGTTTAGGCTAGAGATCCGTGGGAATGGATGTGTAAAGAAATACTAGGCATACTCCTCAGACATCAGAGCCTTAATGATCTCTGGGTGAATATCCCACATAATAACCTGTAGACCCTAATACTCCTTAACAACATCATACGACAAAATAGGCCCCCACTTTCTCGCATCCATTCGTCGTCGTGCATAATGTGCCACTCCCTGGGGCATGCCCTACACTCTGCCATACTATTGCCAGACCCTCCTCAACAAAAATCTCTCAATGATGAACTATGTCTAGCCAATCAAGTACATGGACTGGCATAGAAAGGGCATCTCAATATCATCCTTTGGCCACTGCTCACAATCAAGATAGGGCCGCCATGTCACTGTCTCCAAATCATCAACTACTCTCCTCCAATACTCCAGTTTGCCCAGCCTAGGCTAAGTAACTGGACCTGTGTATGCATGAACATATGGTCTCATGGCAAGACATTGTCTCTCTCCAACTGGCCGCATGACCGCTATATTCTCCCACGCCCATAGATAAAGCAATGTGACTCTTGTTGACAAACTGGCTCCTTGGAGGTAGACAACCTGGTGTAGATCATGGTACAAATGGAAAGCATGCAACATCCCTAGGCATATCTAGTACCCTGAGCAATCATACTCTCAAGTATCCTACCCCATCCAACTGAAAGTCCCTTTGAAATATGATCTGAACAAATGAATCCTCCAATGAAACCAACAAGCATAGACGTAAATGTACCATAAGCATCCACCATCTCTCTCCAGGGAATCTCATAACCACATATCCGATCATCCTCAAATACTCTGTGAAGTGCATGGATCTTGCCCTGCTCAATAGAATCATATAATACCAGCTCCCCAACAACAGGTATCCACAGAATCTGATAGATGTCCTTTGGTGTCATTGTCATCTCGTCAGTGGTTAAGTGAAAGTTGTTATGCTCACTATGCCACCTCTCTGCTAAAGCTGTCAATAAATCCCTCTTAATCCTAATCTGGGGCATATCTATCAAAGATGACAATCCACATTTTGCAATAACAGCTACCTCAACCAACACTAGGTGTGGAATCAACTCCCACGTCCTTGGGAAGCACTCTCGAATCTGTAGGACTTTCAAAGGCTCCTATCATCACACAAGATCACAAATCAACTAGTCAATCAATCAAAATCAATCAGTCTAGCAATCTAATCAGCTCTAGTGAGACTTTGATCAAATCTCGCGAGCATCAATTTATCATTCAACCTTGCCTATCATGAGGTTTATCAATCAATCTATCAATGCACATCACCTATCATGAGGTCAATCAATCAATCAAACTATCATTGATCCTCGTCTATCATGAGGTCAATCAATCAATCATACTATCATTGATCCTCGCCTATCATGAGGTCAATTATTATCATCCTATCATTGAATCTCACCTATCATAAGATCAATCATCATCTAATCTATCAACATCATCAAACAACATCAAATCGACAGCTGACGCAATAAAAAATATCAAAATATGGGAGTCTAATAAAAAATTCATCATTCTACCATGTATGTGCTAAAATAGTCTTTCTATGTGCTAAAAGCATGTATGCGCTAGAAAAATTCATGAATGTGCTAGAATAGGGTTTCAATACGCTGAAATACCCAATGTGCCATCAAATTTTACTGATGTGCTAAGCCCCTCTATGGATGCGCTAAATTATTCTATGTGCTATAACATTGACTAAATGCGCTAAATTACATCACCTATGCGCTAATATACCCTATGCACTAGAACAATTATCGGATGCGCTAAATGTCTAGCTCTAAAATCTAAATCTATCAATGCGCTAATTTGTTAATCTTTTGTGCTAATTTGTTAATCTTTTGTGCAGGCAATCTATGTGCTAAATGCACGAATGCGCTAAAATCCTAACCCTATGCGCTAAATTCACTGATGCGCTACAATAGTCATTCTATGTGCTACATCCGTGCTCAAATGCACTAAAACATTCAAAACTGAATTCAAATGTAGAAAAAGGAGGGAAAAATGAATTGCACAATTTACAAGGAGGTTTTTCGGGTACATACCGGAGGTCCGTACGCTGTTGGGCAGTTATGTCGTCGCACGTGCTCGAATCGGTGTGTGTGGTAGGGGATCACCATCTTGCTCCAAAGCTACTCAATCACTCAATCACTCTCAAGTTTTCAAAATGCAAATACACAAATGAAGTTTTAAATCACCTTTTTAACCTTTTTAAAGAGTGATTAAATGGGATTTTGGTGGGATTATTTTATTTTATTTTTCAAAAAGGCTTAATTACTCATTTCATCACCTAGTGGCTTAAATATCATTTTTTAGGAGATAAATCGTTTCTGGATCATAAAAATTTGAAATCATCATCAAATCATCAAAAAATCATCAAAGTTTCAAAAAATTCAAAAAATCCTAAAAATTCAAAAATTCATCGATTTATCTCCCGAGGGGCATATATCTGTCATCACTTGAAAATCAGCATCTAGGGCATTGAAATTTTTTTTTATCGAAATCAGCAACAATTTTTTCTTTGAAGCAACATGTAAACATGTTACTTCAAAGAGGGGCAAAATGTATACACCTAAAATCGGTCAAGACAATTAATTAATTAAATATTAGTTATTTAATTAATGACCCATTTTATTTCATCTACTTATAAATAAATTCTCAATTTATTTATATAGTTCACACTTTTCTAAATTCTTCATCTTAAATCACATTCTTCTAAATTTAATTAAATAAACAAATGTCAATAGTTTGTTTTTATTTAATTAAATATCTTCTCACTAAGTTTGGATAATTCCAAATTCAAATTTAGTCACATGTCTACAACAATTTTGCCACCTCATCAAATGTCACATGTATTTAAATATGTCCAATATTTAAATTTCATTATTCTCAACTAATTCCAAAACAAACTTTGGACACTTGGCTCTTTCACACACTTTATTCATTCAAACATTTGGCATGTTGCATTTGGTCAAGGGAACATCCTCCATGATTCTTCTATCTCCACCGTTCATCTCTCATGTTTAAATATTGATCGTTGATTGTTGCCACATCACAAGATGCCTTGGAAATCCTATAAATACAAGCCCATTCTACAGCATTTGACAATCCCATCTTTGAGCAAATTTACTATGCAAAAATCACATTAGAGAATTGGAGCATTTAAAATATTTTAGCATTTAGCAAGTGGCATTCTAGTATCATTTTAACTTAGAATCATGTCTTAGTTTAGTATTTTGCATTTTCATTATCATCTTAGCTTTTATACATCATTTGCATCATAATCTCTAACATCATCATCCATTGTCATATCACCATTATCATTTGTTGATAAATCATGTAGGAACTAGATTTCTTGCATTTTGAATTGCATCTCGTTTCTCAAGTTGTCATTCTAACAATCATAGTGCATACACAAATCGGAGATCCAATATGATTTAATGAATCCTTGAGAATAGAGAACAATGGAACAATTTTAGAGATTTTTTTTGTTTTAACTTGGTTAATTATGTGATTTTAATCTTTAATGTAATACGTATCATTGGTTTTGTGTGTTTGATTATTGATTTACTAACTCCTACAATTCACACATTACAATTGTCATACCATCTTTGTCTTTAGAGATCGTGTTCCTCATTTGTTTACATGTGGTCCTGACTTGTCACCTTCTTCATTGTTTGGGCTTGTACATGATTTGATTATGGCATACTTTCATATTAACACGGCGACACTTGAACAAAGTTTAGAGACAATATCATCCTTCATCATGCCCTTTGTTCCTTCAGGGGAAGACATCATGCATATCTACTTGGTTTTGTTTCTTCCTAAGGGGAGGAATGTTGTTCAACATTCTTGGATCTTCATCATCATCCTTTTACGAGCATCCACCATCAATGCAAGAGATTAGACATTTCTGGGGGGATACACAATCTCTCTTTCTCCTAAATGGGAAACATTGATTGTACATTAGTGATAGAAGTCACCATTGGGGGGTCATGTTGAGTCCTATCAATTGTGTATGTTTGTTTGCATCTTTTCTCTTTTGGAGAGGGTTTTTTTATTAACAAGTTTTTCTCCTTTATTTCATTTGTGAGATTTATTTGTATGTGGATACTTAACATACTCTTGTAGATTGGACCCATTCTTACATTTTCACATGTTTTTTATACTCTGTGAATTCCACTTAAAAGGGGTGGTGTGAACATGGTATATTGTCTAACTAGTTTCATATTAGGTCTTTTTCACACTTACATATTTAATCTTAAGTCATTTATTTTTTATGTCTCATATCATAGGATTAAGACACTTGTTCTCATCTTAGTTTTTCCTAGGGTTTCATCCTTGTCTTTATAACAAGGATTTCCTCATTATTCATTGTACTAGTTTCATCTATGCATATAATGAATTCTCTGGCTTCATAGCATTTTCATTGCTTCTCTCTTGTGTGAAGGGTTTTTTTGGTTGCTAGTGGTAGTGATGTTGTGATTATCATATGATTACATTATGTGGATATGTGAGTAGATATTATTGAGATGAGAATTGATAAGTTCATTTATGATGGTTTATTCAACTAAACAATTTCTATGTGATCTCATAGATGATTATTGTATATAAGAAGTTTTGGAAAATGATAATTGTTTCAAAATATTATTTTGATATATGTTAGATGTTTCGACTATTATTATTTCTTATGAAATACTAACACTTTTGGTTGAGTGAGTAAGTAAAATTTTCCAATGGTATTTAGAGTCACATAACCACTTCCTTTTGTATTATTCTCATGACTACAGATCTTATCTCGTATGGAGAAAATTACTTAGAATTTTATGTTCAACTTGAAAAATAAAATAACATAATAGCCAAATGATCCAAGTTAGGGGAATTAGTTCCTTATTGATGTCAATAAAACATTCAAGAACTCAAGACAAACTAGAGATCAAAGTTAAACTTGCTTAAAAGTTGTTCAAGTTAATAAATTGGAGAATGATTTAATGAAATAGAAAAAGATGAATTATGAATAAATGTAAGGAAAGTAAATTGTTCAAAAAAAATTTAGAATTAATACTAACTTTAAAATTAACAATTAACACTATAGTCAAAATAGGTATAAGATGAAATTAGAGGAACTATAATCATATGATTATGATGTTACTATTGACCCAAGTTATGAGCCTAAATATTAGTATGTATCGATCAAACAATTAGACACATTTAGATTTATTAATGCTTTGTTGTTTTAATCTAATTTTGGGTATTGATTAATTTGTATAGTACTTAGTTGTTCAATTTTGGATTAAAATGAGTTGAAAATTTAATGTTATAAATTTCCTTGTTATCTTTAGTTTTAGTGATAGAGCTCTAGTTTTGCTGAAACGTTAGAACGTGGAACATAATAATGAATGGGCATCCTTCCTTTAATTTGTTCTTTCATTTAGATTAAATAGACGCCTACAAGGTTAGAGGTTAAAGGGAGGGTTGTTCATTAGACTAGATTGTGCTTCCTCACCTTATGTGTGGTGTGTATAAGATGGCATCATAAACTTGATGTCATCGAATGCACTTCGATTTTTTTTTCCTAAAATATATCTTGCTTGAGTTGCATTTTTGAAAAACATTTTGAGGTTTGGATTGTGTTTAAGTAGAGAAAAAATTATGGGCATGACATATTTAAACAAAGAGGCATAGACAAGCATATGAGCTCATTTTGACATATGAGAAGACACACAAGTAATATAAGAAAGGGGCCCCTCAAGTGGAGAATAAAAGTGTAAAGAACAATATAGAAGATAAAATAACAAAAATAAAAAGACAACAATCATAATATAGAAGATTCAAAATGAGAAAAAGAAAACACAACAAAGAAGGCATACTCAAAAGGTAAAAAAAAACGAACACATGTAAAGGGTTAAATAAAAATGAAAAGTATATATAAATATATATATGGGAGGGTTCAATGTCTTATAGCACGTAGTTGGCAAGATCCTAGTCTAAAAGGTCATTCTCTTCCCAAAAGCCATCATCATATTTACATTGCATTTTCCCTTTTTTAATCACATGTTTCTTCTTAATATAAATGTGCAATCTTTTTAAACACACAATCAGTTGGTGGAACATTAAGAGTTTCTTTCCTTAGCCACTTTTATTTTAACTTTGGAGGTGGTTGTGTACAAAAAGTTAGAATTTTTGTTGCATCACAATATTATTTATCGAATTCATGTGATACCTTTCTTACCATGAAATACGAGTTTTTACAATATTGGTTCTTCATCCTTCTTTGGTGGAATAAATGATGAAGTATGCTAAGCTTGATCATTTATCATCTTTTGTTCTTTCTATTTCTTTTGTGCTTCTAATTGTCTTTGATATACATCATCAATATCTTTTTCAATTTCTTAGGAAGGTTATTGAGGAGTGGGAATTCAATTATCCAAAGTAAAATGGCTCCATTTCGAAAGAGGTTGATATAAATTTCATGGAATCTTTACAACTTTATCCTTATAGATAAATTTTAGGCATTGATGTTCAACCGAAGCAATTGCTCCCAAAGTTTCCAATCAAGGCCTACCAAGCAATGTAGAAGATGTTAGGGAAGAAGGAATAATGTGACATGATACATATGTTTCTTAAGTCAAATTGTAAGATGTACTATAAGATGTACTAGAAGATGTATATGTATGTAAAGTAGCCTGTGAATTAATATAATGATCATCTAAATTATTATGGTTCATAATAAATGAATTATGTGATAGAAAATTGCTAGCATGGCTAAGGAATGGGTTGGTAAAAATTTGCATGTTTTGATTTAGAGGTACAACCAAATGATTTTTATTATAATTGATGCCTTCAATATGAATCGTGTTATTGCCAATAAGATCCTATATTGCATTCTTCAAAACCATGAAAGATAGAGTATAATATCCCTTTGGCTCTAATAATTACAAAATTATTATTCATTATAATTTTTGGGGAGTACTTTATTAGGATCTAATAGATGAATAGGAAGAAGGTTAATCAAATTTTAGTTTACTAAACATTGAAGTACAATATCCAAAAGTTCTTGTAACTTGGTAAATTTCATGGGATTTTTTGTTTAACACAAAGAATATTTAAGTATTAACAACTTGATGAACGTTATCTTTTTGATCTTTGTGACCAGTACACTTGAAAGATGTAGGGAAAGCTAGGGACAAAATTGCATAAGCTAATGGTATGCCTAGCTTCCATAAACTCATCAATGTGTTGGCCCCTCAACATAGTATCACATTTTCTTTTAATTACATCCCAAAACACGTGAAAACCACCCACAAAATATCCTTTCATTCATTATTCCTTTCGATTTGGCATGAAATAGCATGGAAAAGCCTAGTAATTTTTATATAGATGAGATCTAGACATGGCTTAAGGGTATTGGGCTATATAACATCAAATGTCACATTAATTAGGGCATTGGTCGCCCTCACCTCTATCTCCCTTAAATGTATTCTCTTTTGTTTAAATTATTCTTTCTAAGCACCTACAATATCAAATCCAATGGTTGCCAGGGCTTATCGATCACTAGTGGCATTTTGGGCATTGTAGGACAGTAGGTGGGATGCACCTAAGACATTTGGAATGCTACTATTTAGTGGAAACCTTTCTACAATTAAAATATCCATTTTATTTTCCCTTTACCTTCCATGTTAGGGATTTTCAATTGTCACAAACCATCTCACATTATCGAAAAAAATGAAAATCTTTTAAACTATGTCACACTTTTGCATGGTTCATAAACTAATGAATCATGTGACACTTAAAATTTAGCCACTTTCTCCATCTTCCCTCTTTGTTTCAATTATTCAATAATTTGGCAAGTTCTAAAACTTGTGAACCTGCCAACTCCCATTCACACACTATATTTATGTTGAATCTTTTGGCCTTTATCAAACCATGTCAGAGGTATCCTCTTGAATCTTCAAAAGGTCCAACACTAATACTTAGTCTTTTTTGCTTTCTTTCACATCAAATATTTGGGAAACATTTTCCTTTATCTAGGTTTGGGAATCGAGAATGTTGAGGAAATAATTCCTTAAGGTAGGCGGATAGAGGAAAACCTAATGAGCCAATAAGTTTCAAGGAAACTCATACTTCTAGCAAGAGGCATGAATGGAGTGGGAAGTCTAAAAGTTCGACTTCAAAGGGGAATTAAAAGGGATTGGAAAATTTTGGAGAGTTGGGGAATTTATGAAGGGAATTCCAAAGTCTAAAAGTCTAAAAAATAGAGATATTTTTTGGAGGGAAAGGGATTAGGATATCAAGTTTGATAGGTAAATGGTACTCTAGGAAGGGAAATTCAACAATCTGACTTGAAAGACTTAGAAACTTTTGAAGGTGATGGACTAAGAGTTTTGGGTTGAGGGAAAGGCATGACATCAAGTGAAATGTTGAAAGTCTACAACTCCAACAAACATTGAAAACATTTAAGAAATCAAGCACAAAGTCCTCATACTTAGACTTTTATGGATTTCTATAATTTCCAATATATGATGAGATGACATAGAACCATACTAAGGAAGAAGTGACAAATGAAGACCCACATAAAGATTTATCAAATCAATTATAAGTAGTGGGTAAAATAAGGTTAAACACACCAAAGGGAAGGGGCTCGACCAAAATTCGACATGGAAATATTGAGTCCCAAGAGGCTCTATTTAGGGATGTGTGTCACTTTCTAGCACAATGAGAATCCAACTATTTTGGGGCACCAAAAATGTGGAACCACTAAAGAATGATTTAAGACTAGCTTACACTTCACCATGATAAACATGGATCATGGTTGCACAGAGACACCAAGGTATATACATAACACAAAGAAAGGAAAGAAAAATAATAGACAAAGATGACACCTTGTCCATTTATTCAATGACATCAAAGTTCATAAACACTAAGGGTATGGCTACAAGTAAAACTCATAAATATAACTATAGGTTTGGCCTTGGATGGAGTCACATGACACAAGGACATGGATAAACTACTACATCTACTTATCTCTATCAAAGAAAATCCTACTAAAGGATTTGATCTTCCTCAAAAGGAAATCACATTGACCACCTAGCTATAATAGTTCATGTATTTCATCTACACACATCAACCTATAAACATTGCCAAAGGATTGAAGGCCAATCTCACCTTCAAAATGAATATTGTACGGTAGCCAAAATAAGTGTTGGACCTATTCCATGTTACATCATTCATGCATGTACAAAAATAGGGGAGAAATCTTAAGGACTAGTTGAAAACAAAATATGTGGATGAATGCAAACATTTTCCATTATATGTGTATTGATGTCATACTTACTTACCTCCCTATTTGAATTGAGGCCAAAATAAAATACCTCTAATTCATATTATAAAGAGAAGTGTACCTCCTTACCTTTTTTGATCTACACATAGAAGATCTTTCTCCTACAAATTAAACTAAAAAAATGAAGCTTTAACACAGTATCAAGTCGAGAAACATGTTGATCTTCAACTTGGCATATATGTTGAAGCCAAAAATTGTTATCATTTGTATGTTGGACTAACACAAAGTATTCCAATTGAGGTAGACCATTATTCATGGTAGTAAGAGCTACACTTTCACTATAAAGGAATGCTTCATAAACAACATTATCTTCATTTTTCCTTGGGTAACAAGTGGCTAGCATACACCATTTTCACATGTGTTGATGCACTCCTCAATATCTGAATCATAAGCATGACTCAATTCATAACTCTCACCATCAAAAAAATAATCACTATTGGATGAGATACCTCATGTGAAGAACTAAACTTGTCAAAGTATATCTATGTTACAATCTCACTTGGGCAATCCATTGTGTCATATATGCTACTAAAATCAAAATTATGACACCTTACTTCATTTTCTTTAATCAAGTTGCAAAATGAAATTTGGTGAGCTTATTGAAGTACACTCTACATGAAGAAGATTACACTTCTTGCACCAAAGAAATAGGTTCTCATATGTGTCCACATGATCACGGTCTTCACAATCATCAAGGACAAGGTCTTCAACCTAAAAATTAGTGACTATACTATAATATCTATCTACATTTTTTTCATCTAATATAGCCATGCATATGCCATTCTCATGCACACAACCATCGGTATCTCCAATTTCATAAACATGGTCAAAAGGAAAATATCAAACAAGAAAGATTTTTTTTGTTCACCATTTGCATCATTTTCATGTATACACTTTATTTAATCAACCTCAAGAGTTGGTTCATTTAATTGTTCATATATACACACCCCTTTCTTTTTGTCCACTTGGTTGTTACAAATAACAAGGCCATTTGCCTCAATCTCATAATTCTTGTCATCATTCATATATTCATTGTCATCACTCAGATGAACTATCCAGCTATAGGTGGGTAAGTGCACCACGTTGTGACATAAAAATGGCTCTTAAGATGCCACTTTTTTTTTTTTCTGAGATCAGCAAAGTCTGGTGTTCATGAGAAAATGAAGATAAATATGCTCAAAATTTAAAGATGCAACAAGAACAAGAGTTGTGCTCTAAATCTTCTTTCTAAGCTACTAATTTTTTTTTTTAATAATGAATATTAAGAGTTTCAAAAATGGGGCCCACCAAAAGTGGTCCTTTTTTATCAAAAAAACAACATAGTGTTTGTTGTGGCCTCCCTAAAAAGTTTACTTTTTTTTTTAGAATTTCAAAAATCTGAACAATGAGAAATTAGCTAACACCATGTAGTTTATCTTGGTTTTTTGGCTAATTTTTTAATGAACATGTAATATATTACAAATTTTTGAAGTGGACACATCTTGAAAAGCTAAAATTTGAGCATTCTCCCCCTAATTGTTTTGAAAACTAATAAAAAAAAAAAAATCATTATGTATAGAATGGAGTCTAGTTTGTAAAAATGTAATCTATTTCAAAATTCGATGAACAAGTAAAAATGTATACCAAAACTAGCACATATTGGTTTTTGACAAAAAATGGAGGCACTAACAAGAGAATTTATAGATGAAAACCTTAACATAATCAAAACGTTAAAAAAATTATATGGTTATATGGGTAAGAGAGAGTCTAACGTCATCACAGTTTTTTATAAACTTGCATTGAAAGATGTGCAAACCTAATGGTTAGCACAGCCAAAAAAGTGTGAAATCTTGTTACACTTTCACAAAATCACATCCTTAGCATGAAATGATCATCCAACCCTTTGGGTTGGATGCCCAAGGAAAAATCCAACCTGATAGGACCCTTCAAAAAATTTTGTGGCTCCCTGATATTCATTTTGTTACACTTTCACAAAATCACATCCTTAGCGATATGCACTCAAATCCTTTTTCTATTGTTTCATCGCACAACTTTGGTGCATCGCGGTTATGAACTAAGGAGGTTCATCAACAAACGCAATGTGTGATTGAAAGATGAATGAATGAATGAATGGTTTTTAATGACGTCCACGAGACCATCAGTCTATGGGACCAAGCACCGAAACTTTAACCATTTTCAATTTCTTTTCCATATCAGCCCTTCTATTATAGATCTTGATCAGAAAGCTAGCAGTTTTGAGGAGCTTAGTTTCCCTAAAAAGCTCATTTAGATTGTCCACCTTCAAAATGTCTTCATATTGGATACGGATATCATCATAAGCAGCACACTCAATCATGAAGTGCCATTCAGTCTCGACAGTCCCTTTGTTGCAAAAAATACAGGTTCGTTGCTCCCAAGCCTCCTTGGGAACAGCCCACCTACCTGTCTCGCATCTAAGATGGTGTGACCCGGTTCTTATTTGAGCGACCAAAAGCCTAGCCTTGCCTTTAATTGTAACCCTTAAATAGTCTTTCTCATCATGCTCCCACGTGGGGTTGAACACCTGGATATAATGTGACTTTTTACGGCCAACCTGCTTAGTCCACATAGTAGACCTAAACTTTTCTAGCACAAACTTTTTTATCTCAGCATTAGTGTTGGGGCACTCATGTAGTTTAATGTTCCATTTGTTCAACCACTTGCTATTTTGCTTCATCCAAGTCTTCTTTCTACGGTTTAGCTCCTCCCCAACAACCATTTTGGGCCAGCGGTGCAAATCCATGTTCTCAACTTTTTTTAAATAACTTATTAACCGGATGACAGCAGATGCCTCCAACGGGAACATACCAGTTTCAGCCAAGAGAATCTCATACGGAACCGAAGATTTGACTTTGATGTTAGTAGTGATCAAATGTTTTTGAATTCTTTCAACTTGCCTCCACTTGTGGTTTGACATGCTACCCCCCCAAACCTCACAACCATAGAGGACAACCGGTGCCACCAACAAACCAAAAAGGGTTTTCTTGGATTTCCAATCCCATAACTCTGCTTTCCTACATCTGTTTTGTAGTAGATAAGACGCCTTCCAGCCACCCTGAATCCTTTTTGCCCTGCAAGTCTCCCAGCTGAGCCTATTATGGAAATCAATCCCTAGATATTTGTATTCTTCCACCACCTCCAAAGGGCTGCCCTCAAAGATGAAATTAAACTGCTGCTTCTTCCTTTTCAAAGAAAAAATCATGATTTTGGTTTTGCTGGTGTTAACTTGCATACCGACCTCTTGGCAAAAGAGCTCGAGAGCCTTTAAATGACCTCTCAAACCCGGAGCAGATTTTGCAATTAAGATAAGATCCCGCATATAAAAGTAACTTCACCACATAACTAGCTAGTTGAATACCCTCCCCATCAGTTTTGTTTAACCATTCTTCAAGCTTATCAATATATAATCCAAACAGAGTGGGAGATAGTGGACAACCCTGTTTGACCCCGATGTCGCTACCAAAGCATTCAGACATACCATCTTTTGTTCTAATTTTAGCGCTAACTTTCTCATAAAGTTTATGGACTGCTGCTCTAAGTTCATCAGGAATACCAAGTTCCTTCATTCTGTTCCACAATTTGTCCCTAGGTACCGTGTCAAAGGCCTTTTTGAAATTTCACATTGCGAGAAGCCTTCACATTGTTTTTGATAAAGGGTATACTATTGAATATTCTTTCCATTGCGAGAAGCCTTCACATTGTTGTTTCATCTCAACGGTTCCAACACTCATCTACAATAAGCGATAGGTAAATTTTGTTGGTGACATGTTGCATTCTCATTGCATCGCACCAATGTAAAGCATCACAAGTTTAACTCATTCAATTGAGAGCAAGAAAGCGATGTGTGATAGCTGCTAAAATAAAGTTGGTGGTAGGATTTGAAGGTGGTTACGTGGCGACATCCCAAGTCATAGCACATCTTATTCACATCACAATTTCATGTCCAAGTACCAAAAAGCAAGGAGCGATGTGTAGAGGGCATGTGACAACCGTTGATCTTGTTTTAAAACAATTAGATCAACGATTGGAATTAAAACCAAAATGGCTATCTGATAGGAGCATTCTTTTCACTTACATGGGCCATCTTTCACCATTAATGAAATATCTACTTGATCCCAAAGACCATAAAGGAGTGAATTGTGCAATCTTTCATCATTTCAGCAAGAATTTGAAAAAAGAAACACAAGAGGAGTTTCAGGCGATTAAATTTGAAGAGAAAAATAGCTTCGGTTTTCTAGGTAAGTGAATTTTATCATCTTGTGCATATTTTTCTGTAAAGGGAAAATTGAGGAAGAAGATTGGTAGTTGAAATAGAGTTTTGATAATAGGTTTATTGCAAATTTTATGTATGTTGTAATTTCTAAAGAAAACCTATAAGTTCTAGTCTGAATTAAAGAAGCTTCTGTGGGGTTTTCTTGCATAGTCTTAGTTGATTTTTTGCATAATCCCAATAGGGTGTTCAATAATTTTGAACCCTAATTCTTGAATTAAGATTGTAAAACCCTAGTTTTTGATAAAATTGTAAAATGAGTCAAACCAGTGAGCCTTCTAAGGAAAAACCTAAGCCTCAAAGGACTAAACCCAACATAGAGAAGCCAAAACCAAAGGCGTCTGAGGCTAAGAGATAAGGCAGTTGAAAAGAGAGCTACTGGAGAGGGAGTTCGCATAGACCATATGCAAGATTGGGAAAGAGGTATTGGTGAGGTCGTGGTGCAACAGAGTGGGTGGGAACTATTTTTATATGCATACAGGCACAAATATGCCCCTCGTCAAACATGTCATTTGTGGACTTGTGACCTCAGGAAACTCATTGTCCCAAATGTATTTGCGGAAATGGATTTGATTAAGGAGATAGCCAAATGTTATGATCCTCAAGCTAGGGTTATCAAAAGTGTGAAAGGAACTCCACTACTGGACATCACCAAGAGTCAAATTGTGCAAGTATTTGGGCTAAACCCTTCTGCTACTATTTCCATCCATTTTAATGGTTTGCATCAAGAATAAGAATGGGATAAATATGGTTATAGATGCCATATGTTGCCACGACATAGGAGAAAAGATTTGGGGAAGAGAGATGTATGGTTTACTCCAAAGGAATTTGAACCTTTTTGCTACGATGAATTTGAAGATTACTTTGAACAAGAACACTTTCTTTGGTTTGTGTCAAGTTCTTGGAAGGAAATGTGATCTAAAAATGCATGTTCCTTTAATGGTTTTGGCTATGGATATTTAGAACAAGAACTCAAACAGTGGCTTTGAATGTGTTGCTTATGTTGTTGAGGAGATCCACAAGTAGTTAGTGGATTTGAAAGAGCCAAATGCTCCATTGTGCTTCACTCATTATTTTGTGCTTATGCACATGTTGCTATGGATTGGTCGGAAGGCCTAGAAGAATTTCATAAAGCTTAAGATGACAAATGGATAGGGAAATGACTTTCTAGTGCGGATGTGGACTCACATATGGGACCAAAATTTCCCTAAGTCAAATTACACTACCTTTTGTGATGGATTGAAAATGGGTATCTTGGAGAATCTGGATTTAAAACCCATGTATAGGATTTCTAGGAGCATCAAAGAAATTCTCAGACCCTTGGAATTCAAGGAGAACACTATATTAGATCACAATTAGGGAGATTGGTACCTCCACTCCCATTATATTGTGATTATGGTTTATGGATCTTAGGTGCAACCTCATTGCTTGCCAATATATGTTTCAGATAGATTGGCTTTTATAGAAATCATGTGGCAATTGGATGCCATATTGGATAAAGAACATTTCAAAAATGTAAAGAAGGGATCTTTTATCCCAAGTCAATTTTCTTTCTCCCATTTTAGAGTCACCTAAAATGAGGGGCTTGATAATTTTGTAAATATGTTGAATAATTATAGAATGAAGGTGGAGAAAGTGAGAAACTGTGACCTTGACGGATTTATTGATAAGGAAAGAAAGAGAAGAGGTAGGTATAGATTCTACTACCATTTCATGTATTCAAAATATGTGATAAGGAATTTACCATCAGATGCCTTGGTTGATGATAGAAAGAAGCAATGGATACATATTGTTAATGTTGAATAAAAAAGAGCAAAGGTCAACCCATTGTATAACAACCCATATGAACAAATTGAGGACCCTTTCAAAAGGGCCATGGTAATGTTGGATGCTCTCAAGTAGGGGAAATTTCATGACAAGGTTAAACAAGTTGAGGAGGCTAAGGTACAATTTGTAGAACATGTACCTAGTGAAGAGGAAGTGCAACAAAGATTCCCCTCCCTTGTTAATGATGGCATGTATCCTTTTGTTCCTAATGAGAGAATTGCTACAACAGTTTATGATGATAATGTTATTGATGATGAAGATGTCATGATAAGGGCATGTAAAGAGTTTATGGATGATGAATCCTTTGTTCAAACAAAGGATTTTAAAGATTTTTTATTAAGGTTAAGGAGTAAGAATATTAAGGAAAGAATTGAAAAGGTGAAGGAGGGAGTTGATCCTTCACTGCATGAGGAAGTTGATAAGCAAGAAGAGGAAAAGATAATGTAAGAAATTTCTACAATTACTCTTGTTGATGGCAAGAGACTGGTTAAAGACAATGGTATTCTCTTGTTACCAGGATGGGATCTAACCTTTGTGATTGCTTTGGATACAATAAGAAATTCTCCTGAAGCATTTATATCTAAAGAACAATATGATAATAAGGTATTGGGTTCTAGCTTTAGCCCAAGATTACACACTCTAGCAATTTGGTCGATGGCACCAAACATAGGGAAGCCAAGAGTGATCACATAAGTTAGAGACATCACTAGAGATGTGGTGAAGAGGGCTTCATAAATATCTCTAACACAAGCAGCCAAACTCACCGTACACACTGCTATGCTAAGTGAAAATATTGCTAAATTGTCACAAGAAAAGTATGACAAGTTGTTGGAAAAGCACAATAGCTTGGTAGATGAATACAACAAATTGAAAGCAACCTCTATTCAGGAGAATTCAACACAAAAGGCCTTGGCACCTCCCACTTCCACACCTGAATTCTTTGCTCAGGATAGAGAGACATTGTCTCTTAGAATTAAGAAACTAAAAGAAGAATTACAAGTTGCTAGAGAAAATGAAGAAAAAGCTAAAGAGGAAACTGGGAAGGTTGTTACTAAAATTATTGATGACATCTTGTGACACATATTTTCCCACATTTTGCATAAGTTGGACAATGTGTGGAATGTGTAAAAAAAAAATCATAAATCATATAAGAAGCATTCTCAAGTTCAAGAATCTTTCTAAAATACATGGAGTAAGTGGAGCACAAGGGCTAGTTCCTTGAAAAAAATGATGGAAAACATGGAAAGTGACCTTGAAGCATCTACAAATTTTCCACAACTAGTGAAAGCAATTGAACTATTGGGAGAAATTTTTGCTTTTCAAAGAAAACTTGACATACAACTCAAAGGAAAGGTGATGTTGTTTAGTGAAATGGAGGAGAGGGGGGTTCCTAATATTTTGGATGAGGAAGGAGAACCAAAGGAATTCACCATTTGGAAGGGAGAGTTTGGGAATCTTGTCCCTTCTTTATCTTGTTTTATTTACATTTCAGGAAAACCTGATTATGCAAATTTGAATAATGCTATTGATGATCTGTTTAGAATGGAGGTGGATTTAGATGTATTTGTGAAAGAGGCCAAAACAATAATAGATGCTAGGTACAACTTGCATAATTCAAAGGTGCACAAGTTGTTGGATACTCAATGGCCTAGGGAGGAGTACAACACATGGCTCAAAAAATTTACAACTTAAGCCTATATTATAACAATGTTTAAAAGTTGTCTCCTCCTCAGTTGAAAATTTGTTGATGCGGGTTGTTGATGTGGAGGGTGTGCTTTGTCTTTTTTTCTTTTTATGCTTTATGTCTTAAAATTTTGAAAGCACGTGAAGATGAAGCAAGAGATATATTTGGTTATTGTACAATCATCTTCTTTAGCATGATGCCTTTTGGAAGGCAAGAGTACCTTCTTCAACATGGGGAATATTCAATTTTGAAAAGTATAACCATCTCCCTCAATGTGCACTTTCCTAGGGATGTGGAGAACATTCTTCAATGGCTTGATGGTGACCATCGTCTTTCTCAAGTTATTCCCTCATGGGCGGTTTTGATCCTTTTTGTAATATAATTGAATGTCAAATGAAAATGTGACATGTGTAATGGCCTAAAGCTTGTGTGCTCCCTTGTTCTATAAAAGGGAATTTGGGGCCATTTACATGGATTTTTGATTGATCTACTAGAGAAATTTTGTGATTAAAAGCATAGAGAATAGAATTTGAGTCTTTGTTTAGGTTATTGAGTCTTTATTTTCTACAAATTTTAATGTTGTATAACAGTACTAGCATTTTAATAGAAGAATGACATAATTCTGAAGCCATTTCTCTCCTATTGTACTCTTTGCATGAATTATCAATGATATTTGATCAAGGATCCTTCATTTGGTCTCCATTGTCTTTCCAATGAATGTATGCTTTTATCAGTGTTCTAATTCAAAGAATTAGTTAAAATACTTTGGTGGAAATATAGGTTTGTGCGTGTGTGTGGGGATTTGATATGTAGTTTTGGTTTAGGTTATCCAAGTGAAATATTGTAATGTGATATTGTAAAAGCTCAATAATGTAAGGATTTAAATTTTGTTATGAATCACAATTTGTATTGAATTTAACTCCATGCTCTAGGTGAAGGCACTAGTCTAGGATCTATGTTTGTGTTGCATCTTCATGATCTTTCACAAAAAAATACATCTATACCATTAAATCTTTAATTTTTGTTCAAAAATGTATGTTGGAGTGATGTTTTACCATGATCTACTATTGTTGAAATGTTAAATGCTTAAAGATATTGCCAGATCTTTGTATTTTCTTAATTGTCAAGCAATATATGTAGAACATATATGTTATTTTACAATGTGTGAGGTAAATTGGCACAAGAGTATCTTAATTGCATTGTAGGGATTACCCTCCCAGGTTTTGCAGAGCCCAAAGTGTAGAGAGAAATTTATTACAACTTTCACCTATTCATTGGCCACTCCCTCCAAATAGCTAACCACTTGAAATGGAAAAATCCATAGTTTATCTATGAGATCAACTTGGCATTTAAGAAACACCAATTGATTGGCAACTCTACTAGGGAATAAACTTGTCTAAAGTCTCTAGTTTGAGATCATATATAGTCAAAGTGAAAACATTTCATATTTCTTTGTTCTTTGAAGAAAAAATTCATAAAAATCCTCATCATCTTTTAGGTTTATGATCTGTGAGTTGACGTTCCTGGTCTCATTTGCATTGTCTACAAATTTATGTTTGATTCTCTCTATATTTACAATTCTCTTCAGGAGTTATTAAATATTTTCAAGTTCCCATCAATTGGGCGTCGACTCTGAGTCTCTTGTGCTAGTGCATTAACAAAATTACAAGAAAGAAAGAGAAAGTTGTGAGAGATTGCAGACATCATGAGAGTGAACAAAAATCAACTGAAGAAGAATCCAGAACAAAGGTTGGGGAGAGAATTTGTTGGATATTGCTGATATGTGGTTGTCATTGATGTCAACACTATTGGCATTAATGTCATTAAGGTTGTATATGTCGAGGATATTGAGAAAATTGTAATAAAATAAGTTGCAAGTTGTTGGTGATGCAGTGAAGTTCAGTATAGCCACCGTACTGATGGCTAGCTCAGTATATTGATGATAAGATGTTGTGGATTAAAGGGTTTTTTGTTGAGTATATCTAGTTTATCCACATGAAGTTTTAGAGGTTTGCATGAATATTTGATTGAGTTATGAGTATCTGTGTTCTAACAATTGTTTTGTTGCTTTAGTTGGTGTTCCTGAAAGAAGATGATGTGATTCTAGTAAGTTGAGTTTTTGTGGATGCTTCTATGGTGATTCATGATGCTTGTGGATGCTTCTAGATCATTCTCTATTTGTGTTGTACATTCACATTGATCGTTGTTCTCGTGATTGGATATTTTCTTTTGTGAGTTCATGTTTTTCATGTTCATGGCTAAAAGGGTGATTGTAGTGTGTTGTGGATCTTCGAGGCATAATTTTGAAGGTGTTTCATATTCGAGGATGTTGTTTTGGGTCCTTACTATGTTGTGTCTAAAATTGTTTGCTTCGCATTGATAAATTGTTTATTCATTTGGGCCGATAGTTTGTACACATTTTATATTTTATTGGGTTGACATGTAGTTGATGTTATCCTTGGTTGCAGATATATATAATCGATTGTTTATACCATTTGATGTAAGTGGTGTGCGAGGTGTATGTGTTTTGTGTGAATAATTTTCTAATATTTTGAAGGCAGAAGTAAAGTGTGAAGAAGAGTGAGTAGATGTTTATATGCTTAACCAGAACTGTAATCAGGCATTAGTAGATGTTATTTTCTCAGTTCAAAATATTTCAGATGTAATCCGAATGTTTCTATAAGACAATGAGTATTCCTTTGGGCAGTAAACCTTTTTGTATTTGAGCAGTGAGCTCTAGGAAGTGTGTCTGAATGCATGTGCATTCCCCATTTACAATTCTTTTATACTTTTAACAAGGTATAATCTTGTGGACTAACCTCCACCATGGTTTTTCCCCTAACAGGGTTTCCACGTAAAAAATCTTGGTATTATGTGTATTTTTGATGTGGTGATGATTTATGCTTTCATGTTTATTTATCAGATCTAAGAATAAGTTTAATTTATATAATTTTTGTGACAGCTGATTCACCCCCCCTCTCAGTTGTCTACCCTTTTGTTTCCAACAATTGGTATCAGAGAAGGTTCCTTGGAAGAAGTTGAATAGCTTGAGGTGATCTAGGATGGCGACATATAAGAAGGATAGTCCAAGATTTGATGGAACAAATTACTCTTTGTGGAAGACTCGAATGGAGTGTCATTTGAGATGCATTTGTAAACCTAACTAGAACATTACAAAGAATAGGTATATCATCCCACAAAATGGCCCTTCTACTGTAGGTGATATTAAGGAAGCTAAGTACAATATTAGGGCTAAGGAAGCATTGTTGAGTGCTCTGAATGATTCCAAGATGACAAATGTAATGGATCTGAAGACTGCTTATGAGATCTGGAAAAGGTTGGAAAATTTGTATGAAGGTAATACCCATGTGAAGGTTGCTAAGCTGCAAATCCTAAAAGGGAAATATGAAACGTTGAAAAAGGGTGAAGATGAGAACATCACTTCTTTTATGCAGAGAGTGAATGAACTCGTGTGTAATATTAGATGTGTTGGTGGAACATTAGAAGAATAAAAGATTGTTGCTAAAGTGATCAGATCCCTACCTACTACATACAAACACAAATTTGTTGCTATTGAGGAGATTTGGACTGTGACAACTGTAACTAGAGACATGTTGATTGGTAAGCTTGCTGCTTTTGAGTTAAGTGAGTTTGACGATTCTCTTCCTAAGATAGAATCTACATTCAAAGCTACCACCTCCAGAAAAAATAAGCATAAATATGATCTGAGAGAAAGTTCTTATAGAAACTTGTCCAAGTATGAGTAGGAATGAGAGAGATTGAAGAAGAAGAGAGAAAACTAGATGAGCTTGAAGCACTTATTGTTAAGAGGGTACCCATAGGAGAAAGTAAGTATAAAGGGAAATTACCTCTTAAATGTTTTTCTTGCAATAAGATAGGTCATTTTGCCTCAAGGTGTCCGAAAAGAGTTCCTAAGCCAAGACCTAACAAGCCTAGATTCCAAAGAAATTGTTATTATGTTGCTAATGAAGGTGTGATAGATGATGAATATGATAAAGGGAATGTAAGTGAGGATGAATGGGTATTTATTGCTATGAAGGAAAATGATCGAGTACCTACTGAATCTGCTAGTTACATAAATGTGGAGAAAGCTCTAGCTGCCAGAGTTGAAGAAAATGATGAATGGGTCATTGACAGTGGATGCTCTCATCACATGATAGGTGATAAAAGTAAATTTGTGAGCTTCGAAAAGTATGATGGTGGTGTTGTAAGATTTGGGGATGAAAAAGTTGGTGTAATCTGTGGCAGAGGATCCATTTCTCTTGATGGTAATCATAATACTGATGATGTTCTATATGTGGAAGGTTTGAAGCATGATCTTTTAAGTGTTGGACAGATGGTTGACAAGGGATACAATCTTCAATTCAAGGATGGAAAGTGCAGAATATTGGGGAGTTCCATAAATGTGATTGCATCTGGTACAAAAACAAAAGGCAATATCTTTCACCTGAGTGTTGCTACTAAAAGTTGTCTGATTGTTCAAGTTGATGAAAGTTGGTTGTGGCATAGGAGATTGTGTCATGTAAACTTTGACAATATTATCAAGATAATCTCTACTCATACAATGAGAGATCTTCCTAAGTTGATAAAACCTACTAATACCATATGCAAGGAATGTTAGTTAGGGAAGCAAACTAGAGTTTCGTTCTAGAAAAAACAACATTGTTCAAATGAAGTGTTGGAACTTGTGTATATTGACTTGTGTGGCCCTTCTAGAGTCGGAAGTTTACAAGGAGACGGGTATTTCATGTTAATTATTGATTATTATTCTAGAAAGATGTGGGTTACTTTCTTGAGGGAAAAATTTGAAGCTCTAGAGAAATTCAAGATTTTTAAGGCTATGGTTGAGATAGAGACAGATCTAAAGATTAAATTTTTGAGATCAGATAGAGGTGGTGAATTCACTTCCAATGAGTTTAATTCCTTTTGTGAAGAGCATGGGATAAAGAGACAATTATCTACCCTGCGCACCCCTCAGCAAAATCGAGTTGTGGAAAGGAAGAAAAAGACAATTCAAGAAGTTGCTAGGATAATGATGCTGGAAGGAAATGTCTCGCATATCTATTGGCGAGAAGTTGTGTGTACTACCATTTACACTCTCAACTGAGTACATGTTAAAGGCGATATTGGTAAAACTCCTTATGAGCTATGGTTCTATCATAATCCTACTGTTAGATACTTCAAAATCTTTGGGAGAAAATGCTATATCAAAAGAGATGAAGATATAAGAAAGTTTGATGCTAGAAGTGATGAATGAATCTTTCTTGGTTATTCTACTAAAAGTAAAGCCTATTGGTGCTACAATAAGAGATTGAGGAAAGTAATTGAAAGTGCTAATGTCAAGATTGATGAAGGAATAGTTAGACCATCTAGAACCTGTGAGTATGATTCAAACAGTCAAAATGATAGTTCAGATAAAGGAAAGAAAGTTCAAACTCAAAATCAAGTTTAGATCATTCTGGTGAATCATGAAAATCAAGAGGAAGGAACTAGTGAAAGTGCAGAAGTGAGATCACAAGAGCCTCAAGTTCAAGAACATCCTAAGACTCCAAGGTATGTAAGACTAAATCATTCATAAGATCAAATTATAGATGATAAGAATAAAGGTGTTCAAACTAGGAGAAGAATTGTAGAAGAATACTATTTGATCTCAAAGACTGAGCCTAATAGTGTCAATGAAGCATGAAAAGATGAATATTGGGTGGAAGCAATGAAAGAAGAACTACTGCAAATTGAGAAGAATGATACATGGATTCTTGTTCCTAGACACCAGGACAAAAATGTAATTGGAACTAAATGCGTCTTTCGGAATAAACTAAATAAGCAAGGTGAAGTTGTTAGAAACAAAGCAAGACTTGTGTGTAAAGGATATTCTTAGATGGAAGGAATTGACTTTGAAGAAACTTTTTCTCCTGTTGCTAGGATTGAAGTTGTGAGACTATTTCTTGCTTATGTTGCTTACGAAAACTTCAAGGTTTATTAGATGGATGTCAAGTCAAAATTTCTAAATGGTGAACTGGAAGAAGAAGTGTATGTGAGCAACCTGATGGATTTCAATTAACTAATCAAGGAGATATGATTTGTCAATTGAAAAAAGCATTGTATGGACTTAAGCAAGACCCAAGAGCATGACATGTCAGATTGGACAAGTATTTGTTGAAGCTTGGATTTAAGGATACTTTTGAGTATCTCAGAGGGAAGCTAGGGGTGATTACCCCTCCTAATCAGAATTAAGGTGCATTGACTTGCATCAGTCTGTGCATTTCATAGTCATATCTTGTGATTTGGATTGATGTTGTGGTGGCTGCTACTCAGGGGGAGTAGTTAGATGTTCAGATATGTGGTTCAAAGCTTGTGTGGAAAAAGATAATGTGTATCTTTGTCATTGATTTCAAAGGGGGAGAAGATTCATGTGAAAAACTATGAAAGAGTTAAGGAGAAAAGAGTCAAAATCTAAGGGGGAGAAAGTGCTAAGAGAAATTTGTGTTGATGGTGTTTTTCACATCATGTGTTGCCATCAATGCCAAAGGGGGAGATTGTTGGATATTGCAGATATGTGGTTGTCATTGATGTCAACACTATTGGCATTAATGTCATTAAGGTTGTATATGTCAAGGATATTGAGAAAATTATAATAAAATAAGTTGCAAGTTGTCGGTGATACAGTGAAGTTTAGTATAGCCATCGTACTGATGGCTAGCTCAGTATATTGATGATAAGAGGTTGTGGATTAAAGGGTTTGTTTTTTACTATATTTAGTTTATCCACATGAAGTTTCAGAGGTTCACATGAAGATTTGATTGAGTTATGAGTATCTATGTTCTAATAGTTGTTTTGTTGCTTTAGTTGGTGTTCCTAAAAGAAGGTGATGCAATTCTAGTAAGAAAATGTTTTTGCGGTGATTCATGATGCTTGTGCATATTTCTAGATCATTCTCTATCTATGTTTTATGTCCGCATTGATCGTTGTGCTCGCAATTGGAGATTTTCTTTTGTGAGTTCATGTTTTTCATGTTCATGGCCAACATGTTGATTGTAGCATGGTGTGGATCTTCGAGGAATAATTTTGGAAGGTGTTTCTTGTTCGAGGATGTTTTTTTGGGTCCTTGCTATGTTGTGGCTAACATTGTTTGGTTCGCATTGATAAATTGTTTATTGATTTGGGCCGACAGTTTGTACACATTTTATATTTTGTTGGGCCAACATGTAGTTGGTGTTATCCTTGGTTGCAAATATATATAATCGATTGTTTATACCATTTGATGTAAGTGGTGTGTGGGGTGTATGTGTGTTGTGTGCGAATAATGTTCTAATCTTTCGAAGGAAGAAGTAAAGTGTGAAGAAGAGTGAGCAGATGTTTATATGCTTAATCAGAACTTTAATCAAGCATTAGTAGATGTTATTTTCTCATTTCAAAATATTTCGGATGTAATCTGAATGTTTCTGTAAGATAGTAAGTCTTCCTTTGGGCAATAAGCCTTTTTGTATTTGAGTAGTGAGCTCTAGGCAATGTTCCTGAATGCATTTCCATTCCCCATTTACAATTCTTTTATACTTTTAATAGGGTATAATCTTGTGGACTAACCTCCATCGTGGTTTTTCCCCTAATAGGGTTTCCACGGAAAAAAATCTTGGTGTTATGTGTATTTCTGATGTGGTAATGGTTTATTCTTTCATATTTATTTATCAGATTTGAGAATAATTTTAATTTGTATAATTTATGTCACAACTGATTCACCCCCCCTCGTAGTTGTCTGCCCTTGTGTTGGCAACAGAATTGTAGTGCAATACCATGCAGTCTTGGAAGTAGAAAAAATGCATAATCAAGTAAGTCCATTAATCCTCCTATTTCTAGATTTGACAACTTACATGAGGGTAGTAATGAATATTTATATAAATATGGAATGCCCCCTTTAAATTAGGAAACTCCTATTACAAAAAGAAACCACTAGTGGTAAACCAGCTAGTTCAAATCGTCCTGGTTCAAAACCAATGGAGGAATGGAAATTTTGGGAAAGGGATTTTGATGCAACCTTAGTAGCAAGGAGATTAAATCCTGGGGCCACTACCGCTCATAATACTCAAGGATTTAATCCATTGAGAAGTCTTCATGGTAGAACCTCAAATCCTCTTTCACAAAAGGAGGTGTTGAACCTTACAAGTTATACTCCCAAACATTCTGATTTAGAGGTAACTATGCCAAATGAAGAAGACTTGATTCAAGATATGTTAGAGCTTGAAGAAGAGGCTCAAATGCTCAAAGAATTGAGAGTTAAACAAGAAAAATAAATGGAAGAAAAGATAAAGGCTATTATGGTTGAGAGGGATCAATTGAGAAGAAAGGTAAAGAGAATGAAATTGATGGTTCATGAAGAGCCTATTCCCACGGCTACCACATCTCCTCAACCTATTCTCACACCTGTGCATGAAAATATTACTCTAAATGTTCATGTAGAAAATGCTTCCACACACACATGGACTAGCTCCATTGTCACCAACTCAGTTGCATCCCCTTCCACTACAAATAAGCCATCACAACCTATTGACATAGGAAAAAGGCTTATAAATCAATCAAAGGGACTAGTTATAAATACAAATGTTTCATCCAGTAGTACTTCTACAACCACAACTCTTGATCCTGCAAATCTTGAATTGCAATTGGAGAATGAACAATTGCAAAATGAGCTAGAAAAAAGCATAAATTCTTGTTGATAATGTAGAGATGCAAAGAAAAATTTATTTTTTCTGAAATCATCCATTGGAGATCCTTTAGCCTCCAATTCTCAAAACATACCTCAGTCTACACCTCAGCCTGCCCCAACAATTGGCCTAAATATTCCTTCTAGGTTACTACTCAATCTATTCCGCTTTCCCAACCACAAAGCTCTAGTGGAGTAGGACAGTCCTCCCAACACCAAAGAAACACTTAGTCTGGTGGAAGTACTTCTAATCAACAAGGAGATCAAAATGTGGGAGGGAGAAATTCATTGCAAGGGAATTAGAATAGTGGAGGGCAAGGTGGTGGTGGACATCAACCAGGTTAGGGAGACCAATATGCTAGAAGGCCAATGCAAATGGACCGATATAGGAAATTTTGTTTTAATGGGATAACAAGTTATCCAAATCCATTCCCTATTGACATAAGAAATGTTCTGGTCATATTTTCTAGAAATAGTGCCATATTAGGGGAAGATCATTTAATGTCATTCAATAACATGAGGGATGATTTTGAAGTTGAAAATGAGGATGTGATGATGAAACTTTTTATGCAGTCACTCATTGAAGATGCTCGGGACTAGTATAGAGCTTTACCGTTTGAAAGTATAGGGTCCTAGGAGAAATTCAAGAGAAAGTTCAAAGAGAAATATGGTGATAAGACTGACCCCAGATTTATGTTGAATGAATTTAATACTATTAATAAGGGACACAATGAAATGGTCCCTGAATTCAACATAATATTTCAAAAGGTTATGTTCAAAATCCTGACTCATTTGAGACTTAATGAACCTGCTTGTTTGGTTTCATATTGTAATGCTTTTGATTCTAAGATGGGGTATCTTCTTAGAGATAAGAATCCTCAAACTTTGAGGGATGCTTATAAAATTGCTCTGCACATTAAGAGAAATAGAAGGGTTGTTGGAAAAGTGGGAAGAAGAGAGGATGTAAAATTTCTAAAAAATCCTAAGGGCCATCAAGAAAAAGGATCTTTTGTGTTGAACACCCGAAATATTAAGAGGGAGGTGAATCGGTATTCATTTAAACCAATTAAGCACAAGCTATCCAATTATTAGAATAAATATAATTGCAAAGATTTATGAAAGCATGAAGACAACCACAAAATCACATGACACATGAACACCAATATTTTTATGTGGAGAACCCAAAATGAGAAAAACCACACAATTTATTATATCCATATTTTTCAAACCAACTTGCTCTATACATATGTCATCAAAAATACTTCCAAGTTATGTTAGAATGATCATAACAATGTTGACATAAATGACAACATTGGATCAAGCAATATATGCACCTCATTCTCATGTTGCCAAACTGCATCATCAATGATGGACTTCCAACAATCTCCCCCTTTGTCATTGATGGCAACATGCGTTCAATAAAAACTTTTTCTCTCTCCCCCCCCCTCTCTCTCTCTCCCCCTTACACATATCTCACCCCAAGTATCTTTCCCAATATCTTTCCAAGTATCTCAATTTTTTTTCCAATATTTCCCCCCCTTTGACATGAATGGAAAAGGATGTACAAAACTTTGTATATTCCCCCTTATGTGTGTGTGTGTGAACAAGGATAGATGGAAGAGTGTGCTGGCTCCCCCTCAAGGAATTAACAAAAAGAAACTTCTATATCTTCATTTATGCAAAAAGAAGATTATGAAAAAATTAGAAAATGCACAAGAGTGAGACATTGTCAACTTGAGGATGTTAACCCTTGGAGCTTCTGCAAGATATCGTTCTAAGTAGATTTTCATTCTTCCCAAAGCTTCTTTGTTGCTACTAGTTTCCTATATTGTGATTCAAGCTTTACCAGGATTTCTTTTCTTTCTTCCAGAGTATTGGGAGTGAGATTTATCATTGAAGTATTGTCAGTATTTACAAGGGCACCTAAGACTGGTATGTACTTCATCTTCACCAAGACCTTTAACTTCTCAAATTGTTTGATTAATTCATATTTTTGACTCTGCAAAGTAAAGTATTCTTCTTGTAAGATCACCAAGGTATTCTAGGTCTAATCATCTCTGTCTTGCACAAGGTCATAATTGTTTGATGCACTTCTGGTATTGGCCATGAAAACCTACTAGCTAAATCTCTCCAATGTTGAAGGAATGGTGAAAACAATTCCCTTTATTTTTTTTAGTGTTACATAATTCCATCATGGTGAGCTCATGCTCCATGTTATAAGAAATTTTTCTGCTAATCCTACAAAGGACATGATAGACCCTTTAGGTTACTGCAAGAACCATTTGAGTGCTTTTCCACCTAAGCTACAAGGGAATAAGTGTAGTAAGTATGTATCTTCATGTGCCACTTCTTAGATAGCAATGCAAAATTATTTTCCATGCTCCAAAGGTCTCCCTTTCCCTTGTACTTGTCATACTTAGGAATTTCGAAAGAGGTAGGGAATGAGACTTTTGATATAGACCAATCAAAGGGATATGAACACATTTCCTCAAAGGTATATAATTTCTTATGATTTCCTCCTTGGAGTCCTTTAAGGGCATCTTTCAAGGCTTGTCATTGTTGATCAAAGGATAAACTAGGTGGTGGTGGAGAGGTGTGTTGATGATTTTTCGTGTTGTGAGTCTTAAGAGAAATGAGATTTTGGTGTTGGTTGAGGTGACTCTTGGAGTTGATGTTGACATTAGGTGGAGGAAAAAATCTTGGTATGGTCATGGTGGAAGTAGATATATGGGAGATTTTTGAACTAGTAATGGGGATGGAGATGGGTTCTATATGGGTAGTTGTGGTTTTTTTCTAAGTTGGTTGTTTATTGTTGATGTGAAATTATTGTTGGATATGGTATTTTGAACATCATATTGAAGGGATGTGGATCCCTTGAGTGGGATAGACCCTTGGTATATGGGATTGCCTCTAGTGGTGAAGGTTTTTTCCTCAAGCATAAGCATAGTGGTCTAAATGAGGGTTGATTTGGTCATGGGTGAGATGAATGAAATCATGAGTTGTAGTTGGAATTTGTTCGTGGGTAGGATCAAGATGAACTATGTGATAAAGGTTGGAAGGTTCATAATTAGGAGATAGTTTTCCCCCCGATTCTATAACTTGTCTAAGGATGACATCTTTATTTATTTCAATGTATTTCTCGATGAGATCATGTCCTTTATTGGAATCTAGGATGGTATTAGGATTGATAGTTTATTCAAGTTGGTTAGGAGTGTCATCAATGGTTTTAGTATTGTTATGTGGAGGTTGAGAATGTTCTCCTAAGAAAGGAGACCTTTCAATGAGTGGTTGACTATGAAAAGGATTTTCTTCCATGTTTTCATGTCTAGTGCTTCATCTTTTGGTAGGATTCATTCGTCTTTGTTTTAAATTTGGCATGGGAAAGGATGGATGTGGATGAATTGGTGACATTGTTGGGTTTGTGGTGACTAATCAAAAGAGAGTCAAATTATAAAATTGAAGGATAGTCTTAGGTACTGATGTAATGAATGAATTGGAACAAACTTGGATGGTCAACTTGAATGGATAATGGAATGATCCCAAAGATGGGGAAAATGATTAAATTGACTACATGGATTGGATTTAAAATGTAAGTCACACACTTGGATCTTAAGGATAGTTTGATGTGACTTTGATTTTGGAATCTACATATTGTTGTAGATTTTCCAAGGATTAGGCAATGGGCCTTATGATAGCTTAAAGGTCCCAAAGGATGAATTACATGATGATTTTTAGTAAAATATCCAAATGTGATACTTTCAACTATGTCCAAGGATTGATTTTGATGATGATAGGATATGGACTATAAGGATCGTGTTGATAAAATATGGTGATGGTGTAATGAACAAGGATATGGTCATGATGGATAATATGAAATTGATAAGGTATTTGTTTGATGTGGGAGATGTAAGACAAAAGTCCCATGAATTAGATTAGATAGTCAAAATGATACTAGGTATGAACTAGTACTTATGATTTGGAAAACACAGACTCTATGGGAGTTTTTGGACTACGGGTTTATGTACTATGAGTTTTGGTGATGAGACCAAGGAAAAATGGATACTATTGGAAGGTAATGCTTATCCTATATTTGGATTCAATATTTATGTTTCAAGGATACCAATGGGAGATGTGTTATTAAACAAGAAAAAGGACTTCAAAAACAAAACTTGACTCAAACTTGGTATGAAAGGTTCACAAATAAGCACTTGGTATATATTACACACAATCAAGAAGATATAATAACAAGCCTAAGTTATTCAATAAAAGGTGTGACTCCTAGTGTGGTCCCATAATGGAAATTAATCCATTAATTTTATCTACATGTGAATGAATAGCTAGGGAATGCAAGGTCATGTATCACCTATAAACCCCTTACCTTGGAGGACAAAGCCTTGCCCAAGGTTAGCTATTTCTCACCACATGGGATTACTCACGAGTAATTCTAGGGGGTGATACACATGCCTTACACCACACTAAAATACAATTGAAAGGTATTAAGCTAGGCTTTGCAAGGATTTTCTAAGGAATACTCTAAATAGCACAAGGGTAAGTGAGGCCTAATCTACGAACACTAGTTTATCTACAAGAATGGGTTGAAAGAATATGCTTGGACCAACCCTTCATTTGTGTCCTGAATCACCAAGGGCCCCAAGGATGTGCCAAACACGATGATGATTAGAGTGGGGTGCAAATTTTGTTGTCCCCTCTATTTTTACCCTATTGGAAAATGTGGTTGAGGTCATCCTATAGAGTGATGAAATCCCTAGACAAGCCCCCTAAAAAGAAAACCAGATAACACTTACTTATAATCTTCAAGATCACTCTAAGAAGAGCATATGTAAGTGTACCTTGGTGTTTAAAAGACACATGTAGATTATTATTCCAAATTTAATTGTGTAGGTGAATTGTAACCCAATTTTTTATTTGAAAACAAGCAAAGAAAATAAAGCACACACAAAAAAAAAAATATTTATAATCAAATCTTCATAAAATATCTTTCAAAACCACTTAAGTTAGTATTTTATAGGATATAATTCTTGGACACAAAAAATACTGAACATATAAGCTAATAAAAAATAGAAATCAATTTAATTCTACAAAAAAATAAGCAATAAAGTATATTATTTATGATTTTTTGATAAATTATTTAAAAAATAATTGAAAAAGGACAACGTATGAAAAAGTTATGGACACACAAAGTTTAAAAAAAAGACTAAGTTTGAATGATTATACTTAAAATCTAGAGCAAGATTTGAGAATTTTACCTTCACCACTATATAGAGCTTTGACTCAGCTCTCCAATGCTTGCAAAATTTTGAAAATTTGATTAAAAATGGAAAATTTATACTCAAGCTTAAGTGGAAGGTACTTTTTAATGGAGTTTCAATAAGCTAAGGCAAGGCATAAACCCTTGTCGCCCAACCCCTGGTTGACCAAATGATTAGAAGCTAGGGCATATAGAGCTAAGGTCTAGGGGGCTAACTTAAGCCCCTACAAGCTGAATGAGACTAAGAGGTAATCCAACTACATGATCAAGGGATAATTTTCACAAAGTTCCCGGTTTGTAATATGACCAGGAGCTAAAAACTTGGAAAAATGAACACAATGTCTGAGTGCCTACAACTTTCCAAACTCCAAACAACTCTACAATCCAAGTCAATGTGGACTTAACAAACCTACTAAAAATAATTTAAATGTGGACTTTAAAACAAAATAAAAAAAACTTAAAATTTTGTGCTCAACCTGCAGACCTGGAGTGTCATATAAACCTAGATTTTAAGAAGAATAAAATAGTTTTAAAAGCCTTAAAGATTTATCGACTTGTGGATTAAAAAATTTTGGTCTATGTATATCCACTGGCAATAGAGACAAAAAAAGTTCTACTAGTGTCTAGAGTAAATAGTATGAAGGATACACACCACTTGTGGGGAGATACATTCCCTATATTATACATCAAACTTCATTTCTCAACTACTCCAAACTCTACGCTAAGCTCCATTTCATCCTTAGAGGCAATGCATACAAATTTGATCCCTAAACCAATTAAAATCCTACATGAACTAGTTACTCAAGAACCATCACAACACATAAACTCCATTTATAGTTACTCAAAAACCATTACAACACACAAACACACAAATGGAGTTAGGTAAGAGAAAATTTCCCAACACCGTTGCCAAAATTTAAGCAATAATCTGGAATTAAAATGGAAACAAATGCAAAGCAAGAGAATACTATTTTAAACTACTATAAACTTTATATAGAGCTCAAAAAAAAGAATTCAACAAAGCATATCATGAACAATCAACTCAGTTGTTACCTTAAACTCCATTGTTAAATTATTTTCTCCAAAGATAGTTGGCATGTGGATACTCCTTTTCTTGAAGATTTGATAGCATTTTCTTAGCTCAAATTTAATGGATATGAAAATGAGTGAGAATGTGCCTCTATTTATATACTTTTGGAAGAGGTAATGGAATTTTGACATCTGATAGTGATATTAATGGTGGGGGATGATTGAGAAAAATTCCCTAGGATCAAGGAGATAATATAGGGTTGAGATAGAGTTGTTGGAATGTGAAGGGTTAGGATGCACTTACTATATTTGGCAAGTAGTTGCAACCATGAGAGACATACGAGACATGTGCACCTAGGAGGCTTATATTCTTGGGTTTTTTCAAGAGAATATTGTAAGTTCCATAAGGACATGTGTTCTTAGGTGTTCTTTATTCTTAGAACATGATGAGAGAATATAGCTATAATTAAATAAAAATAATATTTAATTATTTTAGCCATGTGTGAGGTTAAAAAAAGGTGTAAAAAGTATTCATTTTGTGCAAACCCTTTTACTAGTACCTGCAAAACAACATGAATAAATGAATTAGACAAGGAATTACAACCCAAAAGAAGGATTCCCCATGAAATCCATTTACAAATCAAACTAGGAATGAAAATAGTGAAGAACATAAGGCAAATGCCAAAAACAAGATGAAATCCTAATTAGATGTGCAAACTCATGATCCCATGGGGGAATTGGTGCCAATTTGATGTGAGAATTGGCCCTTTCCCAATCCCTAAGATGCAAGCTTTGTTGATTGATGATGAAGAGTGATCCACTTGGATGAAAAGATGGGAACTCCAAGCCAAATCTGCAAAAAGCCTAGCTAAGAATTTAAATGATGGATGAAAATGGCTAAGTATTTTAGCATGGTAACTTTGCAATGTTTGTGGATGATAAAATGAGGAGCTCTTCATTTATAGGATTTCAAGATGGATGAATGTCTAAATTTGAGCAATGTGGGACTAACATTCATCCAATGATATGGTGCCACTTGTCAAGCTATGAATGGATAATGGATGTGCAAGATTTGGGGTTTGTGCCAATAAATGCCAATATTTGAAATTCAAATTTATGGAAATGACATGCAAGAGGGAAGGGAAAATTCAATAAATGCCACTTGGCTCAAGGCAAAAGACATGTAAGAGGAAGTTATTTCCTTGTTGGATGTACATGTTGACTTGGAATTTTTGAATTCAATTGAGAGAATATTCCAAAAGATGCCTTGTAAGGAAAATAGAGATTTAATAAATGAATTAAATCTATTTTCATGTGCAACTTGCATTATCTAGAGGGTGTGACATGAGATGAGGTTAAATTAATCAAGGGTTTAATTAATTTAACAGGGGATTAGATGATGTGACTTATTTGACTTAGATTTATGGATTTATTTAAATCAGATAAGAGAGGAATATGATAAGAGTCTAATTAAATAAAGATTTTGATTTATTTAATTAAAAGGGATGGTGTTAGATTAAATCAAATAAGGTTTTAATTTATTTAATTTTATGGATAGACTTTATAGATTTAATCAAATAAATTGATTATTTAATTAAATAGGGATAATTAGATCAGATGGATTGATTTAATTAACAAGAGAAAGTGACTTAATTAGACAAAATGACTTATTTAATTAAGGGACGAATATTGATGAATTTCATCAAATAGGGGAATTTGATTAAATGGTTAGACCGAGGAATGATTTAGGAAGAAACGATGTTAGTAAGTTAGGATTAGATGCACGATGTCAATCAATATATTTTCAATGTCTATATTTTGCCCCTCTTTGAAGCAATGCACTCGTTGCGTTGGTTAAAAGAATAACCGATCTTGATGAAAACCAACTTTTTTTTTTTATATTTAAAAACTTTCCCCACTACTGCATGGCGAGAGAAAACATGCCATTATAATGCCCCCTCGAGAGATCGGACGAAAATTTTAATTTTTTGGGTGATCTCATGAAAAAGGTGACCAAGTACCTGACAGGTCCAAAAAGGGGTCCAGAAGGCTAAAAACGTGTCTAAATGCAATAAAACGATGAAAAACAAGCTTCAAATGGATAAAAATAGGTTCAAGGGACCACAGCCCTAGTAGGACAGCCCTAGAGGGTCAAAAAATCCTAATTTTCTAGGCTTAAAAGGGGCCCAAGGGGTCACTTTCAAGTCATTTTCACACACTTCCGCTAGCAAAGTTCGAGATTCAAGCTCTGAACTTTCGACAATAGGGCGCAACGAGAACTTCCCCTACATATTTTGGACCGAGTTTGGACCTACCAGCGGCCACCTGGCATTGAGGCATCGATATGTGACTTCTACCGAGGCTTAGTTTTTTCTATTAATGTATTTATTATCCTTTTAAAGATGAGCTCGCCTTCAGCGGCTCTATTTTATCGCCACTCGGTGTTTAAAGTGCACCGCTAATTTACTTTTTGCACCACAACAGCACTGTTTGGAGTTTAGAAACTCTGCCACTGGGCTCGGGCTCAGCTCAAACTCGACGGGCCAGTTTGTGAAAAGTACGTCGCAGCAGCACCCTTTTCATGCAAATTGCGACGCTAGGGGTTAAAGTGTGCGGCAGCAACTCTTTTTAGCTTAATTTCGGGTCCAACGTCAAAGTTTGAAGAAACTCAAACTATGACGCCTTCACAAACTACGCCGCTGGAAGCAATCTTGGAGGGTTAGTCTAGGATTTTTCCAAAAAATTTAACATGCTGACTTTCCTTGATGTAGGACGGGCCCAGGGAGCCTTACTCTCGGGAGCACCAGTCACGAGATTTAGCGAGCATCCTACGAGACTTTAGCGACAAAGACTAGGATTGGCTGGGAGCCGCAGGACTATGGCACATTGCGTACGCATCTCCCATGCACACACACCTAGGGATTCTATCAGCGCTAGCCGAGAGGTGGCACAGCGAGACATCATCGTTTCATCTTCCCAATGGTGAGGTGACCGTCCCTTTGGAGGACATTTGGCACATTCTTCGATTTCCTATTCATGGTCGACGGGTGATCTATGACATGGAGGAGGGACGCGAGTGTTGCACCCGAGTCCTCGCCACTCGAAACATTATTTACTACGAGGGACAGATCGAGCTAGAGCGGTACAAAGTCATAGCACCCCCCTTTTGCTGGGCGATTGCAGCAATCATTTCAGGTTTGGTTTCCCTAGACAGACGAGGGCGGTATTTCAGTCTGGGATGGGGATACTGTTGGGAGAGGATGGTCCGAGATAGGCCAGTTCATTTCGCATGGGGGCCTGTCCTTCTGTCTTCACTTTATAGGGATCTCCACGAGTACGCATATGTGGATGGCCGAGCACTGGGAGTTGGGGTGACTTTGCTTCATGTTTGGGAGTGGGAGCACATTTCTGTGCTACGTCCACTAGTGGTTCCAGTTCCAATGGGGGCAAAGGATGCCCTGGTGACATGATACAGAGGTGGTGTGTCCTTCACACACACTAGAGAGCATGAGATCCCATACTGGAGGTGGGTTCTAGATGAGATGCTGGTGTTTACCTGGAGACCGTACCTCAGTCAGCCTAGATAGGCTGACGATGCAGATTAGCTCTTTTACTACCACCAGGATCGATACATGAGGAGGTGGGAGCATACGATGATTGAGAGGTACCTGCCCAGGCGCCTATAGTGTCAATTCAAAGAGCCACAAGATCGGCCTAATAACGGCTATGTAGTTGTCTTTGCACACAGCATGACATAGGTGTCATGGGGGCCTGGTATTCCTACCGCAGAAGCAGTTGATAGCTTTCGACACTTGGTAGCCCGACCGTGGGCTTATGATTAGCGTTTGGTAGATCTGGGCACCACACAGGCCTACAAAGACTAGTTCAGACCTCCTCTTCAATTGACTATTCCAGGTGAAAATACAGATATGCACAGGGTCAGAGGCAGGGGAGAGGACGAGGACGAGCACCTAGGGTTGTGATTCGACAGGATCCACCAGCCATGCCCCTAGTCCCACCAGGTCACAGGGATGTCCATATGCAGGATCAGCTGTAGGATCCACCAGTCCCACCACCATGAGCTGAGGGTGAGGACCAGCCTCACGCGTAGCCACGGGTATAGCTAGCAGGGTAGGAAGACGCATGGGATGCCTTGATTTTATAGTTACAGGCACAGGTTCAGGCAGTGACGGCTAAGAGGGACTAGGCACGGCTGAGAGGGAGCAGCTCAGAGCAGAGAGGGATCAGGCTATACAGCAGAGATAGGCTACAAAGCTATAGGTAGCCATAGAGCTAAGTCGCAGGCAGCAGATTGAGAGCATGACAGCCTCCTCATCCCAAGGTACCGTGCCGGTTTGATCTTACAGGGATGTTATCCGAGAGATAGAGTACTACCACCAGGCTTACCACGACACTGTACCTAAAGTAAACTAGGTCCCAGAGTACTCAGAGCGGGCCAGTCAGAGACCACCAGAGGGTCACAGTGACAGGGGCGAGGGAAGCATTCACGGAGATCAGGCCTGATCAAGATATTATGATGTATATTTTTTGTGCCTTATGGGCTCGTTTTTTATAGCCCGATGGGCACTTTGTACCGATTGACACATATGTACAGTGATCCGACTATTATTCTTTGTACTATGACAGTGATATTGATGATATGATATATATAAGCCAATTTTGATGCGATGCAATGTGTTCTGTTATTTATGCATGTATGATTTATTTCTATATGCTTTGCAGTGATGTTCCTATGGATGCATTTATTTCTAATGATGTATGCATTAAGATTATGACTAACAAATCTATATTATGCTAACCTATGATATGTAACTGTGATGATCTATTTATGATAATGTGATGATTTGATTATGATAATGCAAATGGTTTTATGAGATTCAATAAATGATGTATGTGATGCCATGATATGTTTGTGTAAAGTGATATGCTGATGCGTATTGTGAACGTAATGTGATGATATGATATCATTTGTGTTATGCAAGTATGTATGCCTAATGAATTAAATGCTTATATACCTATTGCTTATGATTATGCAAAAATGATTATGTAATGTTTTTGTAGATGCTATGTGATGATTATGATTATGAAATGCAAAAATGAATGCCATGTGATGATTGATATAATGCCATGAGATGCAATGTAATGGGTGAAATGCAATGACATGGATGCACCTATTTATGAAGAATGTTTATGATAACGTGTTTATATGATGGTAGGAATGCGATGTTTCGTATATGATATGCTTATGCCATGCGTATGATTCCTATATGATTATGCTTATGCAATATGCTAATGATTTGTAGATGTAGGATCGATGATGATGATGATGATGATGATTAACCGTCATAGTACTTTGTTAGTGCAGTTAGTAAGAAAAGAAGAAGTCATTTCAACAAGACACAAGATGACATGAATGCAAATGATGATGATGATGACTTGCCAAGGAATTGGTATTTTCAAAGGGCCATATTTCCTTATGTTTGATAACACACGTGGTACGATGCATCAAGGTATAGAAAACTAGGATGGCATTGTGCCTAGTGTGATGGACTTTGACTTGACAATCAGATAGGAGTATTCTTGTTCACACTTGACATACGGAAACCTTGCTAGGATGTACTTCAGAAATTTTAGACTCCTCAGACCAAAACACAGAAAGGTAAACCTATCCCTGTAATAGTCAACAAGTTGCCCTAGACCTCTTTCATACACACCTAACAAAGCAAGTATTCGCCAAGTTATATTACAAGAATGTCCAACAAGCACAACAGAAAAAAGATAATGATCATTGCCCCATTCCTATTTCTCTAAATCTGTTGTTTTGGGATATCATAGAGATGTCCTTGGAATGAGTGCAAAATAAGATAAGTCAAAATATAAAGACGAAGAAAACAAATAAACTGATGCTCTTCGATACCGCTAACAGAAAAAGGATGTTTTTTCTAAGATGATAACCGAAACTTATTGCCAAAAGATAATGTCCATTGTAGGAAGGATTCATCCTAGGACATGTTAGTGGATGGTGGCATGTCATTTCGTTCATAAGGGATGATTGATATGGGACCATTCAGATGATGTGTTACCAATACGAAGAGATAACCAGCTTGCTTATGTACTGACTTAGACTTAAGACTTGACATTTTGGAGTTTTCACTTTTAAAACATGCTAGACTTGTTTCCGATTGTTTCACCAAAGGTTGACAATGACGATTAGTTTATTATGAGTGGTGTTATTGTGGGTGCAAGCGAGATGAGGTGGATGGATTTTTTCAAATATTTGAATGTTTTTGAGGCTATTTTTTGGTATTTTTTGAGGTTTTGCAAATGTTTTGATTTTTGATTTTTTGATATTTTGGGATTTTCTGAGATTTCGACCAAGATACTAACCTAAAGATCTATCCTAGGGGTCTCAAGGGCTGATCAATAGATGAGCCTTGCCTACGTTATATACGTAGAGACCACGTAGTTCGGCTGACGACTTGACCAATTTACAGATGATGATATACATGATGAGATGTCTGTTTATTATGACGGACTCTTATAGGACTGACCTAAATGTCTCGGGGGATGATCAAAGATCAACCTTGCCTACATTCAAGCTTAGAGACGACATAGTTCAACAAGACGACCTTATTTTTGGCTTTTTGAATGACTTTTTGACGTATTTTTGGATTTTGATATGTTTTGAATGTTTTTGAATTTTCTAATTATCTGATGCTTTTGGATTTTTTGATTTCTGGGACTTTAAGATCATACACGAATATGATCCAATGAGAATGTGCCCCCAATGTAATAGACTACTCTGATAAAGGCAGGACAAACTGACCTTAAGGATGGGTCGAGTAGTACTAGGAGGAATAATGATACGAACACAGGACCAAGCTATGGTGCGGATGCGAGTGGATGAGTGATGGATGGAGACCTGAATGCGATGAATGATGGAAGCGAGATGGAGGGATGATGTAGATCAAGCCATAAAGATCCTAGTGGATGGAAAGTGCTTATTTACACAAGGTGCCTGTTTGCCAGGTTTTCACCAAGGTACTTGCCCAAAGTGCCACCGAAGTAGTTTTCACTAGAGGACGATTTTTTCTCTTTACTATTTTGATTTTTTGATTTTTTGATTTTTTTGTTGTTGTCACCAAGACGCCTGCTTGCCAAGTTTTCACCTAAGTAACCATTTTTCAAGACTTTTTCCTTTTCTTTTTTTTTGGATTTTTGGGTTCTATACCTTGAAGGATTTAGGCATAAAACTTTTTGAGATGGGAGCTATTCATTGGCTCCTGTAGAGGTTCCCCCTTGGGTTTTGATAGCTGATATGCCCCTGATTTATAACTTGCTGTTATGACAAATAGTCCTAACCAATTAGGTTCGAACTTGCCTTTGCTGCTGGGATTTGGGACATTCTGCTGATTTTCTTTTAAGACCAATTCTCTGACTTGGAAAGTCCTACTTCTGATCTTCTTTTTGTAGCTTCCTTTGAGTCTATTTTGATAGACTTGTAGATGATTTAGAGCATCTATGTGTTTCTCATCTAGTAACTCCAGCTCATTTAGTCTTGATACCTGATAGTCCTCATCAGTGATGAGGTTTTGCAATGATATTCTAAGGGATGGGAGCTCAATCTCAATGGGGAGTATGACTTCTGATCCATAGACCAATGAGAATGGGGTGGCACCAGTGGGTGTGCAGATGTCGGTTCGATAAGTCCAAAGGGCAGGATTAAGTTGCAAGTGTCAGTCATGACCTGTGTCATTGACTATTTTCTTAAGGATTTTGAGGATGGTTTTATTTGTTGCTTATGCTTGGCCATTGCCTTGGGGATAGTACAGGGTGGAGAAGCAATGCTGGATTTTGAATTTCTCACACAAGTCGCGAACCTCCTGGTTCTTGAAGGGTGTCCCATTATCTAAGATAATGGCTTGTGGGACACCGTAACGACAGATGAGATAGTTTAGGATGAATTTTGAGATCTGCTTGCTAGTGATATATGTCATGGGTATGGCTTCCACCCACTTTGTGAAGTATTCAGTTGCAGTGATGATAAACTTGTGGCCATTGGATGAAGTGGGTGAGATTTTTCCAATGAAATCAAGTCCCCATTGTGAGAAGGGCCATGGTGTGATGATCGAGTGAAGCTTTTGAGTTGGAGCATGGATGAGGTCCCCATGCTGCTAACATTGTAAACACCTTTTAGCATGATCATGTGCTTCTCTTTCCATTGTGGGCCAATAATACCCCATCCTCAGCAATTTCTTGGCGATGGTCATTCCACTCGAGTGTGAGCCACATATACCGTTATGAACCTTGGTTAGAGTAGTTAATGCCTCCTCAGCATTTAGACAGCGTAGCAAGGTACCTTCTATGCTTCTACGGTATAAGGTATCACCTAGGATGACAAATTTGGATGCCTTTTTGATAAAGGTTCATTTTAGGCTCGATGGTAGGTCAACAGGTGTGACTCCTATGTGAAGATATGTGTAGATGTCATGGTACCAAGGATCGCCAAGAACAACAATTTTGCACACAAATTCTGATTTCGGTACCTCGAATGTGGGGACGAGAAGCTGCTCGATCAGAAATTCATATTTCAACACGTTATGAGGGATGTCTAATAGAGACCCAATTGTAGCCATGGCGTCTGCTACTCTATTGTTGGTTCTTAGAATCTGCTCAAATGTTATGTCAATGAAGGATTCCTTGAGAATCTCCACCAATTTCTTTTATGGAGTGAGCTTATCATCCTTAGTCTGATATTCATTATTGACCTGATTTATGATCAATTGAGAGTCTACATACACCTTGAGAGCTATGATGTTTAATTGCACTGCTATCCTGAGACCTATAGTCAAAGCCTCATATTCTGCTATGTTGTTGGTGCAAGGAAATTCCACTTTGTATGACTTTGGTATGCAATCCCCTTGTGGGGTGATGAAGAAGACACCAGCTCTTGATCCATGTTGTGTGTATGAACCATCGAAGTATAGCTTCCAGTGGTCTACTATGTTGAGGTTAAAGATGGATTCGTCTAGAAATTCAGATACAAGAGGATTCTCAGCATAAATTGGTGCCTCTACCAGTTGATCTACAATAACTTGACCTTTAATGGCTTTTTGCTCTACATACTCGATGTCATACTTTGATAATATCATTACCCATTTTTCCATTCTGCCGGTTAGCATTGCCTTTGATAGGAGATACTTGAGGGGATCAATTTTCACGATGAGTTTTATCTTGTGTGCCAACATGTAATGTCTGAATTTTTGGGATGCAAACACTACTGCAAGACAAGCTTTCTCGATGAATGAGTAATTTAGCTCGTGACCAACCATTGTCCTGCTGATATAGTAGATAGCCCTCTCCGTTTCATTTTCATCATGCTGAGCTAGGAGAGCTCCAAGAGCTACTGCAGTTGCTGATACATATAAGATCAACGGACTTTCTTGGGATGGGTGGCATTAAAACTGGTGGTGTCAGTAGATATTCCTTGATTTTGTTGAATGCCTCTTTGCATTTTGTATCCCATTTATATGCTACCCCCTTGTGGAGTAGGTGAGGATATGGATTCTGCTTGTCTGCCAATTGTGCTATGAACCGTCAAATGGATTGAAGTCGGCCCTAGAGGCCTCTTAGTTGTTTTAATGTCTTTGGTGCTTCCATCTCAAGGATTTCCTTCACTTTCACTGGATCCACCTCGATACCCCTCATGGAGACTATGTATCCTAGCAATTTACCTGATTGTACACCGAAGATGCACTTCTTGGGATTTAGTCTGACTTTGTATTCCTCCAGTCTGTCAAAGATAGCACTTTGGGTTGCTATATGATATTGTCTCTTTCTTGACTTAGCTAGAATGTCGTCAACATTGTCTTCAACTGTTTTATGAATCATATCATGGAATATCAATGTCATGGCCCTTTGATAGGTTGCTCCTACGTTCTTTACGCTAAATGGCATCATGTTCTAGCAGTAGGTCTCCCATGGACAAGTGAAAGTTGTCTTGTGTTTATCTTCTTTTGCTATCATGATCTGATTGTATCCTAAAAATCCGTCCATAAGTGATAGCATCTCGTGTCCTGTTGTCATTTCTACTATCATGTTGATGTTAGGAAGCGGGAAATCATCCTTGGGGCATGCTTTTTTCAAATATCTGAAGTTCGTACATATTCTAATGGCTCCATCAGGCTTTGAAATAGGTACCAAATTTGACAACCATTCTAGATAATCAATTGGTCAGATAAATCCTACATCTAATAGCTTTTTGAGCTCCATTTTGACCAATAAGGCTATTTGACGATGCATCTTTCGAAGTTTTTGTTTGGATGGCTTTGCTTCTGGGTACATTGATAAATGATGAATCACTGTCTCTGGATCTAGCCATAGCATGTCAGCATAACTCCATGCGAAGTTTATTTGTCTTTCCTTTAGGAATGCTGCTAGGAGTTTTTGTTCTTCTGATAATAGTGATTCCGTATAGAATGTGATATGCGGGGCCTCCTCTGTTCCTATGTTGACCAGATTGCACTTTTCAACCAAGACTGTTGACTTATCTTGATGAATAGCTCTTAAGGGAAGATTGAATCCTTCATCCTCGGGCGCCTCAGGGAGGTTTTCACCATTGGATACGTCCTTTCTTTTTACTTTTTCCTTGTCAAAGAGTGCCATAGTGTGGTTTTCACTCAAGGACTTTGATACAATTCTTAGTTTCTCATGTTTGTGACTGAAGGATTCAATCATTTCCCCATAATAGGCGTATGTGTCCAACTCTATTATAAAGCCTGCCTTGTGATCTCCATCTGGAATGTTATCCCTCAACCACATGAATTTTGAGAGCGCTTCATTGTTTTTGAATGTATCAAGAATTGGTGGTCCTCGTTGGTCATAGTCGATCAGTTGGGGGTAGACTAAGCAGATCTCATGATTTTGATGGTCTGTTTTGAAGGATAGGGTACTAACCATACACAGGGTGGTATCTTCAAATAACCTAGGTAGATTGGTGAAAGTATCTTCATCATCACTACTAATATAGGGCTCAGTTATGAAGTTATGTGTTTCTTCACCTGTGACTATTGGTGAGTGTAGTTGTACTAGCACTGGCTGAGGAGAGATATTAACCGTTCTAACTGGAGGACTTCGGCCACATATGGTTATTCTCAGAATGGTACATCCAAGGCCAAGATTTGTTATGGGTCGCATCTCTGGCATGATAGGTATTATGAGCCCATTGTCATTTTGTCCCAGTCTTTGATTTCTGTCGTAACCCATTGCGAGCATCATTTGTAATCCCTTGCTTGTCTCATCCATTGGTAATTCAGGTATCAGTCTTTCATCTTGATAGGGCATGTGTGATGGATCTTCCTCAATAACCTCATGGCCCAGGTCTCCCCAGCTTATGAATTCGGGATAGTCTTCAGGAGACGTTTGTGATGTGGAAGCCTGATTTTCTTGTGGGCGTCCCCGTGATCTAGGAGATTGTGGTAACTCTCCTATCATGAAAGCATTGTCAGGGAGCTTGTAGCTTCCACAACCCTCCTCCTAGATGATGAGCTTGATATCGAAGATGGTGGGGATGGTGGGAATGGCGGGTGTCTCTGTCGCAAAAGTGGACGCGAGGGTGGCAGGGTCGATGTATGGTGTGGATGGGCCCTCATCATTCTTTGGCACTTGGGGGATTTTGTAATACCTGGCCTCAAAATTTTTGCAATATGAAAATGGTTCGGGATCTTCGTGGATAGTGACCTCCTGTCCATTATGTGTAAATTTCACACATTGGTGGAAGGTTGATGCTACGGCTTTCATTGCATGGATCCATGGGCGTCCCAGGAGGATATTATATGGTAATTTGAGGTCCAAGACCTGACATGTGGTTTCCATGAGCTTTGGACCTACTTGAATAGGGAGTTTAATCATGCCCTGAGACACTCTTTCTTGGTCATCATATGCTCTGATTGTGATTCCCTTGCCTTTTTTGATGGAAGCTTCTGCTATTTTCAACTACTTGATGAGGCTAAGAGAATAGATGTTCAAACCTGCACCTCCATCCACCAAGACCCTTTTGATTTTTCTCTTATTTACAATGGCTTCCAAGTGAAGTGCATGGTTGTGAGATGGTTGGGTGGGGAAATCTTGGTTGGAGAATGTAAGGAGATTAGGTGTTATGATATTTCTGACCATAGCTTGGAATTGCTCCGCATCTAGATCTGCGGGGACAATGGATGAGGCTAATGCTTCCTCAAGGATCTTTTTATGCACTGATGAGATTTTTAACAACTCCATGATGGAGATGTGTGCTGGCGTTCTCTTGAGTTGTTCTACAACATTGTAGCTATGCGAAATAGCTCTTGATGAAGGGACTCTATTAGGTTGGGATGATCCTGCAATGGTGACTTTTCCGCCTCTTATGGTGACTCCACAATCTTCATCATGAGCACCCTTGATAGTGATGACCATGTATTCTTCATTTAGTGAGGCAATGATAGATTCATAGACATGATTCACATTTCCTTTCCCTTTATCACCTCTATTTCCTTTGTTTCCATGATTCGACATCAAATTCGTGTAGATTTTAAGGTCCTAATTTCTAGTAGGTTGTTCCACGTTTATGATTTTCTTATCGATGAGATTTTGGATGATGTTTTTGAGTCTCATGCAATTGTTTATGGTATGACCTTTGATTTTATGAAATTCGCAAAGTTGATTTTCATTATACCAAGGGGGTTTGACATCGGGTTCTTGGTAGTTTTCGAATGTAGGCGACTTGATGAGTTTTTCGTCAATCAACTTTTTCATTATGTCTTCCAATGGTTCCCCCAAAATAGCATATTTTCGTTTGGGATAACTTTTGCGTTGGGGTGGTCCTCTTTGATCATTGAGGTTATTGATGGTTGGATTGTTGTTGGGTTGGTATGTTGTGTGATGAGTGTTTTGGCGTTGATTTTGGATTTGCAGTGCGGGTGTATGTTGGCATGGGGCACTAATGACCACCTTGGCATTGACGACACCATCATTAGTAACATTCTTATTTCTTGCCTATGTACGAGGTTTATCATTGTAATTAGATGGTGGGCAGTTGTTTTGTTGTTCGTGATATGATGTTGATTTTGTGGGTTGAGTTAAAAGGGCTCTTTCGATGCTGAGTGCCTTGGAGATCAATTGTTCATATGTAGTGATACCCTGAACCTTGAGATAAAATGCTAAGTGGATTTAAAGGTTGGCTATGATGGTGCAGACTTGTTGTTCTTCTAGCATGGTCCACTTGCTCTGATTGGCCTTGGATCACCATCGTTGAAGGAATGAAGCAAAAGATTCATTATTTCCTTGTTTTAGAGCTGAGAGTTCTTCGAGACTAACATCCATTGGAATGTTACATGTGTAGTTCCTAATGAATGCATCTCTAATTTCCTGGAATGTTCTAATTCTTGAAGGTAAGTGAGAGAACCATTCTATAGCGGGACCTGCCAAGCTCCTATGGAATAGCCGCATTAGATAAGTATCGTCATATGCGACCTCCATACAATGAACCTGGAATTCCCTGATGTGATCTTCAGGGTTTCCCATCCCTCGATATTTGTCAAATTTGGGAATTTCAAATCCCTTGGGGAATGGTTTCATGTCTAGGCTCCTATCAAATGAATAGGGACACAAGTTGCTTGGCATTTTGGTTATTCGCCCTGATTAAAGGTCGAGCACTTGTTGCAAGAGCAACCTAAGTTGTGTCCTCACACCATTCTACGTATCAGGGGGTGGGATGAAAGTGTTTTGGGGTGTTTGAAACATGGGTTCGATGGGTGGATTGGTTGGTGCATTGTTCGATGGTATCGATATGTTCTGGCAGGTGAAGTAGGCTTCTACTTGATTTTGTATGAACAACGCTTGTTGTTGATCTTGTTGTTGTTGTGCTAGGATTTGTGCTTGTTGTGCTTGTTTTTGTTCCAACAACGCTTGTTGTTGTTCCCACAATGCTTGTTGTTGGGCTGCCAATTCTGCTGCTTCTTGTTGCTCTTGGTATTGCTTTAGTGCTTGCTGATATGCTTGCACTTGCGCTGCTTGCGCAAGAAGTTGTGCTTGTGCTTGTGCTTGTTGTGCTTGATATTGAGAATGTGCTTGAGCTTGGGCTTGTGCTTGTGCTGCTTGAGCTTGTACAGCTTGGGCAACTTGTGCGGCTTGAACAACTTGTTGTACAACTTTTTATTTTTGAACTTGTTGGTATCCTCTTTGAAAAGCAGCTTGCAATGTTGCATCATATTGGCTTGATGTGGTGAAAGTTGGTGGTGGTGGATTTGGAATGGTGGTAGGTGATGATGTTGTGTTGAAGTTTTGGGTGTTGGATAGTGGTATTGATGTGATGGTTGGTCCTTGAGAGACCATGCTTTGTGATGTTAGGGGTGTGTTTGATGATATTTCCATTGCTTGTTTGTTTTTCATTTGTTGTTGCAATATCAATGACAAATTTTGAGTTTTTGGTGCAATGATTTGATTGATGGTTGGGATATAGGTTTGATTGATACTTGGTAGAGGAGGGAGCCCTAAACCAAGGAGTGGTGTGGATGATAATGGCAATGGTAGAAGAGGTGGAAATGTAAGGGGTGTGAGTTGTTGTGAAAATGTTATAGTGTCAAATAGGCCCCCTAGTCCGAACATATCTCCCTCTTCTTGTGAATTTGTGAGAAGAGGTGTTTGGGGAGTTGCGTGAAAAAATGATAATGATGGATCGTGATGGAATGTGAGAGGAACATTTTTGTGTAATGGATTTTAGGGTATGTTTTGTTCCAATGTGGTGTTTGCGTCCAAGCTTTGATTATTAACAAGGGGGTGTGATTGAAGAGCATTGAGAAATGTGTTTCCCTTGTTGACATTAGGTTGGGTTGGAGCAAACGATGTGATTTGTGGAATGTTTTGCGTGATGTTTTGGGATGGAAGTGTAGATGAGATGGGAATGGTGGATGAGATAGGTGGAAAGGATGTCTCCACTATAGTACTTACATCAAAATCCGAAGGCAACTTGCCCCCTTGTTTTGCTAGTTCAAGCATGTATAACGAAGGGTTGAGTCTCATCATGATGTTGATGATTTTGTGATTCTCTGGATTTTGAAGCATTTCAGCCATTTCCTCACAAGACATTCCAAAAGTAAGGTCCTCTCCTTGGTTTTCGTCTTGCAGATTTTGCGATGATGAGAGGATCAATGGATTACTTGATTCAACGGATTCATTTATGCATTTGTTTGGCTAAGATCACTTGAAGCAGGTGTTTCTTTGTTGGCTTCCATACTCTTCTTGTATTGAGATCTCGTTTGAACCATAAAACAAGGATCAAGAATATGGGAGACAAATCTATTGATTCTTTGGATTGATCGTTATTTTATGTCCCAAAGTATAAAGTTTTAGGATGCCTTGAGGATCAAAGGTGATGATATGATGATGATGTTTTAGGGATGGATGATATGGATGTTTTGGCTTTTGATAAATCTTGAATGAGACACTAGGCTTTTAGGACTTGCGGATTTTGATTCTTGATTTTGGATTTAGAGATTTAGAGATTTTGTCCTTGATTTTGATTTGGATTTTGATTTGGATTTTGAACAAAAAGACCCTAAGATGTTGGATGATGATCTAAGGGATAGCTTTGTTCAAAGGATGATAATTTGAATATGTGTGAGGAGAAAGATGCATCTACCCACACCTATTCAAACAAGATGATTGTTTCACTAAGCATATGAAGAAGGATTCATCTACATACACTAAGCTAGACAAGATGATTTTGATAACTTTGACTAAGTATATGCAAAAGGATGCATCTACACATACCTATCCAAAGATGTTTTGCTAATGTTTTCAAGGATTTTGTCTCAATGATATTGATGATTTTGATTTTTCCATATAGCCTAGTATTAAGGATGATTTCAAGATTTTCCAAAAGGTGATGATGAGATGGATTTTGTTTTGATGTTTTGAAGGATGGATGAAAAGGATTTTGATGTGTTTTGATCCTAAGATGAACCTAAAAAGATATACTTTGTTTGCCTAGACCTAGGTATTGAAAAGCATGAAAATGCTTCCTAATGACCTTTGTAACCAAGACATAATTTCATTTGAACATTCATTTTCGGATTTCCAATCAATGATTTTTGCTTTGGGATTTTGAGTCTTCAACACACATGAAAGTTCTTTTTACTTAGCTTTGTTTAATGTCTTTATTTTACCAAAAACACTTTCTTCAATTAGGTTTTCAAACTAAGATGTCCAATGTCTTAATTTCTTCAAACCCCACAAGATATGTTATGTGGAAATTTAATGAACTTAAGGCAAGGGTTTTCCTATTGTTTACTTAAGGAGACAAATTAAGATATAATCCAATGCTTAGAAACCTCTAAGGATGTGAATCCCAAGGGAAAGCAATAACATATGGATTGAGTCAATGACATTTGTCTTCAAAAGGGTTTGAAATTTGGATGATGTTAAGTGTTTTTTTTTTAGATGTTTTCAATCAAGCAATGCATTTGTAACCCAAGAATAAGTACAATCCTATGGATGTGTAAGACAATATTTGTTGGATTCCCACTTGGACAAGTCCTACTACGCTTATATCTAGCGAATGGTTAGATGCTTGACTCCACTAGATCCCCTCCATGACACTCACTTATGCGGGGCAGCCAAGCATCAACACCCATGAAACTCCTATGGCATGCTTTCCATTTCTACTAGAAGACCGTAAAAGTGTGGGGTGGCTTGAGAACGACCGTTCTTGCACCAACAAATAGATAAAGGATTTTGGAAAATTCTAGCACATGGGTTTTAATAAAGACTTTCCGTCCATAGGAGTTGAACCAACATGGCAAGAGTCCCCTTTCGGATCCATCTTGTCGGAGTCAACCGCGTGATAGTGGCGTTTTTTCCAATATCCACATTTATATCTTGGCTAGAAATACTCTTGAGTTCAGAGTGTTATCGGTTGAGTCGTTCCCTTGGGTGAGTACTTTTTCCCCAAGGAAGGCCCTCTAGGATAAACAAAAGCAAATGAAGAACAATATTCATAATTCAATCAATCCTTGTTGGAAACAAGGAGAGAGAATGTACGCAACAAAGCCCCCACTCACACTCACACAAGATTTTATTCAATTTTAATCCCAAATCAAAGTGTGGAGGTGATTGCTTTATCTTAACCCAAAGTCATGAAAAAGACCTTTTGATTCTCAAGATCGCTATAAAGCGTGAGAGAAGCGCATACGTCCTTTTTCAATGGCTTTAGTCTAAGTAAGCCCTCACAAAAACAAAGCTACACTTGTTCTTTTTAGATCCTCAAAGCAATATGTGAGTTCATTTTTAGAGCACCAAATCACAAGTGAAAAACGTTTGTTCAATTGTTTAAACCCAAAAAACAAAATCTAGTAAGTTGTTGATCCTATTGTTTGTTTTAACCTTTGCAAGAAAAAATTGAAAGGTTCTTTTTAGGCCCAAATGAAAACTAGTATTCTAAAAATGAAAAGATGAAAAATTCCTAAGGAAGTGTTAAACAAACACTTAAGTGTTTAAAAACACTTTGATTAGACAAAATATCATCACCATGCTCCTCCTTCCTTTGTTTTCGATTTCCAACCTACAAAGAAGAAAAACAGTCAGATTTTGGAAAAACACAGAAAATTAAAAAGCAGAAAATAGAGGAAGAAGCAATCATAAATTAAAAACACGTGCTAAAAAATCAAATTTTCCCTTTTACTGTCTCCTAGCGTCGCAACTCGTGAAGGCGTCATTGTTTTTCCTCTCAGCGGTGCTCTTACAGCTCCGCTTACTAGTCAACGATGCTCTATGTCGGGACAAAGAGCACGATTGCGTTGCACTTTTCGCCCAATGTCACACTTTTCGAAAGCGTCACTGTTTAATTTTTTTTGAAAACTTCTGAAAATCGGTGAGTCCAGCGGCGGAGTTAAGAATTTGAATTTTTTTTGGCGGGATGAGTCCAACGGTACTAAAACAGTGATGTTGGCGAGCCCGCAATGCTAAAACAATGACACTAACGAGCTCGCGGTGCTAAAACAGTGACACTGACGAACCCGCATTGGAATTTCCTGTGTGTCAAGAAAATGCAAAAATTTCAAGGAAATGTTAGAAATAATGATGTCAAGCCCTCCTTCTAGCGCCAAATGTGTGAATCCTTTTCCTACTACTTGCAAAACAGCATGAATAAATGAGTTAGACAACGAATCACAAGCAAAAAGAAAGATTTCCCATGAAATCCATTTACAAATCAAACTAGGAATGAAAATGGTGAAGAACACAAGGAAAATGCCAAAAACAAGATGAAATCCTAATTAGATGTGCAAACTCATGATCCCATGGGGCAATTGGTGCCAATTTGATGTGAAAATTGGCCCTTTCCCAATTCCTAAGATGCAAGCTTTGTTGATTGATGATGAAGAGTGATCCACTTGATGAAAAGATGGGAACTCCAAGCCAAATCTGCAAAAATCCTAGCTAAGAATTCAAATGATGGATGAAAATGGCTAAGTATTTTAGCATGGTAACTTTGCAATGTTTGTGGATGATAAAATGAGGAGGAGCTCTTCATTTATAGGATTTCAAGATGGATGAATGCCCAAATTTGAGCAATGTGGGACTAACATTCATCCAATGATATGGTGCCACTTGTCAAGCTATGAATGGATGATGGATGTGCAAGATTTGGGGTTTGTGCCAATAAATGCCAATATTTGAAATTCAAATTTGTTGAAATGACATGCAAGAGGGAAGGGAAAATGCAATAAATGCCACTTGGCTCAAGGCAAAGGACATGTAAGAGGAAGTTATTTCCTTGTTGGATGTATGTTGACTTGGAATTTTTGAATTCAAATTGAGAGAATATTCCAAAAGATGCCTTGTGAGGAAAATAGAGATTTAATAAATGAATTAAATCTATTTTCATGTGCAACTTGCATTATCTAGAGGGTGTGACATGAGATGAGGTTAAATTAATCAAGGGTTTAATTAATTTAATAGGGGATTAGATGATGTGACTTATTTGACTTAGATTTATGGATTTATTTAAATCAAATAAGAGAAGAATATGATAAGAGGCTAATTAAATAAAGATTTTGATTTATTTAATTAAAAGGGATGTGTTAGATTAAATCAAATAAGGTTTTAATTTATTTAATTTAATGGATAGACTTTAGAGATTTAATCAAATAAATTGATTATTTAATTAAATAGGGATAATTAGATCAGATGGATTGATTTAATTAACAAGAGAAAGTGACTTAATTAGACAAAACGACTTATTTAAATAAGGGACGAATATTGATGAATTTAATCAGATAGGGGAATTTGATTAAATGGTTAGACTGAGGAATGATTTACGAAGAAACGATGTTAGTAAGTTAGGATCAGATGCACGATGTCAATTAGTATATTTTCTATGTCTACACATTTGTTTTGAGGTGAGATCGAAAAGGAGATTATTTAATTAAGTGTGGTAATTTAGGTGAAGGGGACTTGTCTAGGTAATGTGTTTGGTCAATTCAAACTAGGTACATTAGGGAAAATTTTAGATGTCTATAGTTTCATTGATGTTTTGAAGAAGAAACAACTAGGGGAAAAAGTCATGTTAGAAGTGCTATTTATAATTGTGGATGCATTATTTTTGAATATTTTTTAATTATGTTTATAATTATTAAATAAATATGAATACTAGATGAGACATCAAGATCTTATGAGCCTAGTGCCTCAAACTAGCTAATAGTTTGGAGATAGTCATGCATGGTTGTGTAGAGATGTGAAAGCAAAGGATGACTCATTAATAATATCTTATCCTAGATTACTGGTTGAAGGTTTATTATGAATAATCTCTTCACATTTAAATTAGGTAGCACATATATGGAACTTGAGAGAACAAAGGCTAGTATAAAAAAAAAAGTCAAAAAAAAATCATGAGCACCATGCTTACAATGCACCAAGTCAATAAAGGTAACCTGGGGACTTATGTTATCTTAGAAGTGCTACAAGAATTGGTTCACTAACTAATTGAAATAATTAATGGAATGGTTAGGTGCTAAGAAAAACCAATCCGACAGGGTGTCTTTCAACAATTGTAGGAAAAAAATAGCTAGCAACTGGTCATGAAAGATGAAATCACTACACAGTGCTATGAACAAAAAAATGTAAATGCAAATCTCCCTTCCCACCATACTTTTCAAAATGAGGCACCTAAAAACATGTAGGAAGTAGGGTAGCAAGGATATGTAGTGATAACAAACTATTATGATAGTATAGCAAAATGAGCAATTGAGTATAAGTGGATAAGGAAGCAATTTGTTGTTGAAGGCTACCCACCTTTTGCATGTAGTCTAGTCAATGACAAGGTTAGTGGTGTGCAAGGGGTGTGGAGTACTAGTATATATATATCTATAGTGGAAGAAGTTAGAGCATGAATTTGAGAACCTATTAGTATTGTGGTTGCAAGGTGCCTAGTAGAAAGTCCCAAGGTCAAGGTATGGAATGGGGAACAAATCCATGAGAATGGAGTCAGTTGCACACCATTCCAAAAGATGAATGATCTACTATACCAAATTGTGTAACACTAATGGCCATAGTCATATTGAGTGACATATGGGCACTAGGAGTAGGCATGACCATAGAAATTTATTAACCAATTATGTTAGACTAGGATTCTTGAGTACCTTCAAGGGAAGTTGTTGGGAGTAGAGAATTTTTGCATACAAACTAAGCAAGCCCTTGAAAAAATTCAAGAACATTAAGGTTGTTTAAGAGCATGTTACAAAAGGATACTACTAGAGGTGAATTTTTTTTGGATAGGTTTTCACCCATTATAAAGTTTTGAAAGTGTCCAAGGCCATGCATCTTGCAGTGAGATGCAGTACCAAGGTGGCCTCATGGTCAAATCTTACATCAATATCATGAAAATTTGTGTTAGGAAAATTAGGTTAAACACAAATAGTAGAAAGACAAGTTAGATTTTTTTTCATTAGATCAAAATAAAAAAATTATAGAATTAGGAGGAGACCTGATTAGGGTGGTAACAATTCTAAAGTGAGATATTCTTGTGTTTTTATAATTTCTACAAAAAATATTATCATAATAAAGATATTGGACCATGATGGTCATGTAAGTCCTCACAAGACACAATATAGTATGTTGAAAATAAAGTTTGTAGATTGTTTGTTAATTTTTTTTAAAATATTTATGTGTTTTTAAGAAGGTTTTCTAAGTGCAAGTAGTAGATTTGGCAAAATCTAGTGAGTGAAATTTGACTTAGCAAAGGAGAGGCAAGTTTCCTTTATTAAACAATCTCAAATTGAACACTACACTATGATCAACTAGCCTTTTATGTAAAATGAATCTACTGTAATACTAATCTATTAAATAGATTAGATTATTCTAATTAATCCTAATATGGTTTAACATTGAAATATTACAACTTTCTAAACAAGGTAAAACACTATAAGAGAGATGAAATTGTTGTTTTAAAAATTTTAAATTATAAAATTAATAAATTGAAAGGAAAATTGAAAATGACTTATAGAAAGGAACTTAGAGACAAAATTTAGGAGTATATGGATTGGATGCTAATGCATCTAGCATAAATGTCTACATGACACACTATAGTTTTTAAAGAAAACATGACCAAAGTCCAAATCCTTCTGAGAAAATGTATTTGGTTTCCACAAAAATAAAACTAGAAACTACAATAAAGATCACTAATGATAATTTAGAAGTGAAAATAATAGAGTTTTAACTAATATATTTAAATAAAAATGATAAAATGACAAAAAGAGAATAGGAAAGATATCAACTAACTCCTGTGCAATTGGATATCACCTAGAGGAAAATCAATTTAGCTACAAGAAACAAATAAAAAATTTAGGGCTATTTGGGATCTTTCTAAATGGTTAAGCCCCTATTTTAGTTTTCCAACTTTCACAACAACCAATATTTTGAAAATGATAAATGGATTGGGTGTGCTCCTATCCTAAGTGTCTCTCAGATTAATAGAGTAGTGACAAATACAAGTAGAGTGTGTTAAAAATGTAAATATAAATATTGTAGAGTAAGAAATGAGATCCAAAGTGCTAAAGACAATACTAACTAGGACTCTATAGTGATAGAAATAAAAAACCATGAAGAGAATCTAGAGAAAGATCACAATATAAATCATCTCTCCAAACTTGGTGAAGAAAATGGAGACAAGAATATTGTTGCAAGATGCTACTAAACTTCCCATGATCTTATTAAAGTGTTAGAGAGTCTTCACATGTGCTTCACAATGTTAGTAAATTACTAAAGAATGTTGGTAACAATGGTAGAATGATGAGAGAGAGTTCAAAGTTATAAGAATAATGAGATAGATTGAGAACAATGATATTAACCTATTGTATGTTGTTGTACACTTGTAGCAACTTCTCAACACATGTAGTAGCTTGTTGCACACCAGTAGAAATCTATCAACACCTGAAGCATACTTATAATCATTGATATGATCCATTTATAGATCACACCACCCCAAAAGGAGCTTTTTCTCCCCAAAAGCCTCAAGAAACCATCAAATTAAATGAAGAACACTCAATCCACATGTCTTTTTAAGAGTCCTTAATATGTCTTAGCATCACCCAATCCCACTTTGTTATTTCAAGCTTACAAGAACTACTCATGTGGGCACCAATCTTCCCCTCAATTAACACACTTTGAATACATCAACAAAATTGAAAGGAAATGTTTGTTGAACTTAGTAGGTTCCACTTGAATTGTATGCTCTTCCACTTCCAAAATTGAACATGTGTTGTCTCTTGTGATGGTTGTTAACCTCACCACTCTTGCTACCCTTGAACTCACTATCCTCTATTAATTTGAGGCTTTACATCAACCCTAAAAACAATAATTTCATGCCTATGTTATCCCTTATTCATTGAGGAACTATATTTTTTTATAGCATTGATTAGCCTTATAGTACTTGATGTACTAGCATTGACAAAATTATATGTATTAGCATGAGAATTTGAACAAAGAAACACTTACCTTTTAATTGAAGCCTATATTCATTTTTGCACCTAAATTAAATAACATCCCTCATTTGTGAGTGGGCATTACCAAAAATACATCAAATATCTTTAATGGAACAATGTAAAACAACACTTAGTTCTTGTATTTTAATGTGGACTAAATGTTAACTTGCATTACTTGATTACCTTCATATCTATTCTATATTACAACTACCCAAACAAATAAAATTACAGATGATTTGCAACCTTCATTCCTCATTTACTAACTAGCCTATAAAAAAATAAATTTGATTAGAAACATGAAAACCTTTTACCTTCCACTTGGAAATAGAAATGGAAACAAATCCTTTTATAGTTCATAATATTGAGCAATTTATTTTTAGGTCTACATATGGCTTATAGCATATGGGACTACGTCATACTCCATGCAAGAGACACCTAACTATGCTACAAACAAGGCATACATACCCTACCTCCCTTAGGATTTGAACTTGTGGCCTCTTTTTCAAGAGCACAAGTTCTCCACCATCAGACCAACTCATGAGTACTTGATCCTATACTTAAAATAAGTATGTGAGCTCTTCCACTCCATGGGAGCTACCAATATTATTTGAAACTACCTCCTTGAATGACACAAGATATTGTTAGTGCAAATAGAGTCATTATATATCTAGTTAGTTTTCATCTATTTCTAGGTTGACCTATTCACTTTTGCTTAAGTTTACTTTGGCTATTTTAGAGTTTTGTCTCACCTCATGTGGTTGAGACATGTGTCTTCACATTGTGAGACACCTCTTGCATGCACACTTGCCACTCACTAGAACACTTGTCAAGTGAGCTAACAAGTGTTCCATCTTTGGAGGGGTAGTCAATCACAGTGTTCGACTTGCCTACCTTCACCAACTTGCCTATATATGCAAGGATTCTATGTACATTTGAATCAACTCTTTGATAATATCATTTGGCTTATGTTGTGTGCTCATATCTTGTGGAAGTTCATTTTTGGTTTTTTCTTTATGATCTTGGAAATCACAACAGATATGAGCCCATCATCAACAAAGAATCTCCATAAATTTATATGTCCCTTTTCCATTTAAACAACATTTTAGAGATTTTACTTTAGGACATAAAAAGGTTCGCTACTCCTTAGCAATGCCTAGGCTTAAATCCTAGATAATACATGTGAAAATTGGTGAAGAAATGAAAAATATGTTAAATCGAATATAGTAAGACAATTTAACTTTTATGAAATAGTAATGGGCGCCTACTTTTAGGTAGAATAGACTTGAGTTGAAAGGATTTCAACCTTCCAAGTTAAATAAATTGAAGGCTTTGCTAGCTTCCGTAAGGGTTAGAATTTGACAGCTATTTTTTCAACTTAAGGTGTATCTTTCAATTTTAAAAATTGTTAAGTCGTATAGTATGATTTTTAAAAGATTGTTTAGAATTATATATATGATAATTGAGATCGTTATTAAACAATGATTATTTCTAATAAAAGAATATAATAATTGGTTATTTTATTTTAGTTTTATATAAAAATATAATAATTTGAAATATTTCAAAAAAAAAAAAACTTATAATAGATTTTTGAAAATAAATATAAAAGATAGACTATTATAAACTATTATTTATAAATTATAAATAAATATAAATTGATTTGAAATTAAATATTAAAATAAATTATTTACAAATTATTATATTAAGAAAATACTATATATAAAAATTCTTTTAAATTTTTTAATTTTGTATATTTAATAAATTATAATTTTTTTAAACAATCCATAAGAAAATCGAAAGGTAATTAATCAAACCCTCATAAAATTTCCATATAAGAGGCAGGAGTGACTGCACTTTCAATTAACCCCGGCGCATGACATTTCAGAAGCTGAACAGAGTATCTGTTTCTAGAACACAGCGGTCAAACTCAGCGCACAGGGTTTGTTAAATGTGAATTGAAAGGCAGCCATTATGTTAGTGGAAGTATTACTAATGAAGTGGGGGAAATGAAACATTCACAGGCTGAAAGGGCTTCTCAAATTGCAGCAATGGCTCTTTGAAAGCTTCCCCTCTTCTTGATGGAAGAAGCTTTGAGCAGTGAGCATGATTGTTAGAAAACAAGAGATTCCCAAACTATGTCCTCCTGTTCCTCCTCACGATTGTCTTGCACGGGAGGAACGCTGTCGAAACAAATTTCGTCCCAGTCTTGCCATACAAAATTAGAGAGAGATTCAGCCTTGTTATCTTGGGATGGACAAGTCGGCGTTGAAGCGGCAGCGGCCGTGTCGAGTGGTTCCTGTGGCAAGCTTTCACCATCTTGCTTGGAATGGCAGGCAGGGCCCCTGAAGCTGCTTGTAAACCAAGCATTTTTCTTCGATTGCTGCTGCTTCTTCTTGTCTGGGAAGAGTTGGGGGAAATTGAGAAGAGCAGGGTCGCGGCGCCAGCGGAAGCAGGCCTGATCATAGGCCAAGGCAGCGCCTTCAGCGGTGTCGAAGGTGCCAAGCCAAACGCGCGATCGAGTCCCCGGGAGTCGCATCTCGGCCGCCCATTTACCCCACCGCCGCTGCCGAACTCCTCTGTAATGCTGCTCATGCTGTTTTTGCATGCCCTTCCTACCGCTTGTGCCACCATCACGCTCCTCCCTCTTTTGCTCTTTGCCTGCTTGCGGCGCCATTCAAAATCCAAATCCTGTGAAGAAAAGTGCCCCCAATCAGAACAAGAAACGGCATCTTTGCCAGTTTTAATTTTAAAAAATGGGTTGATTGTCAAAGTTACAGGTTGATGAACTTTTGAGCACTTTTTGTGCCCCACTTCCCTTAAGCAAAAAGATAAGGTAAAGAAATTATAGTGTCTCTTTTTATCAGTCTTTTGAGTTGTTTTGTGTCCCACTTTCCTTATGAATGAATGAATGAGGGATTTTAATGTCGTCTGGATTTTAATGTCGTTCATGAGATCAAAAGTCTAAGGGACTGAGAACCACAAAACTACGAAATCTTCAAATTCTTTTCGATGCTGGATCTTCTACTATGAATTTTGAAATAAACAAGTAATCAATCAATTGGCTGATGGGAAAAAGTTGATTGTATATAGAATTATATCCATATTGGGAAAGGAATTAAATTTGACAGCCGTATGATCAGGCAAAACTATTTGACAGGAGAGTTTTTTAATAGACCATAAAAAACAAAATTGATCAGATTTTAGATCTATTATAAATAAAGTTTTTTATATTTTTTAATTTAAATATACAAATTTTTTTATATTTAAAAAAAAAAAATTAAAAGAAGCTATTAAAACTGTACAGAGTAAAATCAATATTAATAGTAAAAATAATTGAACTTTTAAATTAAAATTCTAAAAAATTATCATAATTTGTAATTTAATTTGATAAAGAAAATCAGCATAAATAATAAAATATTATATAATAAAAATTAATACTATAATTTTTATAAAAATATATTATAAAAACTATCGAAAAATTTCTCAATAAAAATCTCTTAAATAAAATTAAAATTCATACATATAAAATGACAATTAAATTCCAACCTTAGAATAAAAATAAAAACAACTTATCATCCTTACTTTTAAAATCATTGCAGAGCAAAAACCATAAAAATTCCAAATAAATTATCTTAAATTTCAGCTTATCTTCATAAAATAAAATAAATACAGCAACTGTCCAATAATACCTGTTTTTTCATTCAAAGATAGGGCACTGGCCCTCAATTTTAACATGAAAAATTAGAATTTAAACCCTTGGAGAGGATATAATTATTTAACCATAACCTAGTTTTGCACTTCTTCCAATATTCAGCCTTGAATTTCAGTTAACAGAAGATGAAAAATGGCAAACAGCCGACGAATTTTCGAAACCTAGAAAACTTACAGTAAAGAACAGAACTGACGCGAAAGTTGCAGAGAAAATTAGCGTTGTCCGCTTTGTTCCCCAAAATTTGTGTGAGACTTGGACACTGTGTGCTCAATCTGTTATATACTTTTTAGCTTACCAGCCAGTGCAGTCAAATTTGACGCCATGAATGATTGAATAGATCGGCCAATGGCAAACGGTGAATAGATTGAAGAGAACCTCCGTATAAAAGGAATGGATCTATGGTTCACGAGATCACAGAATTTAATTTTGTGCTTGGTGGGGACGAAAGCGTGACGCTTTAGTATCAAATACATGGTGCATACAAGCTCTGCCCACGTGAAATAATTGTCACATAATCTTATTATCCCTTAAAATGAGCGGAATCTTTACTCTAAAAGGTCAGTAAAGGTAAAGGGAATCTGATAAAGGGCCAGGCTGAAACTCCCACCACCGAGCACCGCGTTGCTTCGCGTACAACTTTTTTAACTTTATTTTTCTTTGTCCTGACGTGTTGCCGTCTCATCTCGACATAAAATCGGGTCATTCCCCATTCATTTTATTTCATTTTCATTGCCCATTCATTTTCTTTCATTTTCATACATATGGGGTGGGGTCCGTGAAGTGAAGTCTTAGTACCCGTCATTATAATTTATGTCTGTATGAGCTGTCTTTCGCTCATGCAGACTGGTACATTTAAAAAATCAAAGTTGTTATCATCATCCATGTTTTCCAACAGTTTGATGGTTTAGTCTTCTTTTTTTCATTAATAAATTCTCTATGTTGATCAAAATTCAATCGACAATCAACATTGGTTTTTATTTTTTATATAACAGGGGTGTCCCCACGACCCAGCCCAACGTTCCAGTAGCCCGTACTTTGGGTACCTGGGGCAAGACTAGTCCTTCGCGGGTGAGAACCCCCGCTCGCAAGAAGTACCGCCTCTTAAACCCAGTGTGGAGTCGAACCCAAGACCAGTGGGGAGCAAATCCACTCACTAAGCCAACTCTACTTCCTGTGCGGGGACAATCAATATTGCTTTATAGCATTTGGTGAGACTATTAGTGGAACGTGAAAACCTAGTCTTTAAGAGTAGACTAAAGTGAGTTTATAGTACCTAATGTTTGAATTCTAATATGAAGTTAAGAGCAGCGACCTTTATTGATTGCAATATGATCTAATAGTATGTGCTCACCGCCCACTAATAGTCTCACCAAATGCTATAAAGCAATATTGATTGTTGATTGAATTTTGATCAACATAGAACATTTATTAATAAAAATTAAAGTGAGACCCTAGAATATTTGAAAACATTTCATGACTTTGAGAGAGATACATTAAAAAAATATGTAATTACCATTTAATGGTATGGACTATCCATCTTAGTTTAAATATCAAGGTTTAAGTGCCTTAACTTTAATAATGCAACATTAATGGAGATAGGTTTGAGTGTTGCATTTGTAACATAATGCATGTGATACATATGGAAGGTGGTTGTGCATGGCTAGACCATGTGAGAGGTTGACTAATGAGGTAAGGATTGCCTCTTTCCTCTATGTGTTGTGTTGTAGGTTTTTTAATAATGTGTTCCTACTTTTGTGGAGGCCATTTTGATTATTTCATATAATATAATATGGATAGTTTTTGTGTGATTCACCTAAAGGAGAGACCGTTTTGGATCATTGCATGTGATTTAATTTTTTCATCCCTTATGTAGATACCGTCAAATTTGTTAATTCACTTCTTAAGTTAGATAGGCTAGGGAATACATGTGAACTTAAGACTGAGGCTTTTATTTTAGTTGATTTCAAGGCCAATTTGAGACCTAGGATTCCATATGCAAAAGTAAAGGAGTGGATATTGAGAAGAGTTTTGTACGGAGTGGAGAACGTAATCCTCTGATATAGCTTAGAGGAGGGGTTAAATGATGTAGAAGAGGGCCTTGTTCAAGGATCAATTGAGGAGTTAGTGACTGCATATTTGAAATTCAAGTTATGTACTCCTAAAAAGGAGAGAAAAATTCAAATTATGTACTCCTAAAAAGGATAGCTAGCTTTACCTAATCATGACTTAGCTTTGTATATCAATGGATTGCATGTAATTTTGTGAGGAAACTGCTTGGGGGTGTTGGGCCTCTTCACCTTCTCAACTCTCTCCAAAAATTGGACTTACACATGCCAAATTCTAGAACTAGATGCCTAGATAGTGTCAAATACAGAAACCAAACATAATTTATACGACTAAATCTAGAGATGTTTTAAACACAACATATTCAAATCCCTCTATATTCTATAAATAATTCAATCATCAATATAATTCTTGATAGATGTTCTAATTTTTTTATTTCGTATATTTGGTCTTCCAATTCCAAATGTTGTGGAGGGTCTTTTTCATTAGCAATGCAAATTGTTGTGGATAACTAGTGAGTGTGACCAGTGGCAAGTGTAATGCATTTAGAAAAGTGTAAGTCGATTCGTTGTCCCTTTCACCTTTTCCCGTTATTCTTTTTGCCAAAAGGTCAAAGTTCTCATCCTTAAATTCAATTTCAAGCTATTTCATTGGTAATGAAACGGAATCTTTTTCACTTTCAACTCCTTTCTTTTTGTAAGCATAAGAAGCGAAGAGTTTTAGACCGGACACGTGTACCCTCTCAAACCCTAACTATTGTGGTCTGTTTTCCTTTTCGCAATTTTTTGTTAAAAAAAATATTAATTTGTTTTGTTATGAAATTTAGTGAAAAGTTTAAGGGGTGGATTATATTTAAGGGTTTTTGTGTTAAGGTTTTTAAAAGTTCAAATAATATATATAATTGAATGAGAAAGATTTATAATTAAAATGATACGTAGGTTAGAAGAAAAACAAGTTAAAAGATAATAGATTATTGTATTGTTTTTTTAATATTTTGGATGTATATTTGATCATATTAATTAATTGAACTTTAGAATAAATATATTTGAATTTTAATTAATTAATAAATACATTCAAGTGTGCATCTAGAATGTTGAATAGAAGTTGTCATATAATAGAGTGTTCTACCACCCATAATCTAGAGTCAAACAAAATATTAAAAATTAAGAGGGAAAAAACTTAAATTTATCAACACTCCAAATTTGAAACTTCACTTCTTTGGTCATTTGCACCACACAAAATAAACACTCCACTATCATCCTCTTGCACCACTATAAAACCCTTTGAGTCCTTATCTAGGTCCAGGAATGGAAGACTGTGAACAACCTCTTAACGTTGTAATGCATAAACACATAATCCATCAAACCACACACAATGTGAAGGTGCTTGCTACTTGTAGGTGACCTTAAGGTTCTTAAACATATTGTTCAAATCAAAGAAAATGTTGTCAATTCTTACAATTCCCTATTCATGACAAACAACTCTCTAAACATACACATCCCTTGTTGTGCTGGGATCCAACATACAACTAGACATCTAAATGGAGGACCCTTTGGAGAAATTATGTAGGAGCAAACTCACTTGCCACCCTTTCACCTCAACATATGACATAGCCACAAAAAATTAGGTAAAAAATCCTCGTGAATTAGGGATTTAGAGCAAACAATTCTAGCATCTCCAATCCTTGAGTGCCCTAACAAAATATTCACCAAGTTTAAAGAAACATTGTTTGGACAATGATAAATACAATAAATCCTATGATAAGAGATGACAACCTATGGTTAAGGGTCCCTTAACTTACCCAAATTCCTCCTTTGAGCCATCATCCCTAACAAAACCAAAGATCTCTAGAGAACCCATTTGCTCCTACAAAATAGTTGAGCAACCAACACCTCAAACAATATAAGGGAAGCCAAGATGACCAATACACCACTGAACATCCACCATGAATGATACAATGAGCAACAAAGATATACAAATGCTAAGTGTGTCATGTATTCTCACATACATACTTCGTGTGGAGAAAAGAGATTAACATAAACTCATAATCTAAAATAGTATGTCATCGATGAGGGAACCAAATAGAAGAGAAGTAGAGGCTTGCAAAGATAGCCTTGAATTAAAATTATCCCCTAAATCATTTTCAATAAGGGAAAATAAATCTAGAAAGTTAAGGGGGTTGTGAGTAAAAAAGGCAATTAATCAAACCTAGCCAAGCATCCACATAGTTGTGTAAAGAGATGAAAAAAACCTTGTGATCAACACCCATATTGGCTAAGAAATCAACCATAGTGTCCAATTCTTGATTGAAAAGAGAATTACTCAAATCACAAGTTATTATCTAAAGCCAAATCCTCCTCAATGAAATGAAGTTTCTAGCTAGGAATTTTTTTCTCAATAGTTGAATTACATTAATAGAATCACTTAAGAGAGTCACCTTTGAAAAAGGAATACAAATCATCACTAATAACAAAGCTATCCCTTACCAACCCAAAATTACCTTGCAAAGTATCATCAAAGTTGAGCTTGAGGTACCCATTAGGGGGTTTATTCCAATAAGAATTTGCATGAACATTCATTTGATCTCTTACCTATTAATGGGGTGGGAAATAAAAGCATTAGGCGCTCAAGATTATTGGATATTGGGCTATGAAAGAAGACAACAAAACAAACCAAGGATTGTGTAGAATTTAATGTAGGAAACCACCTTCACCCAACAACGTTCCCAAGAGGCCTCAGGGCCTCTAAAGAGATGATTGTTCTATTCCAACCAAACATCCTAAAGAGTGTAGGCTAGAAAAGTCCTCTAATGGGGACCCAAACAAAATAAACCCTTTGTCCAACCACTAGAACCATCACCAGTATCTCAAGTCAGTTTAGCCCTAATCATATCCCTTGAGGTGATCATGATATTCAATACTAAAGAATCCTTTAGTATGGAATCTTCATAGAAAAATTAATGACATCCATGCTCCCCATGTATTTGTGCTTGAAAAGGGAGCTCCACTAAGCATTCATACCATTCATGAAGTGCCAATTCAACTTGACTCGCAAAGAAGGATTATTCATCTCAATATTTTTAATTCATACACCATGATATTATTATTTTTTTGATAGTTAAATCGCTGCTGGGGGAAGCACCCTATATTGATATTAAAAATATTTACATTTTCTTTAGCATTTTTTGTAGTTTTCACCATGACCATCTCCAACTACAACTAGATTTAGACACCGTTCTATCCCTGACCCAAAATTGGCTTTACAACCTTGCTTTTACAAAACTCAAAAAGCCCCTTAGCTAGGATCAAAATCCCCAGAAAACAACAATACCCTTTTACACACCAGAAAATATATTCTAATGTTCAATGGAAGGACCCACACCTATATGGCTACCATTATCAGACTAACACAGATGACTAAACATTACCAAAAAATATATAGTTTAAACCACAAAGTCTAGCCTTGCCTTCAAGCTACAGAACCCACTATCACGACCCGTTCCAAGCCAACCTTGCTTAGTTCTCATCATCATCAGATACCTCCCTTCTCTTGGAAGCCAGGTAATTTTCCATGACCGGACAATCAACTCCACAATTCTAATGGGTCGGGCCCTTCGCTTTCTGATCAGGGTCTCTTCCATCGTTTGATATCCATTCTTCCCTAGTACCAAGATCCCAGTCGTCATCATCTCATGCCACTATCTCTCCTACCAGCCCTTCGTCCTCTACATACCTCATAGCCCAGCCACGGGGAGGGTCAAACATCATCTTTGTCACTGTGAGAAGGAAGAAGATGCCTCTTTATTGCTCATCTCAAAGTTTCGCGAACCCTGCCAGGTTAATGGTTAGAATCAATGGAAATTTCATCACCTCCCCACCATTATGATGCATCTGTTGGAGTTAAAATGACACTGAGAGGGGGGGTGAATCAGTGTCTTAACAGATTTGACAAATTTTAAAAATTCAAAAACATTGCTTAGATTTGATCTCAATGTTATTCTGATTAATGCATTCATGAGTTGACTGTAATCATTCATAAACATAATTGAGAAAAATAATAATCCCAATAGTGTATTGAAACAACAACAGCACACAAGCAGAGAACACAGAAGAATAAAGTGACACAAAAAATTTTTGAGTGGAAAACCCTCCTGGGGTATAAAAACCACTCCCTAAATGCCTTCCAGGCTTAATCTTTTAATCAACTGTTCACAATGCTTTATAGGCTGATTTTTGAGCACCTACTCAAGGAGCACCAACCCCTCATTTAGAGATATCTATCTCAAGGAGTACCAACCCCTCAAATTATGTTTTGAACAATAATAATAACTTAGAGGATTTCTCTATTTTCAGTTAAGCACATATTTCTCTATTTTCTAGTCTACAAAATACCTTAAAGATTCAATAATTGAATCCCTAAAATACTTCATAGAGAAGAAATTTACAATCTCTGCATCTTGTTATTCAGATTTTATTGCAGAGTTTTATCCATATATTTTCATATAGCCAAAGAAAGATAATCTCAGAATTACAATGACAACAACAAAAATGAGTTTTCTGCTTCTATTTATACATCTGCCAGATAGGTAACAATCTTCAGGAGTTATGGCAGAACAACCAACCCAGCTAAGAGTCGTTCTTAACAAATCTGTAACGTATGAGTTCATATTGCTGTATAAAAAGCACAACTGTCCACCACAGAAAAACATAACCTCTAATGCATGAATGACAATACTTAGTCAGAGCATCATATTGACTGAGATGCAGAGAGAAATTAGAATAAAATGGTGATTATAAACCAGTATGAGTAGCATGTAATGCATAAATAAAAATACCAGACAAATCTGTAACTCCCATGGCTCCATCAATCACTATCGAGCTTCCAGCTAGAAATGCACCAAATAAACCTTCCATAAAACCACTGTAAAAATCATTACAGTCAGCAACAATAGAAAAGAACAAATTATGAAACTTTCTCATGATGGCGGCTAGGCTAGGGTTCGATATCTAGCTAAAAGAATACACTCATAAAGTATGCCCTATTCCCTTTTTATTTCCATCAATGACACGTTATGCCGAAGGCAACTTTAACGTTGCCATACAACCTTATGTTTTTCGCTTTTTCCAAGACCCATCAGGGTCTGGAGAAGTCATATCGAATACATAATGTCACACCGAGAGCTCATAACATCCTTCTGGTCGATGAGACAAAAAGGTTCTCTCACTGAAATGAAACCATCATTCGCTATCGCTATAGCTTTTGATATCAGAGAGACATCATAGAGATCAACTTTGTTATAAACTTATGAAAGTCATTCATTTGACTTTGTCGACAAGACACACCATCCTCACCATGACCTCACATCGATGAAAGAGTCTCAAAGAAAAGACATTTCAATTCTTATGAGTCACTGTAACCTACAACCTTCGGGGAGACCTCTCGGAGAATACTCCGTCATACTGAAAAGAAACTTTATTCACTGAGTCACTGAGACAATGTCAATATCTCGCCAAATGCACTTCATAAGACTTAGTCGGCAAGACCAAAGAGTTCGCTATGACATTCTACCGAAGCAAAACTCTTGCCGATACGCATCCATCCACCACCGATTGGTGTGACATTGCATATTCGTTATAACCTCACGCCGAAGCCTTAAGTTCTTGCCAATGAGTTTCCATTAAATCTCCGATCGGTGTGACATTGCATATTCGTTATAACCTCACGCCGAAGCCTTAAGTTCTTGCCAATGAGTTTCCATTAAATCTCTGATCGATGTGACATACCAATATCGTTGAGACCACATACCGACAGAATAACATATGCCGATAGAGATCACTTTCAGTCACCAAAACAAAAGACAAGACTTTCCGAAAAAAACTTTCTTGTGCCAGTCGCCAAGACACAAAACGCTCAATGAGACAACATGCCGATAGGGATTTCTTACGCTGATGAACCACCTTATGAGTTAGTCGGTGAGATCTGACTCATTTGGTAAGACCTCCCAGCGGTGAACATAACTCATGTCGATAGATCTTTCCACTGTCGCCAAGACAACGAGATTGTTATGCCGAAAGCAGCCTATATGTTAAATTCAATCGACATGACATCAGAAATGTCTTGTCGATAGGCAACACAAACATTTCAAAGTGGATCGGGGAGACCCTGCCATACTCATGTCGATATGTGTAAGCCCCAATGAGAAACAACTAATACCTATGATATGCAAAAAGAACCATCCTGACAAGGAAACCAACTGAAAGAGATTTGTCATCAAGGACAACCATAAACACAACTGAGATCCAACAACATCATGTAGTAGTTATGTGGCATTAGGATCATCAGGTATCCATCAATGTTTTTCAAGGCTTCACCAATCTCAGCTAGCCACGCGTGAGTGAAGACCATCTGGGTTAGTTTCTTGGCTCTTGCCTTGGAAACACCCATGTGAATCAACATTGCCAAAAACATCACCAGAATGTCTGCATTGGACCTGAACCTCTGATAAGCTTTCAAAAACTTCAGCCCTAACACCTTTTTAGTTGGCTAGAGAATTGGCGGATGGGAAGAAACCAACAACCCTCTCAATCTTTTATCAGTTATCTCACCCACGAATGATTTTTGTTGCTTCTCAGTTTTTAGAAATAGCAGAGTGTCCATGCTTCCTAAAGCAAACAACCTCTTCAAACTCTCTAGTGCTAGCACACCTTACTTCTTGCTCTAGAAATGGCACTTTTGCATTTTTCCTAAGTTGTCGCCAACCTTGGATTTTAACAACATAGACATTACTTCTTCATAATGAGTACTTCAGAGTTCATGCCTTTTTGAAGCGTGTCTACCAGCCACCTCTTTTCTATAGATACATTTTTTTTACTTGTGTGAGATCGTGTAAAAAAATCATCATTTCCTTTAACTTGGGACTTTCTCACATGTCTTCCCTCGCCTTCTATTTATGGCTTGTGTCTTGTCAATCTGATCTACTTTGATTTTTCCTTCACTTTATTATGTGCTTCATTGGCCGCTGGTTAGTTTGGTACCGATGCCCATCTTTCAATTTTTGGCTTAACATTCCTCTCGTTCCAGCTTCCTTCTAACAACTCATCCCTTGGCTTACGTGTTATCTCCTAATGCCTTTTTTGCCAGCTCATCTGCCTTGTTGTTACCCTCCTGGTATATGTGGCTTATTTGAAAGGCCTCAAATTTGCTTTCCAGTTGTTTGATACTCTAAAACAAATGATTAAGTTTCCAATTTGGAGCACTACCTCTCTGGATAGCATTGATCGTGGTAAGAGACTCCCCTTCCAAATGAATACGTTTTGCTCCTATTTCCAAACCCATCTGCAAACCAATGGTTGCAGCTCTGAACTATGCTTCATTGTTCGTGCACTTTCCTAGAGATATGGCTTTTTCTGCTAGAGTTTTACCTCACGTGTCCCTGGCAATACACCCTACCCCTCCTGAACCAAGGTTCCCACAGGAAGCTCCACCAAAATTGATTTTAGTCCAACCTTCTTCCTATGCTTTCTAGACTGTTTCTGCCCTCTTGGACTTTGTTGTCTGTGGCGCATCATTTCCGCTGAGGAGTGGTGGCTTCAAGCCATCGATTTCTTTCATTAAGTTGTCATCCCAATCTGTGAAATTTTTCTGCTTACTTGCTTTGCACTGGGCATCTCCATTGACAAGTTCTACTATGGTCCTTTCTATTTTCCCCCAAAGTCCTTCTCCGCTCATCTCCTTTCCTTGGAAGATCCTTATGTTTCTCTCCTTCCATATTTCCCATATTACTGTAGATGGGGTTATCTGCCATATTCCACCAAACATCAATTTTTGGCCTCCTTGAGGCCACATTTTGAACCAGGTTTCAAGGTCTGTCGACAAGGGACACTGCAGGTTTAATTTTCTCATGACTCTGTTCCAACAATCATTGGCATATGGGTAGGTAAGAGTAAATGGTCCGCAGATTCTGCATTCTCTTTGCACATTATACATCATCTCAGACCTTGAACACCAAAAGTTGCTAGTCTATCCTCAATGAGAATTCTTTTTTGAATCGCCATCCATGCAAAGACTCCCGCTTTGGGAAGACATTTTTCCCCTCGCATCAATTTGCATGGCTAGTTCTTTAATTTTGTAGCCAAACTTCACTTTGTATGAGCATATGGACGATCCACACCATCTGATTTCATCCTTATCATTGGAAGGGATGAAATGTATGCTTTTGAGAATCATTGACAATGCATCTTTTTGTGCTTGTGGAGCATTGAGGGTTTGCAAATCATTCCAACTCCAGTTGGGGATTCCCTAACTGTATGTTATTTTACCATAATTGGAAACCTTATACCCCCATACTCTGATAGTTTCTTCTTTGATTTCTTCCAATCCCGGGGTGTTGATGATGGGGGGATTCCCACCCCATGAGTCATTCCAAAAGGAAGCACTATTTCCATCTTTGACCTCTCAGGTTACATGTTTAGATATTATATCCCTGCATTCCAAAATGAAGTTCCAAATTGTAGAGCCTCTTGGTGGATTAATTGTGGTGAGAATTCTAGTTGGCTCATATGAATCTAGGTATTTTCTTTTCAATATTCTGACCCACTTCTGCCCATTCTTTGTATATAGGTCCCAAACCAATTTGGATCCCATGGCTTGATTCATAAGTCCTAACTATTTTACCCCAGCACCATCGGTTTCCTTTGGAGTGCACACCTTATTCTAGGCCAACAATGAGAATTTGTCATGTTCCCCTATTCCACTCTTGAAAAATCTCCTAAAAATTTGAGTCAAAGTCTTCCACTCTTTTTGGTATTTTTAAACAAGACATCGAATACACTGGAATGGCTGACAATACTGACTTCACCATTAGTAGTCTTCCTGCTGATGACAGCCATTTGCCCTTCCAGGTTCCCAATCGAATTTTGCAACTGTTTAATAGGTTTTCCCAGTAGCAGTTTTTGTTTATCCCTACAAACATAGGCATCCCCAAAAAATTCCCAGGAAGAGATGACACTTTTAGATTCAGGATTTTTGCTAGATCCCTCTATAGACTTGGTTGTGTGTTGAGAAATAAAACCTTTGACTTTCCCCAATTGATACTTTTCCCTGAAGCTTTATAGTATTCGTCTAAAAAGTTATTTATCACCCTTGCTTCCCTCCTGCTTGCCTCCCCAAATAACATGGTGACGTATGCAAATTGTTGATGTGTGGTGGGTTCTAAACCATTTGCCACATGAACTCCCATCCACTTCCCTTCCCTTCTCAAGTTTTGTATCCCTCTTCCTAACACCTCTGCTATGATTATGAAAAGGAAGGGGAAGAGGGGGTCACCTTTCCATAGTCCCCTTGTTGATGAAAAGAACCCATGTGTTGATCCATTCACTAGTACTGGAAATTTGGCTATTGAAATACAACTCTTGACCCAATTTATCCATTTTTCATCAAATCCAAACTTCCTCAACACTTCTAGAAGGAACTGCCTATCTACTATGTAATATGCTTTGAGAATGTCCAATTTTATCACCATATAAGCTTCTTTATTCTTCCTGGTTGTATGTATGGTTTTATGTGCAATGATTATTCCTTCTGCAATTGACCTTCTTGGGGAAAATCCACTCTGTTCTTCTTATATGACTTCATTTAGAACTCCCTTGAGTCTATTTTCTATGATTTTGGTGACCACCTTATACACCGTATTGCATAATGCAATTGATCTAAAATCACTCATCGTCTGCAGGTCTTTTTCTTGGGAATTAGGGCTAGGAATGTATGATTTACTACCCCCATCATTTCCATTCTTCTTCTTGATTCTTCCACTGCTGCTACTAGATCGCTTCCTACTATATCCCAATTTTTTTGAAAGAAACCATTCGGGAAGCCATCTGGCCTTGAGGCCTTGTCTAGATTCATCTAGAACACTGCTTCCTTGACTTCTTCCAAAGAGATTTTCTGATATAGTCTTTTGTTCTGCTCTTCATTTATGATTGATGGAATTGAGTTCAACAATCTTTCCCTTATTGCTCTGTTTTCCTAGTTTTCCTTATTTAGGATGGTTTCAAAAAATCTGACTACCTCCTTGTTTACTTTCTCTGGAGATTGAGTTGTTTCCCCATTTTCTTTCTTGATTTTTGATATTTTATTTCTACTCTGATTATTGATTGTTGATTTGTGAAAGTATTTGGTGTTCTAATCTCACTCTTTCAACCCAATTTCTCTTGATTTATGTTGCCAGAAGCATTCTTCCCTCTTTAGTAGCTCCACCAATTCATATTTCAAACATATTTCATTCTCAAAATCAACTGCATCCATTCCTTTCTCTATTATGTTCTCATTCAGGGCTCTAATATTTCTTTTTCTTGGAATATGTTTTTGAAATGGGTCTAGTTCCATTCTTTGAGTTTAGCTTTGATGAACCCCAACTTCTTGTTAATCTTGAAAAGCTCTGATTTGTCTCCAAATTTGATTTCATTCCACCATCTATCTATTAGCTCTAACAAATGTTCACCCCTCAACCACATATTTTCAAATTTCAATGGAATTCCCCTTGGGGGTTCATCTTGGCCAAAGGAGAGCAATACTGGAAAATGGTCTAACCCTGTGAAGGGTAAAAATTCAGTTTCCTACATGGCTGCTAGCTCACCCTAGTCCCCTCAAATCAGGAATCTATCCAACCTTTCAGCAATGTTGGTGAAACCCTTCCTTATGTTCAACAATGTGTAAGTCCCATTTTTTGTTTGCATATCTACTAGCTAATTACTGTCTACAAATTCTTGCAAATCACGTTGTATGGTCATGATTCTTCCTAGGCCCCCTTGCTTCTCTTCATTATTCAGGGTGGCATTAAAATCCCCTGCTACTATTCCTCTCTCATTCCTCTGATTCTCCAATTCATTTGAAATTTTATTCCACACTTGTCTTTTTTCCACAATGGCTATTGGGCCATATACATTGATGATGAAGAAGAGTTCATTTCTTGTCAACCCCTTGAACCTTATTAGCTGCTAATTGTCATCTTCTTTCTCCACTCCACCTTCTAGTGATAGAGGATTCCATATTACTCCTAGACCTCCAAATGCACCCACCGCCTCCTTGAATTGTCCTTTCCACTGCCTCTAGTTGTTCATTCTTTTATTTCCCTCTTCATTACTCCATTTGGACTCCTGAATTAGAACTATGTTGGCTTTTGATTGGTCAATTTGGTGCTTGACCATGCACCATTTGTCAGGGGCATTGATGCCCCTGACATTCCATGTAATGATCCCCATTTTTTCCTAGGAAGGAGGACATCAACTCTCAGTTTCCTCTGTCTTGCTGCATTGCCTGTAATTACCAACTTAGATCTATTTGTCTTTCGGCCCCTTTTTTATTTTCCTTTTTATGTTCGGTTTCCTTATTTTTGATTTAGATTGTTCAAGCATCCTTTCTTCAATCAGCTCTCCCTCTTCCTCTTCTAAGTCTTCTTCTTCTACTTTTGTGAATTGATCACTCTCTTCCTCCTTAGATTGAGAATTATCTTCATCTTCCTCCATGATCTCTTCTTCTTCATTATTATTGATGCTTTACCTCCCCTTTACTTCCTCACCTCTCACCTTCTGCATTCCCATTTTTGGGTTGTTTGTTTCCTTGGCCAACTCTCTGAGTTGAATATTGATGTATTTTTGTAGTTCTTTTGCTTCACCCAAAAGAATTTTAAGGTCTTTTTCTACTTGCAAGGCTGCATCCTTCAAAAGTGCATGCACTGGGTGGAATTCCTCTCTCTTGGCCTGTGTTTCCCATTCAATCTTCCATTTCCTAGATCCTAACAATTCACTCTGAGGTGGATCTTCTCGGGAACTAGCCAAGTCTCCTTGGGGTGTGCTATCTCCTATTTCTCCCGATTCCTTCTCACCTTCAATTTTTCCTAGTCCCTTGTTTGAGACACCTTCTTGGATTAATTCTCTAAAAAGGCACTTTCTTGGGCATGCACTTTCACACACCTCTATTTCTTGCTGCCAACTTTCGTATTTTGTTAAGATCTCTATATTTTTGTAAATTTCAACTCCCTTTGCTATTTCTACCAAGATGTTGGCTTTTGTACCATCTTTTATGTTTATAAAGTCCTCATCTACTCCTAGACACACCCCTAGGGCATCCCCTATTCTCACCATGGCCTTCACATTCCAAAATTCTGATGGAAGGTCCACTAGTTTAATCCACATAGGGATTTGTTTAATTGAGTAATTCCAAGGATCAAAGTTTGATTTCTAGTTTAGGTAGTGAAAGCTATGTCCATTCAGAAAGAGAGGCTTCCCATATACTATCTCCTGCTTTAAATTTTGATCTATGCATTCTATGAGAAAGAAGGAATTTGGTAGTTGATGGATGCTTACCCGGTCTTTGAAATTGTTTTTCCACCAAGCCTTGATCTCCTCTTTAGGGCATCTTGGGCTACACCATTTGGAGAACAATGCTTTATCTATCAGTTTGGTTACTCTTGCTTCAATCACTACTATTGGCATTGAATATAGCTTGCTTCCCTGCGGCCTCGAGCTATCTTCCGCTCCTAATCCCTTTCATTTGTTATGGAATTTCCTCCTATTCACTTTTCTTTTGTTCAACTCCCGATCTCTTGAATTCATTCTTCTTCCAAATTTAGGACCTCTATTTTTTTGGCTCATTTTTCCTTCTTTCTCCAGATTAGGGTTTTCTAACCCTTTCACTCTCCAGACTTTACTGTTGTGTTTCAGGTTTTTGTTACCATTTTTTCTCCAGGTTGAATCTGATGCCTTTCCATGGAGTCCATTTTCCTAGAACCATCCATGCCTTGGGTCTCACGTGCTCTGATTTTCCTCTTTCCTTTGTTGCTCGACTGCCTTCCATCCTATCCATCAGGAATCTTGCCCCAACCACCACCTTGGGTCTTCCTTCTCGCTTGATTATAGTTTTGCATCATAGGGCCTTCCGTTTTGTGGTAATGCGGGTGACATTTTTCCACGCAAACTTCATTCTCAAACACCCATTGCGGGATGTGCCCAGCTCGCAATGACCTGCCATCTACTCTTGTATTCTCTCAGATGGTTCTCCTCTTCAATGTCTCCCCAACGCCTCCCTTTCACTTCTCCTACAATTTTTTTCTCCAATTCGCCACCCTACACCTTTTTGTCCTTTATCTATATGCATACTTTATTTATATATATTTATTTTGCACCATGATATTATTTTATTCTATAAAATTTGTCCCAATTAAGAAAATTAAACTTTCTCTTCTCTCTAGTACCTTTCCAAAGAAGTGATATACAAATTCTATTGATCATAACCAAAGAAAATTTTATGATCAAAAAATTGAAATGAGGATTATAGGGATAGATTGCAAAATACCTTTAGTTTTTGGAAATATTTTAATTGGATTGAGACACTTGCTCAACCATGAATCAAGCCATTCTTGAATCTTGTGAATCATATCACCCCAAATCTTATCCCTATGAATTGATATGCCCTTAATCCTATAATGTTCTTAGGGATATGAGTAGTCAAATTGTGGCTACCCTAACTCTAAATTAGCATATATAATCATTAATATGATTTTATATAGGCATTTAAGTTAGCTTGGGTGGCATCCAAGACATTATTATGGTATATATATAAGAGGTAGATGATAGCCTACAAGAATCATATTGGGAATTATGTTCATATTGTAGACTTTTGGAGATTTTCCCCTTTAAAGTGGCTTATTATTCTTTGAAGTATTATCAACACATTTCATATTATATTCTTCTCTTGTGCAAGTTATTTTATTAAAAATGGCATCAAAACATGATCTTGTCACTTAAAAGGAAAAAAAAGGAGAACTTTTTTATTTAGGAGGTCAAAGTGTGAAGCATATATCTCTCTCAAAATGAAAATGTTTATTTTTATTTTTAGAGGGTTGATCAAGAACATATTGAAGCTAATATGTTCTATATTTGAGATCATTTTAAGTATTTTTGAGGGAGATGTTATGAAGTTTGGTTAGTTTCCACCAAAATCATTCCTAGAGCTACAAATCATCATTATTTTTCAAATTTCTAGAAGATTGAACAAGGGCACATTGATCCACCTATAGTCTTAATTTGAATTCATTTGGATTTATTTTGAAATTATAAAATCTTTTGATCAAGGTTTGGTCAAATAAATTATATTTTTCATTGTTAATACCTAGCATGAAAGGACCAAAAAATAAAGGGAGGGGAAAGAACTACACATCAAGAAATTGTTCCAACAAAGAGGATACAAAATTAGATTTTGGATCAAGTGGGGAATCATTTGTAAATACGCCTATTAGATGATAAATTGAGCTAGTTTGAAGAAGGTATGACTAATATATAAGGAGAAATGCTAGCATCAATTATGTAATGAAAAAATAGTAAGAAAGGGAAATGCCATGTATTCAAGAATTAATCTAGAAGATATCATTCTCATAACCAAAGGAACAACCCTAAAACCCCCAATCAAGGTAGACCATTAGGAAAATCCAATCATGATCGAAATTCTAGAACTCATACGAGATCTCAAAAATTGCTACTAAAGGTGGATATGTGCAAGTTTAATTGTAAGGATCCAAGGACTTGCAAAAATTGAATGAATAATTTTTTAATATTCATCAAATTTTAAGTGGACAAAAAGTGACAATGGAAATTTATTTAGTACCAATGGCTATGTGTTTTAAGGAAGAAAAAGACTCTCATTGTCACATAATTGGTTTTTACAAAGGACCTAGAATCACATTATAACAATAGTGAGTCATAGAACTACTTCAACTAGTTAGCTAGAAACTATGACAAACATGACTAGTCAAGGATTATATTCAACAATTTTAGAACCTATCTTTCCAAGTAGAGACAATTATAGAGAATAACTTGAATGAATTATTTCAGGTTGGGCTTGAGGATCACATCCAATAGGAGTTACACATGTTTAGACATACTTCTATATCTAATTCTTTTTTCTAGCATGAAAGGTAGAGGAGAAGATTTTAGTTCCTAAAAGAAAAAAATTTCAATGGAATAAGAGAGAATATTTTTCAATGCAAGCATTCCCTCAACATACTAGATTGACTAAAGAAATTGAAGATAAAAGAGGGAAGGTTTATCTTTTAATTTTGATACAAAACATAGTAGAGGAAATAATTATATAGAAACTAAATAATTCTACATTGAAAAGCCAAGTGGGGAAGGAGAAAAAGAAGAAGAAATAGTTGAGTTTGAAAATGAGCTAGAAAAGAAATTAGGATATCCCTAATTGACTATTTCTTAATAAAAAAAATTATAGTATTATCACTAGACAAATTATCAAGGTAGTGGGTTTATATAAGAAAGAGATAGTAAGCATGTTGATAGAATGAGGAAGCACCCACAACTTCCTAAACAAAAAAATAGCTATTTTTAAAAATTGTTTTATCTATCGAACTCCAAAATTTTAGGTCATCACTGTAGATGTGGGTGTAGGAGTCAATGGTGAACTCCCAACACCCCAAGAACAACTGCTAGACCAAAATATCTTTCACAAGAGACAAAAAAGGCAAGAATAGCTTTCTTGATTATGGATGCAAGATTGATTGATTGAATATGAAATGTATATATATGATGCCTTTCTCATATAGACAAGGTTGTGAGATATGATTAGATAAGATCTTGACATGTGTCTTAATCCTATACAATGAGACAACTGACTCAACAATATTAAATGACTTAGGACACAAGTATTAAATGCCATGAAAAAATAAGATAAGATAATATGACATCTAAGACTTCTAGAAAGATTTCCTAGGACCTAAGTAAACTTAACATGTAAATAAGACCCATTAATGAACTAGTTATGTAAAATACCTATCTAAGATGTCATGAGAATTGTGTTATGTCATAATATTGAGCCTTGATTATTACATGGCCTAGCCTTGATTGATAATATTTATTTTTCCACACTAATGCCTACTCATGAGTAGACCTAGGGCTCACACATCACTCATAACTAGCTATCCATGTCTATGCCTACTTTAAGTGTCCACATGACTAATACTACACATGTTGCCAATTCATTAATTCAAATTAGTAACACAAATGCTAATTATTTTGGGATTTACTATAACCCCATCCATTCATATGGTTTTGTTCCTACATCTCAATCTTTTTCATTTGTGCTTTCCACTATCATCCTTGGTGCTTTTAAAAAAATTCCTTCAAAATATTTGCTTCCACAACCCCTTTCAAGCATTGCTACCACTGTTAATTCAAATACATCATTAAAAACTATAAATATGATGATAAATCAATTAATGTAATATATGAGTAACTTACAGTAGTAGTTTTATTCCTTATTTTCCACCTCAAACCTCTTACCACACTCACTCAATTATTACATGGCCTAGCCTTGATTGATGATATTTATTTTTCCACATTAATGTTTTGTCATGACCCATATCATGTAATCATAAATTGAAATGATAATCTCACATCACTATGCTTTTAATATTATCTAAATGATTGCCAGGTTTTAAATATCATCTAAACGGTTACAACCATGTGTAAATAATTACGAGTAAACTATGTTTATCTTTAATATATCTATGTTTATCTTTATAATAAATTAAGTAATATAATATACCTGCAGATGTATATAATACATAACTAATTATATATATACAAAAATAAATATATCTAAGTATTAAAGCCAATGCATATAGAAATAAATTGTATAACATTTAAATCACTAATTAAGTAAAGGATGTATCGGCACCTGGAGAAATCCATGATGGCACAAGGGACGCGGCTATCAGCAAGGACACACTTGAGAGAAGCGAATTTCCCATGGGTTGCACCCATCGGATGCTAAGACACAATTAAATAGCTCGTCCTTACAGCAATAAAGGGAATCAATCTAGAAAAAAGGCATGTGGACTGTAAATCAGATTACCGTCGTGGCTCTGAGGTAAGTTCTATAAACTCTGATTCCAAAGATTATGATGCAACATTGATACAAGAAAAATTATATGCATTCAATTAAAGCATGGATATAGATATATACGTGTGTTTCCATTGAGCATTCGATTAATATGTATCTCTGATATGTTACAATCTTAGTACTAACTTGAAGTCCCAAGCTTTTCTTGTCTACAACTATAAGTCTTTGTTTTCGTCAATCATAAGTAGAGGGGGGAATAGGAGGTGCAGAAGGGATAGCAGGTGCTAGAGGCCCTTCCAAGTAGTCCACCCACATGGATTGTTGCGGTCTGCCATTGTTGGCTCAAGAGGGCTTGCATACCCGCTTTTGGGCTTGGGAGGAACACTTCTATGGGCATCCCAATGCAGCCATCCTATCCAACCATACTTATAACTAGGAAAACAAATGACACTAACTTCAGCAAAGTATTATTGAATAATTTATAGTTATTAGATGCAATCGCCCAAGCAATTGTTTTTTATACAAAGTTAATGCATTTGGTCTTATGTTGAGATAAATATAGCTCAATTTTTTTCTCTTATTCCTTGAATTATTTATTGATAGGTTCAATATCAAATTAAGGGTCATTACATGTTTACTCATGAGTAGACCTAGGGCTCACACATCACTCATAACTAGCTATCCATGTCTATGCCTACTTTAAGTGTTCACATGACTAATACTACACATGTTGCCACTTCATTAATTTAAATTGGTAACACAAATGCTAATTATTTTGGGATTTACTATAACCCCATCCATTCATATGGTTTTGTTCCTATATCTCAATCTTTTCCATTTGTGCAAGTTCCACTATCATCCTTGGTTCTTTTAAAAAAATCCCTTCAAAGTCTTTGCTTCCACAACCCCTTTCAAGCATTGCTACCACTGTTAATTCAAATACATCATTAAAAACTATAAATATGATGATAAATCAATTAATGTAAAATATGAGTAACTTACAAGAGTAGTTTTATTCCGTATTTTCCACCTCAAACCTCTTACCACACTCTATTATCACCACAATCCATTATCACTCGACATCATAGGAACACATCTTCATGGTGAATTTGAGTAATGATCATGCTTTGAAAGGTACAATGAAAAATGTGATCCACGCAAAAATGTATCGATATTTACCACATTGTGTAGCAATTTCATTTTGTAGGATAAGTTTCTAGGAAAACTATTTTTGTGTTCACTAAAAAACACTATTTATTGGACTAGTTCTAGTCTATATCAGATCAAAACAAAAGATATCTAGAGAACCCATTTGCTCCTAAAAAATAGTTGAGCCACCAACACCTCAAACAATATAAGGGAAGCCTAGATGACCAATACACCACTAAACATCTACCATGAATGAGACAATGAGCAACAAAGAGATACAAACACTAAGTGTGTCATGTATTCTCACATACATACTTGGTGTGGAGAAAAGAGATTAACATAATATCACAATATAAAATAGTAATGTTACCATTGAGGGAACCAAATAGAAGAGAAGTAGAGGCTGGCAAGGATAGCCCTGAAGTAAAATTATTCCCTAATTCATTTTCAGTAATGGAAAATAAATCTAGAAAGTTAAGGGGGTTGTAAGTAAAAAAGGTGATTAATCAAACCTAGCCAAGAATCCACATAGTTGTGTAAAGAGATAAAAAAATCTTATGATCAACACCCATATTGGCTAAGAAACCAACCATAGTGTCCAATTCTTGATTGAAATGAGAAATGATCAAATCACAAGTTATTGTCTAAAGCCAAATCCTCAATGAAATGATGAAGTTTCTAGCTAGGACAAATTTTCTCAATAATTTAATTACATTAATAGAATCACTTAAGAGAGTCACCTTTGAAAAAGGAATACAAATCATCACTAATAACAAAGCTATCCCTTACCAACCCAAAATTACCTTGCAAAGTATCATCAAAGTTGAGCTTGAGGTACCCATTAGGGGGTTTATTCCAATAAGAATTTGCATGAACATTCATTTTATCTCTTACCTATTAATGGGGTGGGAAATAAAAGCATTAGGCTCTCAAGATTACTAGATATTGAGCTATGAAAGAAGACAACAAAATAAACCAAGGATTGTGTAGACTTTGATGTAGGAAACCACCTTCACCCAACAACATTCCCAAGAGGCCTCAAGGCCTCTAAAGAGATGATTGTTCTATTCTAACCAAACATCCTAAAGAGTGTAGGCTAGTAAAGTCCCCTAAAATGGACCCAAACAAAATAAACCCTTTGGCCAATTACACAAATGGGATCTTAAAAAGGTATGAAAAACCCAAGAAAGACCCATATAGGATAACAAAGCATTCCTATTTACTTCCAAAAAATGATAATGAAAAAGAAAATGATCTAAAAATTAACTTATAGAAATACATAGAATAAATTATGAAGGATCATGTAATACTCATTTAACTATATTACCATAAGTCAAAATTTTTATTTAGGCTCACAATCTAAATAAAAGTATTGCACTTTGGTGGAGCTTCCTTACTCAAGACGATCTTGATGAGGAAATTATAAAGGGTGGAAAGTGCTTACTACATACAAGATTAAAACCATCATGAAAATTATAGTTACCCAAAGAATTCCCAATCCATCTCACTTGGTTTAGTCAATGAAGTTTGGGAGTTTTTAGTATTCCTTAAAAGAAAACCTAACAAATTCTTATGGTCTTGAGGAAAGGGGAGATTATCAAAATCCTTCCACTTATGAATCTCTCAATCATAAAAAAAAAGATTCTCAATTGTTGTGCATTTTGTTACCCTACTAATCATCAATACAAGGATGAGGAAATTACAATGTATAAGTACTTCTCAAGGGGGATGAATCAACTTTGAAACAATATAGAAAAAACCATTGGAGCCATCAACAATATCTCAGGTCAGTTTATCCCTAATCATATCCCTTGAGGTGATCATGATATTTGATACTAAAGAACCCTTTAGTAGGGACTCTTCATAGAAAAATTAAGGTCATCCATTCTCCCCATGTATTTGTGCCTCAAAAAAGAGCTCAACTAAGCATTCATTCCATTCATTAAGTGCTAGTTCAAATTGATCCATAGAGAAGGATTATACATCACAATATTTTTCATTCATGCACTATGATAGTGTTTTATTCTATAAACTTTGTCCCAACTAAGCAAAGTAAACTTTCTCTCCTTTCTAGTACCTTGCCAAACAAGTGATCTACAAATTCGATTGATCATAACCACATAATATTTTATGATCAAAAAATTGAAATGAGGATGATAGGGATAGATGCAAAATACCTTTAGTTTTTGACAATATTTTAATTGTATTGAGACACTTGCTCAACCATGAAATTGTAAGGAAGCTAAGGTAGCGAAACAACTTCGTACACTAATCTTGAGAGGAGAATAATGCAAAAATTTACAGATCTTTTCAATAGTTACAAAAACAAACATAAATATCATGCATACCACAACATAGTGATTTACATGGGGAAAACCCTTTCGGGAGAAAACCCCCACACTCCAAAATTTGCCTAATATATTATTTAGAAATCACAAAGATTACAATATACTTGTAGAGCAAGCTTCTCACAAGAGTAATATCACCACCAGAGATCTAGAGACAACACAACCACTATAAAACTCTAAGAATACATCACCATCTATAGTCATAGTACAACACCCTCATAAAATAGGGTTACCTTCTAGGACAAGACAATACAAAAAAATATTTACCATCAGATCAAAGGCCTAATAATGAATGGTCCAGATTTATAATATATCATTAATTTAATTTATGAAGATCATTTAAGAGTTTTTGTTGACATGCATCCCACTCCACCCCAATTTAATTTATGAAGATCATTTAAGAGTTTTTGTTGACATGCATCACCACCAGAGATCTAGAGACAACACAACCACTATAAAACTCTAAGAATACATCACCATCTATAGTCATAGTACAACACCCTCATAAAATAGGGTTACCTTCTAGGACAAGACAATACAAAAAAATATTTACCATCAGATCAAAGGCCTAATAATGAATGGTCCAGATTTATAATATATCATTAATTTAATTTATGAAGATCATTTAAGAGTTTTTGTTGACATGCATCCCACTCCACCCCATGCTCCTATTGTATATTACACTTATCAGTGTAACTAGGAAAAACATATATCTATCTTATCAACAATAAACCTTATATAATTGCAAGGTTGAGACACATTTTCCCAACAAATATCCCACGTGTCGAACACATTGCAAGAGAAATTGGGCTGAGTAAACATTGTCTCTTAATTTCTATGGGCCGAAAGGCCCATAGTCTATGAACACCATTTGAACTTCTCTGTGCTCACAAGCTTAGTTAAAGAACCGAAAAAAATCATCAAAGTCTCTACCTTAACCAACTTCACCCCACCATCTTTGACCATATCTCTAACAATGATACTGTACATCAATGTGCTTGGTCTTGGCATGAAATGTTAAGTTCTTAGCTAGGTATATCGCACTTCGACTACTGTAATAAATTGTCACTGTACCTTGTTTTAATCCAATATTTGAACATAGTCTCTTAAGCCAAATGACTTCTTTACAAGCATGAGTAGTTGACATATACTTAGCTTCAGTAGTGGACAAAGCAACCACAACCCATGCTTACTCATCCAACTAATTGCACCACCAAATAAAGTAAACACATAAGCACTAGTGGATCATCTACTATTAATATCACCTACCCAGCCTGAATCCACATAACCATGAATATCAAGGAAAATATTGTCTTCAATCAAATTACTATGATAACACAAGGAATACCATGAGGTATTGTGCAAATATTTGAAGAATCTTTTAACACTACATCCCAGTGAACTCTACTAGGATTAGACATATATCTAGAAAGAACTCCCATTGCTTGGGTAACGTATGGTCTAGTATAAACCATAGCATACATAAAATTTCCAATTGTACCCTAGTAAGGCACTCTTCTCATGTCTTTCATCTTTGATGGAGATGTTGGACAATCTAAAATAGATAACTTTGTTCCAACTAAAAAAGGAACACACAGTGGTCTGCAATCCTTCATGTTAAACATTTGTAAAATTGAATTGACATACTTACTTTGGCCAAGCCATAGCTTTCTTTTCTCTCTATCCCTTCTAATTTCCATCCCAAGAATGTTCCTAGCTACACCAAGATCTTTCACTTCAAATTTAGCAGCAAATTGGGATTTCAGTTCTGAAATCATACATTTCCCTTTGCCAATAAATAACATATCTTCAACATATAATGCAATAAAAAGGAAACGATCACCATTAGTTTTATAATAAACACAATGATTTGATTTAGAAAGCTCAATAAAATTCAAAACATAAAGATTCTTACCCAATGATTCATCTTGCATGTCACCACAAATATTTGCATGCACAAGCTCTAGAGGAGATTTTTCCCTCCATGATTTGTTCATTGGAAAACTATCTTGATGATGCTTTCCAAGTGCACACCTTGAATAAACTTCTTCTTTTTCTTGAACTACAGGAATTCCTCTTACCATGTTCTTGTGAAGAAAACTTAATCCTTGAAAATTCAAATGACCATAACGTTGGTGTCATAACCACGAATCATCTGTGGTTAACTTGAGGGCATGAATCTTGGAGGAAACCAATGTGAGAGGAAATAATATATTCTCTATCATATAATCCTTTGCTACAAGATGATGGTTAGTTGATTTATCAAATATTTTGTAGCAGTTATCTTCAAACATATCCTTATAATTTTTTTCTACAAGCTACCCAATAATTAAGAGATTATGCTGTAATTTTGGTACATGTAAAGTTTCATAAATAAAAATAGTTTCTCCTTTCTTAGTTTTCACCACAAGGGTACCTTTTCCAATTGCATCAACCTCTTTATCATCACCAAATTTTACTTGAATTCTCATAGATTCATCTAATTTGACAAAGAGATCAAATTTACTTGTCTTATGATTTGAGCAACCACTATCCTAGAACAACACATCCTTTTGTGATTCTTTTTCCAAATTACATGTGAAGAATGTCGAGTGCTTTACATCTTCAAAAGACTCTTCAGTATAGTTGGCTCTTGAATTATTTAAATCTTATTTTTTCTTTCTACATTCAAATTCATAGTGTCCATACCTTTCACAATATCGACACTAGATGCTTCTATGATCCACAAAACTTCATCCTATTCCTCTGTTATTTCCTCTTCCTCTTCCACTACCCCATCCTCTAGTTGTAGAAGGCTCCCCTTGAGATTTATGTGTGGGATGGAGGAGTTGCAGAATTTTCTTCAATTGTTATAGTAGACTAGAAGGCTTGCACTAGGTTCTCTATAGAACATTGCATACATACGCTCCTCATGATATTTCACAAAACCTATCAAATTTGTAACTTTGAATGTGGTTAGATCTCTGCTTTTTTCATTGGCTATGCCCACTAGATCAAATTTTAGAGGAAGGCATCTCAAAAAATTTATGCAATTTTTTGTTCTATGACACTTTCCCCTTGAGTTTTAAGATGATTCACGATCCTTTAAGTCCTAGTAATAAATTCTTGAATAGACTTAGCTTCTTTCATCCTTAAATTTCAAAATCTCTTATAAAGGTTTAAAGTCTTACCAATCTTACTTGGTCATATCTTTGGAATGCAGTTTTTAAAGCCTCCCATGCATCCTTTGACTTTGGCATACCAGCTATACAGTGAAAAATTGACATATCCAATGCAGATTGAATGATGAATAAAGTTCGATTGTCCTTCTTTCAATCTTCTTTCAATTGAGTTCATTCATTTTTTGTTAAGGTATTCAAAGCATTTTGATCTACAAGTTCTATGTATCCCACTTCTACTAGTTCCTATAGATCTTGGGATAATAGTAGGGTCTTCATCTTTATACTCCAATATTCATAGTTTTCTCCGATAAACAATGGAAGCTAGAATGGAAAATTGCCACCATTTTCCATTTTGATATCTCTTGGAGAGAACTATTACCCTATTGCCCACAACAAAAAATTACTCTTGCAACCGATTCTGATACCAATTGAAGAATAAAACTTATGAACAAATCTAACACTATACTGAGATAAACAATTTCATAAACTCAATAATTTGCACAAACAACAAGCTGAAAAGATTTTTGTGTATACGCATAAAAATGGTCATGTCTATAATCCTGGCAATTAATTAAATATTTATTATTTAATTAGTTTTTCTAAAGTCCTCTACATATGATTAAATTTAATTAATTTAATTATATTGTTCATTCATTTTATTTCTCTTCCATAATTAAATAAATTTATTTTATTTAATTATTTTCATATGTCCACTTAATTATTTAAATAAATACATTCTATTTATTTAAATTAATTATCACTGTTTGAATTTAAATTAAATCTTTTGATTTAATTAAATTTAAATATCCTTTTCTTCTATTTTAATTCTTCTTCTAATTAATTAAATATTTCATTTAATTAATTTCATAAAAGTGATTTAATTAAATAAATCTTATTTAATTAAAAGATCTTGTGCTTTCTTTCCAAATCATAATTAGGTATTTTCAATTGTGCAATCTTCTCATATCATAATTAAATTATTTAATTATGAGATCTTTTGCTTTTTTCAATAAAACCTGATTAAAGCTTTATTCTTATCACCAACTTTCTTCTGCTTTTAAAAGCTTAATTAAATATTCTATTTAATTAAGAAAAGGCTGAATATCCTCCACAAATAAATAATTGAATTTTTAATTCATTATTTATTAGCTTTTAAATCTTTTTTTTATCTTTTTAAAGAAAGATGATTTCTTATCTTCTTATCTTTTCATCTTTCATAAAAATAGAAAAGCTTGTTTTCAGGGTTTCTTCTATCTTCTATTCAATTTCATCCATCTTCAACCATTCGATCTATCAAGAATTATCATAGTCATTGACCATATCAACTAATCAGAAGTTTTTGAAAAATCTATAAATGCAACCTCTCACAATTCATTTAAGGGGTTGATTCTTAAGTATCCTCACTCTATCAAAATCATTCTGGAATCTTCCATCTGTCATCCATCATTCTTCTTTTCGAACCTTCACTATATTGTTATGCTGCTAAAGTGAGCAACCAACATTTCTCAAAATCTCGTTCTTTAGGAAGACAGTTTGTTGAGCCTAGCCTACAATCTGAGAACACAAGGTTGGAATCTACAAAAACACTAAAGATAGAGGACGATAGGACGACAATGGAAGCAGGATACTGAGTTTGCGTCTCTTTACCTTTTATATTATGTTTTGTTATAATGTCCTATTGGTGTGTTTGAATAACTGTTTCAATTCATTTACGCATCTAATTTTCATACACACATTTAATGGCGCCCACCGTGGGGCCTTGCCCCGTTTTTAAGATTTATCTGCAGGTTTTCTGATAGGATTTCGCGTTCTGGATTTCGGCTTTCTGACAAAAATTCTTGTTTTAGAGAATCCAAGGGTTTCTGTAGTGCATACAAAGGTTTATGTAGTGCATACAAGGCTTTTAATGGTGTTTTTTTGCAGGTTTTATTGACTTTGTTTTGCAGATCTGCCAATTTTTGGACAAAATCGTAGGTTTTACAAAGTTCTTCATATCTTCTACACGGATGAGAATTATTTTACAATATTTTTACAAAACCTTTTAAATCATTTCAAGAGGCTACAGTAAAAGAATTGAGAGTTTATCATCATTTTTGTGGAAGTTATTTCTATTTTAATTATTTTCATAAATTTGATTTTTTGGACGCAAATCAATGAATTTTTCAAAAAAAATTACATTTTTGGAAAGCTCATGAAATTCTAATGAGGGTCTATGTTTTACAGATTTAGTTTGGAGGTCAAATACAATGCGAAAAATTTTGATCTTCATTTTCTATATGGTTTTCATAAATCCGCGATTCTAAGAGCAAAACAGAGAATTTTTCTTACTTCTTTACATTTCTGGAAATCTCTCAGAAAATTAGTAGGGGTCTCTTCTTTGATTTTTCATTTTTCAGATCAAAAAAATTATCAAATACTAAAATCTAATTCAGCTATGTCAAAAGTATCTGAAATTGAAATTTTATGATGAACTTGTCTTTTTCTTTTCTTTTTCTTTTCTTTGGTTGCATTATAATATTGTTTTTTTTATTTTGTAGGTGAATCATACGGAGCTGGAAAAGTGTTGGAATAAGTCACAACATCAATTTGGAAAGCGAAAATAACCAGGTGCACTCGTTTCATCCTTCATCTCTTAATCTTGTTTGTCACATCTTTCAATTTGGGACATAAAATAAAATCTTGTTTGATCACATCATTGCAATTGGTTAAAAAAAAAACAAAAAAACAAAAAAATTTGTCTTCAATCACATTTCAAAAATTGGGTCTAAAATTAATCATTGTCTTCCATCACACCTTGATTTGGGATCTAAAAAGAACGAGTGTTTCATTGTTTTCTTCTAAACATTTTAATTTTCTTAAGGGAAATTAATCACTGTGAGCGTGAATCAAGTGTGTGTGTCTTCCAAAACACCTCACTTGGTTTGCTTTTGTCATACCCTTTTAAGGAGGCCTGCTTGGAGCACACACCCCTCCAAGGGACGACCTCAATCAAAGTGTGAATCGAAAGACAAGCTTGTTTGGAAGTTGAAATCTTGTCACTCTGAGCTAAGCCCCAAAGAACTTTATACCTTTGGGAAGTGAAGGTGAAGGGTGGGTTACCCCTTTCTCCCGGCTTATTGGCAAGATTTTGCTTCCAAATTATACCTAGTCAACCTTGTGAAAACTCACTTGAGACCTAATTGGCCATACCCCACTTGACTAGTCATTAGGCTTGTTGTTGTGTATTCAAGTGTTTGCTTAATCATAACATCTAATCTTGGAAGACAAACTTATCATTGTGCTTGGTGTGTGTGTTCATGCATTTACATGTGAAATATTGTGTTTGATAGTGCCCAAGTCAAATTTCCAATAAACTTTTGCCACATCATCCAAATCATACAATCTTGTCATTCCATATCATATCCTAATCATCATCATCCCTTTAATCCAATCAACATTATTTTACACCATGGAAACATTGGAAGACATGGCACAAGAGGTTGTTCACATGCTTCACACTGTTAAAACAATTCAAAAACCTTTGCCCAAAAAAGTCATTCACAAATTCCATAACATAATACAAAAACTTCAAACAAACAAGTCACCTCAAATCCAACACCTCGTAACTCAAGCCCAATACCTCATAGCCACATGTCAAATCCAACAACCACAACATCATCCCCTATCCATTCATTATCACCCTTCCACCTCATACCAATCTAATCCATCCACTTCTTCACATATCAATGCCACATCACGACAAACACATGTGAATTTAAGTCCACCTAGGCAACAAAATCAAGAGCCTTTAAGTTCTAATGCAACCATTCACAAGGGGAACACTGATCTAGGTTATGTACTCTCGAAGTATATCATACCACTATACAGTAAAAATAAAAAACCTAAGCCAACACCTTCCACCCCTACACCTCCAAAGGATGTGACCCAAGGGCTACAAGCAAGGAATCAAACATCACCATGTCATCCAACACATATACTTGAACAAACAAAAGAGTCCTCAAACGCCATGCCAAGTCCTTCAAGTCAACCATGTCATCCACAACCCCTTGATCCAATTCAAGAGTCTCCCTTCACAAGTCCAAGTGACCCTCTATCATGCTCCTATGTTGTTGACCATCAAGAATATGACAAGTCTCTCCATGGGTCATCCCCTTCCACCTCCATTCAAATAAGTCATGAGGTATATCAAGAGCACAATCCTAAACATGTGGAAACATTACCCCCTTGTCCACATAAAGATCAACACCCTCCCAATGATTCCATTCATAACGTACCTAATGCTATTCATGATCAATCTTTCATCTTTGATCAAGACCCCTTTTATGATCAAGAAGACCATGATGATCCTCTTAGCCAACTTTATGCGTTCCATGGTCAAGAGCTTTCCACCTCACCCATCCATGATTCACAAACATCCACTTCCCTTGATGAGACATATGCCTCCCCAACACACATAGAAGATCAAACAAATACCTTGGATCTAAGTGAACACAATGCTCATCAAGATCCTAATGATCCCCCATCACCCACTATCGACCCCATTGCAAGTCCTCCATCATATCCTAATGGTCTCTCCACCCTCATTCATGAATGTTCCTCCTTAGAACAACAAAAACCATTATCTTCCCTTGCTTGATTTTCTCCATCCAATAAGGAACTCATGTCTAGTGTTCCACCTACACCTAGTCTCATTGTCCATTGCACACTCCAAAACATGAACCACCAAGATAAAGGTCTAGACCTTCATGAACAAGGTATTTTGGAGCCCATCCATGTCAAATTCCCTCCACGCTCTTATGGCCTTGGACCTACACCCCAAGGACAACAACCTAAAGATGTTGGTATTTACTCCACGCATCCTAAGTCCACTTTCCATCATAAAGCCTATCGTATCCCTAAAACATATGTTGCCATTCCCCCTCCATCATCCTACAAATGTCAAAAGCATGTGACCATACACCTTCCACCATCAAATCTACCACCATTGCTTCCAACTCCTAATATCCCTCCATCAAATTTACCTCCACTTCTCCCAATACCTAATATCCCCATTATCCAATCCCCTTATCCCTCCATCCATAAATACCCTAAACATCTTAATTATGACCAACAAAAGCACACATTGTATAAACATGAAGCTTCCACCCATTCCACCATATCCATGGGATTCAAAAGAAATAATTTCAATGCCTTTACCTATAAAGTCAAAAATCCTAAGGGTTCTCATGCCTTAGGACATCAATACAAAAAATCAAAGAAAAATCCATCTAAAAAGGTATATAAGCCCATACCTCCAAAAGTAAAGACCAAAACTAAAAGGGTTTGGGTACCTAAGAAAAAAGAAATCAAGTTAAATGAGGCATCCACATCACAAAAATCCCAACCATCCACTTCCATCCCACATTCTCATTCCATTCAAAAGTCTCAAATTCCTAAGTCCCACAAGCCAAATAAAAATCATAAAAATACTAAGTCTATGTGGGTACCAAAACACATCATCCACCACCTCCTAAGAAAACATCTTCATTGCTTCCTACACCCCATCCACATCAAAAGCTTCAACGTTTATCACAGTGTGTGCAACCATTGGTCATGGTTCCCTTCTATTTCACAACAATCCCACATACCTCCATCTCCCCATCCTTCAACTACTATCCTACATATCTTCCCAACCACCTTCCTATGGTCCATGCTTTTGCATAAACCTATCATCCTCCCTACATAATCCACATCATCATCCACTATTCCCCATCCATTCTTACATAAGCCTTTCATAATCTGCCATCTACCTAATCCATCCCTTTCATGTCATCCCTTACCAACATCTATGAGCACTTGACATGGTCCATGCAATGACATCCATATCTAGTGGGACTATCACCTTTCACAAAACTAGACACTTGAGTCCCTCCTATCCATATTCGCCTTCTCCTATCCAAAAAAAAATAAAAAATTAAAGAGAAATCCCTTCGTCCAATGGTGAAAACCTAGTAAATAGGCGCCTTGGATAAGTACCATGATGAAAACCTAGCAAATAGGCGTCATGTGTAGGTTGATCTTCTATATCACTTACACTTGGGGGCACAATGTCTTATCTATCCAACCTATCATTTTCATGTCATATCATTTCCATCTTACCTACCATCTTTAGCCATCATACATACCTTTCATATTGAGTTCATTCATCCACCCTTCTTCTTTTGATCTTGATGAAGATATAGGGGCAAAATGTTGAAACATGCTTTGGATATCTTTTGATATACCTCATCCTTCCAAACAAGCCTATTATTATCCTATTGCCATAAGCTTTGTCATGAAAAATCCTAAGTCTTGTACCTAGAATGGGGCATGTTATTCCTGTGCAACATAGTCTTTGGAAATCACATTCTTGCTCTCTTATGATGCATACATCCATTTCATTCACTATGACTTATCCTTTCCATCCATCCATATATCATGAGCCTTTTATCCCTTATCTCGTCACCCACCCTTTCATCCATCAATCCCCTTTATCTCCTTGCACCTAGCCTTGGTTTTCCCCTTGTCATTGGTATCTAGCACAAAGGCTACTCAAATTTTCATCCTTCGACACCTCCAAATATTCTCAAAAATCCAAAAAAATCAACACATTTCAAAAATGCAAAAAAAAATCAAAACATTTCAAAATTCCAAAAAAATCAAAACATTTCAAAAACAAAAATCAAAATCAAAATATCCCCAAAAATACAAAAAAAATCAAATATCCAACAAAAATCCAAGCAATAAAATCATTTCAATCACATCAATTCTTCTATCCAATCATTCAACTATTCCACCAAATCAATCATCTTCATCAAAACCATTGCAACCAATCCACTCAATCACAATCATTCCAATCAAATCAATTCTCCAATTCAATCAATTGATTATCTAATCAAATCACTTCAACCTAAATCATTCCAATCACATCAATTCTTCTATTCAATTCATCACATCCTATCATCCAATCAATCATCATATCATTACAAACAGTTTCTTCAAATCAATCAAATCATCTTCAATCATTATGCGCAATAATCCAAATGCAAGTCAATCCTTAATCCATACCAATCAAGTCAATCAATCTTGTCAAATTATCCAATCACATCCTTTGGTCTCGATCCTAATCTTGTCATAAACCAAATCAAAGTCAATCAATCAATTATCATCGTCCTTGTGTTGATCTAGGGACATGTCGCTCCCCACAATGACAACACTATCATCATCATCAATCAATCAATCAATCAATAGTTTATGGCTTGACAGGGGCAATTCAGCGATTTTTTTTGTATCATTTGTGCATGCTTGCTTGCTTTCTTTTGTGTGTTATCATTTTATCTTGCATTTGTATCAAATCCATATCATTCCAGCTAATATTCATATCTTGTGTGTGTTGGAATATCTTTTTGTATTATCCTTTGCATCTAAGGTCACATAATACCTTTTGTGCATTAGGACTTTAATGCTCTAAGTCTCTTTCCTCATATGTCTAGACAAGGTTGTATTACACTAGGGCACGAGACACATCGTCACGTTGGTCCTTATACCTTGGTGCATAATGTCTAGTGCTAAATCAAACATCATGGTTGCTCACTTTCATTGCAACATAACGTATCATTCATCTCCTTCATCCACTTTCTATCTTGCATCATCTTGTTTATCATTTCATTTCATTTCGAGAGTCTACCCGTGTTTTTCCAACCCGCCTATCCTCTCGAGGGGGCATCATCATTCCATTATCCTATCTTTCCTTCACCATCCATTTTCTTTTACCTGTATCTTAACTTCTTTGAAATGATATTACTCGACACAAATCTAATCATCTCGAACATCATCTCAAAGAGGGGAAAAATGTAGACATCAAAAAATTGTCATCTTACGATACCTTGTCAGAACATTGCATCATTTAGACACCTTGTATCATGTTTTGCCCTAGGTACCCATGTCATCATATATTTAATTAAATAAATTTTATTTATTTAATTAAATCCATAATCATTTCCATCCATTTCTCTAATGTTAATTAAATAATTTATATTATTTAATTAATTAAATCATTTATATCCCTTCCTCTAATGTTAATTAAATAATTTATATTATTTAATTAATTAAA
>VDFB02000003.1:29278562-29348757 GCA_007258455.2 Sequoia sempervirens | reverse complement strand
CACTCCACCCCAATTTAATTTATGAAGATCATTTAAGAGTTTTTGTTGACATGCATCACCACCAGAGATCTAGAGACAACACAACCACTATAAAACTCTAAGAATACATCACCATCTATAGTCATAGTACAACACCCTCATAAAATAGGGTTACCTTCTAGGACAAGACAATACAAAAAAATATTTACCATCAGATCAAAGGCCTAATAATGAATGGTCCAGATTTATAATATATCATTAATTTAATTTATGAAGATCATTTAAGAGTTTTTGTTGACATGCATCCCACTCCACCCCATGCTCCTATTGTATATTACACTTATCAGTGTAACTAGGAAAAACATATATCTATCTTATCAACAATAAACCTTATATAATTGCAAGGTTGAGACACATTTTCCCAACAAATATCCCACGTGTCGAACACATTGCAAGAGAAATTGGGCTGAGTAAACATTGTCTCTTAATTTCTATGGGCCGAAAGGCCCATAGTCTATGAACACCATTTGAACTTCTCTGTGCTCACAAGCTTAGTTAAAGAACCGAAAAAAATCATCAAAGTCTCTACCTTAACCAACTTCACCCCACCATCTTTGACCATATCTCTAACAATGATACTGTACATCAATGTGCTTGGTCTTGGCATGAAATGTTAAGTTCTTAGCTAGGTATATCGCACTTCGACTACTGTAATAAATTGTCACTGTACCTTGTTTTAATCCAATATTTGAACATAGTCTCTTAAGCCAAATGACTTCTTTACAAGCATGAGTAGTTGACATATACTTAGCTTCAGTAGTGGACAAAGCAACCACAACCCATGCTTACTCATCCAACTAATTGCACCACCAAATAAAGTAAACACATAAGCACTAGTGGATCATCTACTATTAATATCACCTACCCAGCCTGAATCCACATAACCATGAATATCAAGGAAAATATTGTCTTCAATCAAATTACTATGATAACACAAGGAATACCATGAGGTATTGTGCAAATATTTGAAGAATCTTTTAACACTACATCCCAGTGAACTCTACTAGGATTAGACATATATCTAGAAAGAACTCCCATTGCTTGGGTAACGTATGGTCTAGTATAAACCATAGCATACATAAAATTTCCAATTGTACCCTAGTAAGGCACTCTTCTCATGTCTTTCATCTTTGATGGAGATGTTGGACAATCTAAAATAGATAACTTTGTTCCAACTAAAAAAGGAACACACAGTGGTCTGCAATCCTTCATGTTAAACATTTGTAAAATTGAATTGACATACTTACTTTGGCCAAGCCATAGCTTTCTTTTCTCTCTATCCCTTCTAATTTCCATCCCAAGAATGTTCCTAGCTACACCAAGATCTTTCACTTCAAATTTAGCAGCAAATTGGGATTTCAGTTCTGAAATCATACATTTCCCTTTGCCAATAAATAACATATCTTCAACATATAATGCAATAAAAAGGAAACGATCACCATTAGTTTTATAATAAACACAATGATTTGATTTAGAAAGCTCAATAAAATTCAAAACATAAAGATTCTTACCCAATGATTCATCTTGCATGTCACCACAAATATTTGCATGCACAAGCTCTAGAGGAGATTTTTCCCTCCATGATTTGTTCATTGGAAAACTATCTTGATGATGCTTTCCAAGTGCACACCTTGAATAAACTTCTTCTTTTTCTTGAACTACAGGAATTCCTCTTACCATGTTCTTGTGAAGAAAACTTAATCCTTGAAAATTCAAATGACCATAACGTTGGTGTCATAACCACGAATCATCTGTGGTTAACTTGAGGGCATGAATCTTGGAGGAAACCAATGTGAGAGGAAATAATATATTCTCTATCATATAATCCTTTGCTACAAGATGATGGTTAGTTGATTTATCAAATATTTTGTAGCAGTTATCTTCAAACATATCCTTATAATTTTTTTCTACAAGCTACCCAATAATTAAGAGATTATGCTGTAATTTTGGTACATGTAAAGTTTCATAAATAAAAATAGTTTCTCCTTTCTTAGTTTTCACCACAAGGGTACCTTTTCCAATTGCATCAACCTCTTTATCATCACCAAATTTTACTTGAATTCTCATAGATTCATCTAATTTGACAAAGAGATCAAATTTACTTGTCTTATGATTTGAGCAACCACTATCCTAGAACAACACATCCTTTTGTGATTCTTTTTCCAAATTACATGTGAAGAATGTCGAGTGCTTTACATCTTCAAAAGACTCTTCAGTATAGTTGGCTCTTGAATTATTTAAATCTTATTTTTTCTTTCTACATTCAAATTCATAGTGTCCATACCTTTCACAATATCGACACTAGATGCTTCTATGATCCACAAAACTTCATCCTATTCCTCTGTTATTTCCTCTTCCTCTTCCACTACCCCATCCTCTAGTTGTAGAAGGCTCCCCTTGAGATTTATGTGTGGGATGGAGGAGTTGCAGAATTTTCTTCAATTGTTATAGTAGACTAGAAGGCTTGCACTAGGTTCTCTATAGAACATTGCATACATACGCTCCTCATGATATTTCACAAAACCTATCAAATTTGTAACTTTGAATGTGGTTAGATCTCTGCTTTTTTCATTGGCTATGCCCACTAGATCAAATTTTAGAGGAAGGCATCTCAAAAAATTTATGCAATTTTTTGTTCTATGACACTTTCCCCTTGAGTTTTAAGATGATTCACGATCCTTTAAGTCCTAGTAATAAATTCTTGAATAGACTTAGCTTCTTTCATCCTTAAATTTCAAAATCTCTTATAAAGGTTTAAAGTCTTACCAATCTTACTTGGTCATATCTTTGGAATGCAGTTTTTAAAGCCTCCCATGCATCCTTTGACTTTGGCATACCAGCTATACAGTGAAAAATTGACATATCCAATGCAGATTGAATGATGAATAAAGTTCGATTGTCCTTCTTTCAATCTTCTTTCAATTGAGTTCATTCATTTTTTGTTAAGGTATTCAAAGCATTTTGATCTACAAGTTCTATGTATCCCACTTCTACTAGTTCCTATAGATCTTGGGATAATAGTAGGGTCTTCATCTTTATACTCCAATATTCATAGTTTTCTCCGATAAACAATGGAAGCTAGAATGGAAAATTGCCACCATTTTCCATTTTGATATCTCTTGGAGAGAACTATTACCCTATTGCCCACAACAAAAAATTACTCTTGCAACCGATTCTGATACCAATTGAAGAATAAAACTTATGAACAAATCTAACACTATACTGAGATAAACAATTTCATAAACTCAATAATTTGCACAAACAACAAGCTGAAAAGATTTTTGTGTATACGCATAAAAATGGTCATGTCTATAATCCTGGCAATTAATTAAATATTTATTATTTAATTAGTTTTTCTAAAGTCCTCTACATATGATTAAATTTAATTAATTTAATTATATTGTTCATTCATTTTATTTCTCTTCCATAATTAAATAAATTTATTTTATTTAATTATTTTCATATGTCCACTTAATTATTTAAATAAATACATTCTATTTATTTAAATTAATTATCACTGTTTGAATTTAAATTAAATCTTTTGATTTAATTAAATTTAAATATCCTTTTCTTCTATTTTAATTCTTCTTCTAATTAATTAAATATTTCATTTAATTAATTTCATAAAAGTGATTTAATTAAATAAATCTTATTTAATTAAAAGATCTTGTGCTTTCTTTCCAAATCATAATTAGGTATTTTCAATTGTGCAATCTTCTCATATCATAATTAAATTATTTAATTATGAGATCTTTTGCTTTTTTCAATAAAACCTGATTAAAGCTTTATTCTTATCACCAACTTTCTTCTGCTTTTAAAAGCTTAATTAAATATTCTATTTAATTAAGAAAAGGCTGAATATCCTCCACAAATAAATAATTGAATTTTTAATTCATTATTTATTAGCTTTTAAATCTTTTTTTTATCTTTTTAAAGAAAGATGATTTCTTATCTTCTTATCTTTTCATCTTTCATAAAAATAGAAAAGCTTGTTTTCAGGGTTTCTTCTATCTTCTATTCAATTTCATCCATCTTCAACCATTCGATCTATCAAGAATTATCATAGTCATTGACCATATCAACTAATCAGAAGTTTTTGAAAAATCTATAAATGCAACCTCTCACAATTCATTTAAGGGGTTGATTCTTAAGTATCCTCACTCTATCAAAATCATTCTGGAATCTTCCATCTGTCATCCATCATTCTTCTTTTCGAACCTTCACTATATTGTTATGCTGCTAAAGTGAGCAACCAACATTTCTCAAAATCTCGTTCTTTAGGAAGACAGTTTGTTGAGCCTAGCCTACAATCTGAGAACACAAGGTTGGAATCTACAAAAACACTAAAGATAGAGGACGATAGGACGACAATGGAAGCAGGATACTGAGTTTGCGTCTCTTTACCTTTTATATTATGTTTTGTTATAATGTCCTATTGGTGTGTTTGAATAACTGTTTCAATTCATTTACGCATCTAATTTTCATACACACATTTAATGGCGCCCACCGTGGGGCCTTGCCCCGTTTTTAAGATTTATCTGCAGGTTTTCTGATAGGATTTCGCGTTCTGGATTTCGGCTTTCTGACAAAAATTCTTGTTTTAGAGAATCCAAGGGTTTCTGTAGTGCATACAAAGGTTTATGTAGTGCATACAAGGCTTTTAATGGTGTTTTTTTGCAGGTTTTATTGACTTTGTTTTGCAGATCTGCCAATTTTTGGACAAAATCGTAGGTTTTACAAAGTTCTTCATATCTTCTACACGGATGAGAATTATTTTACAATATTTTTACAAAACCTTTTAAATCATTTCAAGAGGCTACAGTAAAAGAATTGAGAGTTTATCATCATTTTTGTGGAAGTTATTTCTATTTTAATTATTTTCATAAATTTGATTTTTTGGACGCAAATCAATGAATTTTTCAAAAAAAATTACATTTTTGGAAAGCTCATGAAATTCTAATGAGGGTCTATGTTTTACAGATTTAGTTTGGAGGTCAAATACAATGCGAAAAATTTTGATCTTCATTTTCTATATGGTTTTCATAAATCCGCGATTCTAAGAGCAAAACAGAGAATTTTTCTTACTTCTTTACATTTCTGGAAATCTCTCAGAAAATTAGTAGGGGTCTCTTCTTTGATTTTTCATTTTTCAGATCAAAAAAATTATCAAATACTAAAATCTAATTCAGCTATGTCAAAAGTATCTGAAATTGAAATTTTATGATGAACTTGTCTTTTTCTTTTCTTTTTCTTTTCTTTGGTTGCATTATAATATTGTTTTTTTTATTTTGTAGGTGAATCATACGGAGCTGGAAAAGTGTTGGAATAAGTCACAACATCAATTTGGAAAGCGAAAATAACCAGGTGCACTCGTTTCATCCTTCATCTCTTAATCTTGTTTGTCACATCTTTCAATTTGGGACATAAAATAAAATCTTGTTTGATCACATCATTGCAATTGGTTAAAAAAAAAACAAAAAAACAAAAAAATTTGTCTTCAATCACATTTCAAAAATTGGGTCTAAAATTAATCATTGTCTTCCATCACACCTTGATTTGGGATCTAAAAAGAACGAGTGTTTCATTGTTTTCTTCTAAACATTTTAATTTTCTTAAGGGAAATTAATCACTGTGAGCGTGAATCAAGTGTGTGTGTCTTCCAAAACACCTCACTTGGTTTGCTTTTGTCATACCCTTTTAAGGAGGCCTGCTTGGAGCACACACCCCTCCAAGGGACGACCTCAATCAAAGTGTGAATCGAAAGACAAGCTTGTTTGGAAGTTGAAATCTTGTCACTCTGAGCTAAGCCCCAAAGAACTTTATACCTTTGGGAAGTGAAGGTGAAGGGTGGGTTACCCCTTTCTCCCGGCTTATTGGCAAGATTTTGCTTCCAAATTATACCTAGTCAACCTTGTGAAAACTCACTTGAGACCTAATTGGCCATACCCCACTTGACTAGTCATTAGGCTTGTTGTTGTGTATTCAAGTGTTTGCTTAATCATAACATCTAATCTTGGAAGACAAACTTATCATTGTGCTTGGTGTGTGTGTTCATGCATTTACATGTGAAATATTGTGTTTGATAGTGCCCAAGTCAAATTTCCAATAAACTTTTGCCACATCATCCAAATCATACAATCTTGTCATTCCATATCATATCCTAATCATCATCATCCCTTTAATCCAATCAACATTATTTTACACCATGGAAACATTGGAAGACATGGCACAAGAGGTTGTTCACATGCTTCACACTGTTAAAACAATTCAAAAACCTTTGCCCAAAAAAGTCATTCACAAATTCCATAACATAATACAAAAACTTCAAACAAACAAGTCACCTCAAATCCAACACCTCGTAACTCAAGCCCAATACCTCATAGCCACATGTCAAATCCAACAACCACAACATCATCCCCTATCCATTCATTATCACCCTTCCACCTCATACCAATCTAATCCATCCACTTCTTCACATATCAATGCCACATCACGACAAACACATGTGAATTTAAGTCCACCTAGGCAACAAAATCAAGAGCCTTTAAGTTCTAATGCAACCATTCACAAGGGGAACACTGATCTAGGTTATGTACTCTCGAAGTATATCATACCACTATACAGTAAAAATAAAAAACCTAAGCCAACACCTTCCACCCCTACACCTCCAAAGGATGTGACCCAAGGGCTACAAGCAAGGAATCAAACATCACCATGTCATCCAACACATATACTTGAACAAACAAAAGAGTCCTCAAACGCCATGCCAAGTCCTTCAAGTCAACCATGTCATCCACAACCCCTTGATCCAATTCAAGAGTCTCCCTTCACAAGTCCAAGTGACCCTCTATCATGCTCCTATGTTGTTGACCATCAAGAATATGACAAGTCTCTCCATGGGTCATCCCCTTCCACCTCCATTCAAATAAGTCATGAGGTATATCAAGAGCACAATCCTAAACATGTGGAAACATTACCCCCTTGTCCACATAAAGATCAACACCCTCCCAATGATTCCATTCATAACGTACCTAATGCTATTCATGATCAATCTTTCATCTTTGATCAAGACCCCTTTTATGATCAAGAAGACCATGATGATCCTCTTAGCCAACTTTATGCGTTCCATGGTCAAGAGCTTTCCACCTCACCCATCCATGATTCACAAACATCCACTTCCCTTGATGAGACATATGCCTCCCCAACACACATAGAAGATCAAACAAATACCTTGGATCTAAGTGAACACAATGCTCATCAAGATCCTAATGATCCCCCATCACCCACTATCGACCCCATTGCAAGTCCTCCATCATATCCTAATGGTCTCTCCACCCTCATTCATGAATGTTCCTCCTTAGAACAACAAAAACCATTATCTTCCCTTGCTTGATTTTCTCCATCCAATAAGGAACTCATGTCTAGTGTTCCACCTACACCTAGTCTCATTGTCCATTGCACACTCCAAAACATGAACCACCAAGATAAAGGTCTAGACCTTCATGAACAAGGTATTTTGGAGCCCATCCATGTCAAATTCCCTCCACGCTCTTATGGCCTTGGACCTACACCCCAAGGACAACAACCTAAAGATGTTGGTATTTACTCCACGCATCCTAAGTCCACTTTCCATCATAAAGCCTATCGTATCCCTAAAACATATGTTGCCATTCCCCCTCCATCATCCTACAAATGTCAAAAGCATGTGACCATACACCTTCCACCATCAAATCTACCACCATTGCTTCCAACTCCTAATATCCCTCCATCAAATTTACCTCCACTTCTCCCAATACCTAATATCCCCATTATCCAATCCCCTTATCCCTCCATCCATAAATACCCTAAACATCTTAATTATGACCAACAAAAGCACACATTGTATAAACATGAAGCTTCCACCCATTCCACCATATCCATGGGATTCAAAAGAAATAATTTCAATGCCTTTACCTATAAAGTCAAAAATCCTAAGGGTTCTCATGCCTTAGGACATCAATACAAAAAATCAAAGAAAAATCCATCTAAAAAGGTATATAAGCCCATACCTCCAAAAGTAAAGACCAAAACTAAAAGGGTTTGGGTACCTAAGAAAAAAGAAATCAAGTTAAATGAGGCATCCACATCACAAAAATCCCAACCATCCACTTCCATCCCACATTCTCATTCCATTCAAAAGTCTCAAATTCCTAAGTCCCACAAGCCAAATAAAAATCATAAAAATACTAAGTCTATGTGGGTACCAAAAACACATCATCCACCACCTCCTAAGAAAACATCCTCATTGCTTCCTACACCCCATCCACATCAAAAGCTTCAACGTTTATCACAGTGTGTGCAACCATTGGTCATGGTTCCCTTCCATTTCACAACAATCCCACATACCTCCATCTCCCCATCCTTCAACTACTATCCTACATATCTTCCCAACCACCTTCCTATGGTCCATTCTTTTGTATAAACCTATCATCCTCCCTACATAATCCACATCATCATCCAATATTCCCCATCCATTCTTACATAATCCTTTCATAATCCGCCATCTACTTAATCCATCCCTTTCATGTCATCCCTTACCAACATCTATGAGCACTTGACATGGTCCATGCAATGACATCCATATCTAGTGGGACTATCACCTTTCACAGAACTAGACACTTGAGTCCCTCCTATCCATATTCGCCTTCTCCTATCCAAAAAAAAAAAAAAATAAAGAGAAATCCCTTCGTCCAATGGTGAAAACCTAGTAAACAGGCACCTTGGATAAGTACCATGATGAAAACCTAGCAAATAGGCATCATGTGTAGGTTGATCTTCTATGCCACTTACACTTGGGGGCACAATGTCTTATCTATCCAACCTATCATTTTCATGTCATATCATTTCCATCCTACCTACCATCTTTAGCCATCATACATACCTATTATATTGAGTCCATTCATCCACCCTTCTTCTTTTGATCTTGATGAAGATATAGGGGAAAAATGTTGAAACATGTTTTTGGATATCTTTTGATATACCTCATCCTTCCAAACAAGCCTATTATTATCCTATTGCCATAAGCTTTGTCATGAAAATCCTAAGTCTTGTACCTAGAATGGGGCATGTTATTCCTATGCAACATAGTCTTTGGAAATCACATCCTTGCTCTCTTATGATGCATACATCCATTTCATTCACTATGACTTATCCTTTCCATCCATCCATATATCATGAGCCTTTTATCCCTTATCCCATCACCCACCCTTTCATCCATCAATCCCTTTATCTCCTTGCACCTAGCCTTGGTTTTCCCCTTGTCATTGGTATCTAGCACAAAGGCTACTCAAATTTTCATCCTTTGACACCTCCAAATATTCTCAAAAATCCTCAAAAAAAAAAAATCAAAACATCTCAAAACTCCAAAAAAATCAAAACATCTCAAAACTCCAAAAAAATCAAAACATTTCAAAAATACAAAAAAATCAGAAAAAGTTCTGAAGAAATACAAAAAAATCAGAAAAAGTCCTGAAAAAATACAAAAAAAAAATCAAATATCCAACAAAAATCCAAGCAATAAAATCATTTCAATCACATCAATTCTTCTATCCAATCATGTAACCATTCAACCAAATCAATCATCTTCATCAAAACTATTGCAACCAATCCACTCAATCACAATCATTCCAATCAAATCAATTCTTCAATTCAATCAGTCGATTATCTAATCAAATCACTTCAACCTAAATCATTCCAAACACATCAATTCTTCTATTCAATTCATCACATCCTATCATCCAATCAATCATCATATCCTTACAAACAGTTTCTTCAAATCAATCAAATCATCTTCAATCATTCCGAACAATAATCTAAATGCAATTCAATCCTTAATCCATACCAATCAAGCCGATCAATCTTGTCAAATTATCCAATCACATCCTTTGGTCTTGATCCTAATCTTGTCGTAAACCAAATCAACCAAACAACCAATCAATTATCATCATCCTTGTGTTGCTCTAGGGATATATCGCTTCCCAACAATGACAACACTATCATCATCATCAATCAATCAATCAATCAATGGTTTACAGCTTGACGAGGGCAATACCTTGTTTGTTTTTGTATCATTTGTGCATGCTTGCTTGCTTGCCTGTGTGTGTTATCATTTTATCTTGCATTTGTATCAAATTTGTATCATTCCATCTAATATTCATATCTTGTGTGTGTTGGAATATCTTTTTGCATTATCCTTTGCATTTAAGGTCACATTATACCTTTTGTGCATTAGGACTTTAATGCTCTAAGTTTACTTCCTCATACGTCTAGACAAGGTTGTATTACACTGGGGCATGAGACACATCGTCACCTTGGTCCTTATACCTTAGTGCATAATGTCTAGTGCTATATCAAACATCATGGTTGCTCACTTTCATTGCAGCATAGCGCATCCTTTCATCTCCTTCATCCACATTCTCTCTTGCATCATTCAACTTATCCCTCCTTTATCATTTCATTTCATTTCGAGAGAATACCTGTGTTTGTCCAACCCACCTATCCTCTCGAGGGGGCATCATCGACATCAAAAATCGGAAACATATCAAGGGAAAAAAATTTATTTTTCTTTGAAGCAATGTGTTTCACACATCACTTCAAAGAGGGGCAAAATGTATACGCATAAAAATGGTCATGTCTATAATCCTGGCAATTAATTAAATATTTATTATTTAATTAGTTTTTCTAAAGTCTTCTACATATGATTAAATTTAAATAATTTAATTATATTGTTCATTCATCTTATTTCTCTTCCATAATTAAATAAATTTATTTTATTTAATTATTTTCATATGTCCACTTAATTATTTAAATAAATACATTCTATTTATTTAAATTAATTATCACTGTTTGAATTTAAATTAAATCTTTTGATTTAATTAAATTTAAATATCCTTTTCTTCTATTTTAATTCTTCTTCTAATTAATTAAATATTTCATTTAATTAATTTCATAAAAGTGATTTAATTAAATAAATCTTATTTAATTAAAGGATCTTGTGCTTTCTTTCCAAATCACAATTAGGTATTTTCAATTGTGCAATCTTCTCATATCATAATTAAATTATTTAATTATGAGATCTTTTGTTTTTTTCAATAAAACTTGATTAAAGCTTTATTCTTATCACCAACTTTCTTCTTTTAAAAGCTTAATTAAATATTCTATTTAATTAAGAAAAGGCTAAATATCCTCCACAAATAAATAATTGAATTTTTAATTCATTATTTATTAGCTTTTAAATCTTTTTTTTATCTTTTTAAAGAAAGATGATTTCTTATCTTCTTATCTTTTTAAAGAAAGATGATTTCTTATCTTCTTATCTTTTCATCTTTCATAAAAATAGAAAAGCTTGTTTTCAGGTTTTCTTCTATCTTCTCTTCAGTTTCATCTATCTTCAGCCATTCGATTTGTCAAGAATTATCATAGCCATTGACCATATCAACCAATCAGAAGCTTTTGAAAAATCTATAAATGCAACCTCTCACAATTCATTTAAGGGGTTGATTCTTAAGTATCCTCACTCTATCAAAATCATTCTGGAATCTTCCATCTGTCATCCATCATTCTTCTTTTCGAACCTTCACTATATCGTTATGCTGCTAAAGTGAGCAACCAACATTTCTCAAAATCTCGTTCTTTAGGAAGATAGTTTGTTGAGCCTAGCCTACAATCTGAGAACACAAGGCTAGAATCTACAAAAACACTAAAGATAGAGGACGATAGGACGACAATGGAAGCAGGATACTGAGTTTGCGTCTCTTTACCTTTTATATTCTGTTTTGTTATAATGTCCTATTGGTGTGTTTGAATAACTGTTTCAATTCATTTACGCATCTAATTTTCATACACACATTTTGTATTATTCAACTGTATTGAAAACTTTGCTACAAATAACTCTATATAAAAGAGTTTAGAAGACATTGATTAGACTATACAAAAAATAAAGCTAGACAAAGCAAAAAAAAAAAAAAGCTAACGATACTTACGTAGTATGCAAACTATAGTTTTTTTAAAAAAGACAAAGAAAAAAACTAAAAGCAACTAATAAAAATAATGATTGCATGAATCATTGATCATGCATTATCCATGCAAAGCCACCGTTCTGAATGCATGTCTTCACGGCTCTAATACCATATGAAGGAAGAAATCTCAATAATTCATTGAGGAATAGTGACAAATATAAATAAAGGAGAGATACAGTTGAAGAACTTCCTGTAAATATCACCATAACCACTCTACTAATAATTATTACCACAAATACTATGTAAACAAGTAGTATACAATGAAATAATGATCTAATTGTTACGCTAACAACATACACTAATACTTTTCATACAATGACCATTTCTACACACTTTTACCACCTTTTTCTTAAGTTGCTAGGATAGGTTTTGTAATCTACCCAGTCCAAATCCCAATAGCTAGTTCACCAATCTCCAATATTAAATCTATCTCTTGGAATATCTAGTAATCTCTCAATCTTTCTTTCAATATATTCACATTTAAATCTCTTTCTTACAACTCCTAGTCTTTTGGAATCTCTCATGTGATTTTTCAGTGATATTATAAGCATACCAAAGGAAAATATTTATTTTGGGTTTCCTTAGCATTCTTATATCTTTGAGGACATATTTCTTGTGATTTTTCTATATTTTTTATCTCTCTTCTTAGTTTGAGGTAAAAAAATTCTAGCCTTCATTATTTCTATTTTCTATTTGTATGTATGAATCCATTTGTGTGTTTTTGGCACTTGTTGGGTTTCATTTCCATTTTACATAGTATAAACACTAGTATAATACTCCTTGTATACCTAGGTTGAATATTCATATAATTTCATTTATTACTCTAATTATAGATATACTCATGCTAAGATCACACACATTTCTATTACCTCTTTATTGTTTGTTACCTATGGAGGCCAAAAGAACAAAATAAGGGATTGATCATTCATGGAAAACTCTTATGTAGCCCCAAACCTTCCTCTCTCTCTTAGATGTAGTTTTATTGAAGATCACAATCATATCTATAGGTTTAGTTCATTTATCCCATCTTCTCTATCATTTTGTTTTTCCATTTATTTAGCATTATTTTAGCATTTTCATAAATTTTGTTATATTTTGGAGTATTGGTGAGCTAGTATTTTGTACTTTGTCTGTAGTTGTTTATGTATCATGGAATTATCCTAGAAAGTGAGATCCATATTTTGATGCTAGGTCCCTTTCTCCCTTCCAATTGTAGTTATGGATGTAGTTTATTAATTTTGTACTCTAGTTTTCTATAATTCAATATTTTACAAACCAAATCTCTTCCTCTTTCATTCAATGCAAGTAGGAAAGGTAAATTTATCTAAATAAGGTTTTACTTTTTTTTTGTTACCACAACAATAAATTATTTTTTTTAATAGTATTTAAATATAAAAATATTTTATTTCATCTAAATCTTGTCTAGATTGTTTAGTGTGATATTGGTTTTAAATACTAAAGGAATGTAGGTAAATACTACAACTTTTCTAAATTATGTATAGAAAGAAGGGAACAAAAAACTAAATTCATAAAGAGCATTAACTACTAGAGACTATGAAAAATGAGTTATTCCAGCATGTAAACAAAAGGAAGAACTATCAATATCTATCAAATGAAAGAAGTAAAAAGAGTGTCTATGGGGAAATATTTCACTGCTTTTCTTCTTTCAAGCATGCAATAAAATATTTCCTATGAAAGACTATCTAAAATTATTCCAACACTAACCTATCACATGGAGCTAGGACTAGAGAGTCGATAAGAAAAATAGGAAACAAGAAAAAGGAACCAATTTTTTCCATTTAGAGAGATAATAGGAAATAAGAGAAAGGAGAAATTTATATTAGATGGGATAATTCTAAAAATACTAGATAAATTATCATTTATAGCTATCATGAAAGTGTTGGGGCAAATAGAAGTATAACAAATGCATCCTTGTGAGTACTCAAAGGGACACACATGTCATAGGACAAATACGCTATGAGCATGGGGTAAGTGGTTTGGTGTCCTTACTTATAAATAAATCATATTTCTAAATCTCTTAAGTATAGTTCTAGGGATGTTAGATCCAATAAATCCAAGTGCCGAAATGTGTAGAAAATGGTATAAAAATAATAAAATATTACTAAAAACCTACTGTAAAAGAATAAAGGAAATGCATGAAAAATAGAGAAATTAAATCTAATTTTAAACCTTTGGAGATCTAATATAAAAAAATAACATGTACTACATAGACTTGATAGAGTTTCAAAAAAATAAATGGTAAATTTGATGGTTGTATGATGAAGACTTTTTGTAGGGATAGTTATCTAGTTACATTAGCAAAGGTGGTTTTTTAGTGCCTAAATTCAAGAATTGGTGTTCTATCTCAAAATTAGATAATTTTTAAGGGATGAATCTCCTTGATATGTTGATCAATACTTAAAGATGTCCTACCTATTCAATCTATACTAATTATTCTATAAATCGCCTACAATACAAACTTTTGTAAGGAAATCCTACAAGGTGGCTAGTTCAAATGGTAATCTACCTAGATCAACTCCCTTATGGGTAATTTAATCATAAATCCACATGGAAATGATAATGGCATAAAATATTTGTTAGATGCACCGAACAACTGAGGGGGGGTGAATCAGTTGTACATTAAAAACATTTAATCTCTCATCAACATTCAAACCCTTGTTAGCATTTAAGCCCTTATCATGTATTATCAGGATGTAAACTTATGAAACAACAATTCAAACACATCCAAACACATAAGAACACTAGATTTATGTGGAAAACCCAAGAAGGGAAAAACCATGATGAGGATTAGCTCACATATATATGAATATCAACACTGAATATAATTAGGCTTACTACCCAGAAAAAGAAGAAAGGCTCACTACCAGGTGGCTCACTACCAAGTGACTCACTACCAAGAAGAAAGAAGAATAGGAGAAATTTTTGCATAGAGATTCGCTATTTCAGAGCAAAAGGAAAATCCACCACTACACTTCTACACCATCTACAGCCTTTGGCTCACTGCCTCCAACAACTTCAAGCATATTGAAAATTTAGACACCTTCTGCTCACTATTTCTGGAGTCATAGGAATTAAATATCACACTAAGATCACCACTCTTGATGACATTAACATCATTCACACTCCACACAACATCTCCAACAACTCACCTTGCATTTATACCATCCACGACCTAAACAATCTCAATTAGGTTGGCCTTAATGAAACATATTCACCTTAAGCATGCATCACCAAGATAGGTTGGAACCAAACACTTCTGTGATGGAAATAAGTGAAGGAAGACCATGCCAAGGGTTAACTAGGACCCAAATATACATCACCACACCACTCAACACATCACAATCCATGAGATATGTCCACAAATAACGCTAGCACGCCAGGTCAGCCAAACTTGAACTAACACTGCAAGCGACCACATAAATACTTCTCCAAGTTACATAGAACACATAACAACACTCCACAACATCCACAAAACATCTCAAAATATTACAACATCATCAAAATATTATGCAACACTACCACAACCACCTAAAACAAAGACTACTTTCATCTTGTGCATCAAGATGCACTACCACTAAACTCCAACATAAGAACTAAACTTGCATAGAAACTCAAAACTAGAAACTCCAAGGGAAGATAAATACAAATAATATAATAATGTTTCCAAATCCATAAGACAAGAAACCTCACTATGGAGAAATGCAGAGCAATATCATTTCTCTCAGACAACCTTCTACATAGACAAACAAACTATCAAACACAACTTTCATTGTAGAATGATCAAGAACCTAAAAATTTAGATATAAAACCTCTAAACAACTTTGATCATCATATTCAAACCACACACTTGCATAAATTCAAACATGAAGAAATGTGGAGCACAATAATGAACACACCTCTATCACACTACACACTCTTTTATTCAAATTTTATCAAAATCACTTGGAAACCAAGTGAACCAACTATATCAACAACATCAACACAACACTAAAACACCTTCTCAATACATGCACAACGTCTACAACACCAACAATATCCCCATCTACTCAACACCACACTAAATGTTGACATCAATGACAACAATACACCAATATTCATACTAGAGTTTGACATCAATGACCAATTGTTGATATCAATGACAACATCGAAAACATATTTGCAACAATTTCCCCCTTTGTCATTGATGACAACACCAACTTTAAAAAACCATCAACAACAAAAGAAACTTTGTATTAGGCATCACTCCCCCTTACTGGGGTACATTTCAATCTCTCTTTACCTTTGTTCTCTCTACAATATCTCCCCCTATCTAAGGAGTTCTTCAAACATTACTCTCCCCTTTGAGATCAATTATTTCCTTGTGTTTTTCAAACTTCACTCTCTCCCCCCTTTGATATCAATGACAAAGGATAACATATTTCCCTTTTGACAACACTTGCATAGAATTTTTCTTTTTTGCTCTCCCCTTTTGACATTTGTGTACATCACTTTGATACCACTTGTACACTTTTCTTTAGACAACACCAACAAGAAATTGCTCTATTTCTACTACTCTACTACAATACATTTTGTACTACTCATTCTTTATGGCTCCCTATACTGTACCCTCCCCTTAGGGACACAAGATATGTTTCACTTGACAGTACCAATCAAGAACACTACTACCTACTCACCTTGAGAGGTAGCCTTCAACATTAGTCTAGGACCAAGAATCTATCTTGAATGCTCACCTAGAAAAATGCACCAACTTAAGAATCTAGTTGAAAGGAGGGGTAATAACCCCTAACTTCTACTGGATATGTACTCAAAAGTATGTTTAGGAAGATCCTTGGTGAAAATATCTACAGCTTGATCCTTTGTAGGAACATACTCCATCTTCACCTCATTCTCTGTAATCTTTTCTCTTAGAAAGTGATACTAGATAGAGATATGTTTTGTTCTTGAATGCATTATCGAGTTCTTTGAAATATTGATAACACTTGTATTATCCAACATGATAGAAATAGGTTCATCATATGATACTATGATATCCTTCAATATTTGCTTCATCCATAACACCTGTCTACAAAATGATGTTGGTGTAATATATTATGCCTCTATAGTAGATAATGACACCAAATCCTACTTCTTACTCAACCATGACACCAATCTACTTTCAACAAAGAAAGAACCTATTCTTGTATTTTTTTTGTCATCTTGTAATGTCCTCGTTTTAGAGGTAATTTGATTTAATTAATTTAATTAATTAAGTTGTCCAAAATAATGATTTTTCAAGAAGATGAATAATTAGTTACTTTAATTAAATCATTAAGTGGTATTAAGTTAATTGATTATAAGGTTATCAAATAAATTAAAATTAAAAGGTGACCTTATATTTAATTAATTAATAAAGTGACTTGATTTTAAAATATATTATAAAGTCACTTAAATAAAATAAAATAATATTCTAGAAGCTTCTAGAGAAATTGGGGAAAAAGAATAAATAGACATCTTGGGCTTCATTCTCGGTAGGCAGATTTGATGTTGTTGTTGTTGATTGTCAATTCATCTTGTGGAGCCTAGGGTTTCTGCAGATTGCTTATTATTATAGGAAACAAAAACTTCCTATTGATAGCAATTTTGAGGGTTTGAAATATCCCCTAAATTATTGCAGTTGTGGGAGAGGTTACTTCAAACTTCTCATTTGCACAAAATTTGTGGCCTAAGGCCAATTTTGTCTATTTCAGTTAAGAAGCATTGGGGTGATATTTATTGGAGTCTTCATCAGCTAGAATCAGTATTGCATATTCAGATTTTTACATCAGTCATACTTAGATTTCATGTCAGCCATCAGCTTCAAGCAAGGAGGCCTACACTTGCATCGATTTCACTCTTGATAAAGGTGCTTACTTATTGGAGACATTTTGACATTGAAAGTCTTCATCATTTGGCATTTTGGAGGACAGCTTGCATTGGAGGCAATCTGATTCTAATATCAAAATTTTCAGACCAAAGTGAAGAGCCACGATTTTGCATAAATCTCCTTCAATGTGGTTTGATTTTGCTAGAGAAGGAAGGCGCTTAGTTCTTGAGACCATGCCAACTCCATTAGGAGTGATTTGTTGTTGAATCAAGCTGGATATAATTTAATTTTTGCATCATTACCAGAAACAGGGGTGGCTGAGTCTGCAGTTCGAATTGGCTTCAAGAAGGCATCATTTTGTGTGTTGTTGGATGCTTCATCATCTTCAACTAACGATTCCAATCAGGTTCCCTTCATTATTCATTATAATATCATTGCATAGTGAATTTTTTGGTTCCAGCTGTAGGTGGCACTTATTATCAGCAATTAGCATATGTGATATTTATGTAACTTGCCAAGAGTCTTGGCTGAATAGAAATCATCATTTTATTAGAAAAGTATTTGCATTGAAGAATTAATAAGGAGTTGTTCAAAATAGTTGTTATTATGCTATCCATCCACATTATAATCAGCTTCAGTATTTGCATGCCAAGTATTTGATAAAATGCCTCATGGCTATAGATGCATGTCATGCACTTAGTTTTTCATTAGAAAGCATTTGAATTGCATAGGAGCATTTTAATTCATCTTAAAGCCTGCATAGTAGTGATAGAAGTTTATTTAGCCTTCAAAATCATTTGGGTTTCGTTCTTGCATCAAACAAAAAACTGAAAAACAACATATCAGCCTCTTCATATATTGCATACAAAGTGTTTGACGAAATTGCAAAGCAGAAATTGAAGTGTTTTAAGGTCAGTTTGAGCAAGGCTCATTACACATCTATACAACTTTCCAAATCTCCATTTGTATATGCACTCAAGGAGAAATCAACATCTCTAGGATACCACAAACCAGAATCTAGAGTTCCCTTCAAGTATCTAAATATTATTTTAACTATTGCAAAATGTGATTCTTTGGGATCTTCTTGAAATATTATCACAAGACAAACTAAATGCATGATATCTGGTCTAGTAACAGTTAGGTATAGCAATCCACCAATCATTGATCTATACTTAATTTGATCAGCCTTAGGAGATTCATCATTCTTGCTCAATTTACAACTAGTAACTAAAGGGGTGCACATTGGTTTAGAATCCTCCATTCCAAACCTCTTCAACATTTCTTTAACATATTTTGACTGAGAAATGAAAATACCTTTTTTTTATTGACTGATTTATAATCTATGGAAGAAATTCATCTCCCCACACATTGACATCTCAAACTCTTTTTGCATCTCCTATAAAAACTTCTTGCACATACCTTCATTTCCTCCAGAGATAATGTCATCCACATACACTATCACAATCAGGATTTATTCTCCCTCAACCTTGAAGTATTGGTTGTTATCTGCAGTAGCTTTTATGAATCCTTATTACAACAAGTACTTATCTAACCTTGCATACCAAGTCCTAGGATCCTGTTGGAGTCCATAGAATGGATTCTTTAGCCTACAGACCATATCAGCATCATCTGATAACTGAAAACCTTTTGGTTGTTCAATGTACACCTCTTCTTCTAACTCACCATTCAAGAATAAATACTTCACGTCCATTTGATATACCGTGAAGTCTTTATGTGTTGAAAAATCCAAAAAAAATCTAGTGGCTTCCATCCTTGCCAATAGCGCAAAAGTCTCTTCAAAATCTATTCCTTCCACTTGTGAGTAGCCCTTACACACAAGTCTAGCTTTATTTCTAATAAATTTTCCATCCTCATTCAACTTGTTCCTGAACACCCATTTAGTTCCTATGACATTCTTGTTTGCAAGTCTTGGGACTAGTTCCCAAGTCTTATTTTTTTCAATTTGTTCCAACTCTTCTTTCATAGCTTTAATCCAATTCTCATCTTTGTATGCCTCAGTTACTATTTTAGGTTCCACCTTTGAAAGAAAATAAAAATTTACTTGTTCCTCTATCATAGCAATTTTTTCCTTATTAACACACCTTTTATCTTATGTCCAATGATTTTATCTTCAAAATGATTCTTCTGCACATACTTAGGAGTCCTAGGGATCTTTTTTGGAGCTTCTTCCTCTTCAATTGCCATCTCTTTTTCTTCTTCAATATAAGGGGATTCATCAGATTCATATTCTTCTATCAATACAGAACTCTGATGTGGTTCTTCATCCACTTTGACACTTGCACTTTCAACAACCTTTTTTAACCTTTTTATTATTGCACCGGTATGCTTTGCTTCTTATAGATTATCCAAGGAACATTCCTTCATCAAATCTTGCATCAAGATTTCCTAAGTTTTCCTCATCTCTTCTTGTATAGCATTTACTTCCAAAAACTAAAGTATGTCATAGTAGGAGCTTTTCCATATCATAATTCATAGGGAGTCTTTCAACTGTTCACTCTTGCTTGACCTATGTTAAGTATATATACTATAGTATGAATAAATTCTCTCCAATAGAAATCCAATAGACTTGGCTCCTTTATCATAGTTATTGCAGCTTCTTGAACTGTTATATTCTTCATCTCCACAACTCTATTTTGTTGAGGAGTTCTAGGGATTGATGAATGCCTCTTTATTCCATGATCTTCACAAAAAATGTTTATCTCAATGGAGGTGAACTCACCATCTCTGTTAGACCTTAAACACTTGATTTTCACATCCATTTCATTCTCAACCATTTACTTAAATGCTTTGAACTTATCTATATCTTTTTATTTTTCTTTAAGAAATGTCACCCAAGTCATTCTAGAATAATCATCAATTAATAACAAAAATACATGTCACCTTGAGAGCTTCTTGTTCTAGTAGGTCCACATAGGTTTGTATGCACCAACTCCAAAGGAAATGCGGTAGAATATTCCTTAGTCTTGAACCTCTTCTTTGTTTTCTTTCCAAATTGACATTCCTTGCATATTGCATTGATAGGCTTTGTAATATTTCATAGATCTCTCACAATATCAGTAGAATTGATCTTTGATGGGCTATCAAAATTGATGCGACCTGTTCTTCTATTCCATAGCCAAATTTCATTAATTTGAGACATAAATAATTTAGCAAGACTACATTTGAGTTGATAAATATTACCTTATGTCCTTGTACCTATAGCAACCAAATTTCTAGATATCTTTCTTTTCTGATTTCACAAACATCATTCTTGAACACCAAATTTTATCCTTTTCTACACATCTATCCTACACTAAGAAGATTATGTCAAAGACCCTTGACATAAAGAACATCATCTATTTTATGATTTCCATCAAAACTAATTGAACCTTTTCCACAAATCTTAGCAAATGTATTATCACCAAACTTAACAAGACCACCATCATACTTTTAAAGTTTAAAAAACTTACTCTTATCACCTGTCATATGATTTGAGCATCCACTATCAATTATCCAGTAATTCATCTCTTCTCTTGCATTAAAAGCAGTCACCATAGTTCCTTCAAAGTTGTGACCTATTATCGGAGCACTTTCCTTCACACATCTTTTAAAATTAGTAGAAATTTTAGTTCCAACATTTAGAGCCATGAACAAACATTCATCACTCTCATCATCAAGATAGTCTAATTATTCATCATCAGATACACCATTGTCTCTTTCAACATAATAACTCTTCTTGAAAAATTTTCCTTTATGATCCTTAGGCTTTTCATTTGCAACTTTGATTAGACATTTAGAAGCATAATGAGCTATCTTTCCACAATTGAAACACTTAAAGGGTAACTTACCTCTATATTTTCTAGTGCCCTTTTTCAATCTCCTTAGAAAATTCGCTTCCACCTCATCAAGATCATCCAGATCTAGTTCATCAACTTTCTCTACCTTGCAAACTTTAAAAGAAGTTTCTTTCTTTACATAGCATCTTGACCAAACTCCCTTATTTCATAAAAAATTAAAGCACCTAACATCTGATCTCTAAAACAATTATCCAAATTTTGATCTTCCTCAATAGTAGAGATTTTAGAATATAAGCTTTAGGAAGAGTTCTTAATGCCTTTTTCACCACTTTGATTTCTTTTAGCTTACCACCAAGACCATTGATGATATTGACAACTTCATCCACTCTAAGCATGCAAGTAGTAATATCTTCATTTTCACACATCCTGAGGGTTTCAAACTTCAAGGCTTTGTAGTTTTGCATCTTCGCTTGCATGAACTTGTCATATCCTTCATAGATACTCTCCAACTTTATCCAGATCTCTTTTACAGTTTTCAAAATTACCACCTTTCCAAGTTCTAAATGAAAAATTCCACTCAATATAGCATTCCTTGCTTTGCCATTATTCTCATATTCCTTGATCTCATCATCACTTTTCAGACCAACAATATGCATAGTATATCCTTTTTCAACTAACTGCCAAACACCAAATCCAAGAGATACCAAAAAGGACTCCATCCTGGCTTTCTAATAAGCATAATTCATTCAATTGAACATAGGAGCTTTGATACCCTTCCCATGCGCCATCTAGATCTACCTCAAGTGGTTAAGCTTTCTCCAAGGAACCATGACTCTGATAGAAATTGTTAGATGCATGGGAAAATTGAGAAGGGGGGTAAATTAGTTGTACAATTGATAAATACATTTAATCCCTCATCAACATTCAAACCCTTGTTAGCCTTTAAACCCTTATCACGTAATAGCATAATGTAAACATATGAAACAACAATTCCAACACCTCGAAACACATAAGAACACTAGATTTATGTGGAAAACCCAAGAAGGGAAAATCCACAATGAGAATTATCTCACATATATATGAATAGCAACATCAAATACAATTAGGCTCATTACCAAGGGTTCACTACTCAAAAAAAGAAGAAAGAGTCATTGTTGGGTGGCTCACTACCAAGAAGAAAGAAGAATAGGAGAAACTATTATAGAGATATTCACTATCTCAAAGCAACAGGAAAATCCACCACTGCACTTCTACACCATCTACAGCCTTTGGCTCACTGCCTCCAACAACTTCAAGCACATTGAAAATGTAGAAACCTTTTGCTCACTACATTCGAAGTAATAGGAATTGAATCTCACACTTAGATCACCATATTTGATCACATTCACATCATTCGCACTCCACACATCTCCAACAACTCACCTTGCATTTATACCACCCATGACCTAAACAATCTCAATTAGGTTAGCCTTAATTAAACATATGCACCTTAAATATGCATCACAAAGACATTTCGACACCAAAAACTTCTTCAATGGAAAGAAGTGAAGGAAGAACATACCAATGGTTAACTAGGATCCAAATATACATCACCATGCCACTCAACAGATCCAAAATCCATGAGATACCTCCACAAATAGTGCTAGTAGACTAGGTTGGACAAACCTGAACTAACACTACAAGTGACCACATACATACTTCTCCAGGTCATGTGGACCACATAAAAACACTCCACAAGATCAACACAACACCTTAGAATATTCCAACATTGTCAAAATATTTTGCAACACTAACACAACCACTTGAAACAAAGATTACTTTCATCCTGCACATCAGGATACACTACCACTAAACTCCAACATAAAAACTGAACTTGTGAAGCAACTCAACACCAAAAACTATAAGGGAAGATAAATAAAGAAATATAAGCATGCTCCCAAATCTTCAAGACAAGAAACCTCACTACAGAGAAATGCGGAGCAATCTCATTTCTCCCAAACAACCTTCTACATAGACAAGAAAACTATCAAACACAACTTTCATTGTAGAACAATCCAAAACCTAAAAATATTGATATAGAACCTTTGAGCACCTTTGAGCACCTTTGATCATCATATTCAAACCACACAAGCATAACTTCAAACATGAAGAAATGCAAAGCACAACACTAAACACACCTCTATCACACTTCACACTCTTTTATTCATTTTTTCTAAAAAGTACTTGGAAACCAAGTGAACCAGTTGTATCAAAAACATCAAAACAAAACTACAACACCTTCTCAATACATACACAACATCTACAACACCAAAAATATCCCCATATGCTCAACACCACACTAGAGGTTAACATCAAATACAACACTAAAGACAATATCATGCAACACACTCATTGCTGACATTAATGACAACACTGTACCAATATTCATATTGGAGGTTGACATCAATGACAACACCAAAAACATACTTACAACATTAACATCATATTTGATAATAAAATTTATACTTTCAAATGAAAATTAAATTATCCTAATGCAATTTCCAAAATTAGAATATTCAAGGAGATAAATTGGAGCTTGGTAGGAGAAGGAAATTGGAGGAAAAATGATAACAATGGAAAAAAAAAGAATATATAGATATGAAGAAGAATGAAATGGAGAAGTGAAAACAAGGTTTGAGGAAAAATAGGGTGGCTTGGGAGATAAATTGAGAGGAAATAAGGAAATATATGGAAGAGATGAATAAAGAAACATGACCACACAAAACTACTCCATGACCTTAGGATGAAGCATGAAAGAGATCCAAAACTTGATGTTGATAATGTAAAGGTAGACTAATGATCCAAGAATTTAAAGTTGCAATATAGTAAATCTCTACACCATCTTTTCCACCATTATTTAATTCTCTAAACAAAAATAATCAACACATCCAATGCACAAATAATTAATTCTCAAGCATCTACATAATATCTACTTTGCTCCATCAAATCAAAGTGGCTAGAAACATGTGCCCGAAGAATTAAATTCTTATACAATATTGAATGATTTTTAGGTTAACCAAAAAGATTAAATGCATTTCTTTAATGATTCCAATTAACTATATACTCACTAAACTATAATTTCTTAATATGTCATCACATTCTTCCTACAAAATTATTATCCAGCTCTAAAATATTAAATATTGTACATTTTCTAAAAAAATATTATAGCATACCCAATAGTTGTAATCAACAATATAAGAAAAGTATAAAATAGTGCTCCCTTTATTTTATAAGTGAATAATTCATTGACTTGGATGATACAAATAAGTTAGGCTAGCACTCAAATATATATAAAAGTGATATGGAATACTCTTGGTAGTCAACATCCATGTGAAGGTTACAAATATCCTTCAATAGTTTATATGCCAAATATAATATAGAGATCTAAATTTTAAGAATATATAATTCCTATCACTTTTATTAAAGTCAACTAAGTAAATTATGAATTTTGTCTACCCAATTCATCTAGAGTACATAAATACATAATGAATAAACCCCATAGGAAAGAGTGAATGAATTTGAGATGTTGTATCCCCTCCACAAAGAAGTATTTCTAGTTCCAATAGTGAATTCTTGAAGACAAGAAACAATCCGCTTCTTGAACAATATTCCTCCTCTTGGGAAGAAATAGATCCAACAGTAAATGTTAAAGTTATTACCATAATCTAGATGAATAGGGAACCCGAATCCAAATAGGTGCCTCTAAATGGAGCTTTTAGTACTCATGCAAAAAAAAGATATCTACTCTAAAATAAGAATTGAATGCCCAATTAAAGAAGTGAAATCAAGAGAGGGAGAAATATGAACTACATCTAAGAACACAAAAGATGTGATGGCATAAATGCCATCAAAGAGGTAATACAAATCCTCTGCTAAATCCTCCAAATTTGAAAGTAAGACTCAACAAAAATTCCCGTGAAATATTTAATAAATAGGAATCCCAATGAAATGGATTTAGAATATTGAGATTGGTCTATTGCAAAGAATCAATAGAAGCTCCTAGAGAAGAAACACTAGGCTTTGAAGTAGCAACAAGTGATGAAGATGTGATCTTGATTAGAGGAAATAGAGCAACAAGATAAGTCTCTATATTAGCGGAACATTCATGGTCTTAAATATATTTAAGCTTCTCTAAAGTATCATCATAAAATGATATATTATCTACATCATCAATAGATATGAGTTAATCCATAGCATGATCATCTAGGAATATTGACACAAAACAGTCTTCATACATCTCCCAAATCTTGGCCTAACGTGTGTACAGATAATAGAACACATAGTGTCATAATCAATATTGGAATAAATTAATCCTACAACATGATCAATATTATTTCTCTATGTTGAATTCCTTCTAGTTTTATCTAGTTTAAGTATAATTCCATAAAGATAATGTTAATGCTTCCTTGGTTTTGTGTTAAAGTGATCTACGTATCTAGTTCTTGTTCCTATGTACTTTTAGATGTAGCGTACATCACAAGCTAGTTACATGCATTTCAGTGAGATGGATCATTTACCATATGGACACTCTTGCATTCCTATTTCTGAAGTTTCTTCATTTTAGTACCATGTTAGTCATCTTTCGACAATAGTCTACAACTTCTTCATGCTTCATCGATGTTCTACATGTTCCTTTTTTTTGGGACATTGTTTCAATTGGAGGCTTCTTCGGTCCTTCATTCACCCTTCTCTCCTTTGAAGAGGATTTTTCTCCCACTATGGGTTTTCTCCTTTTCTTTAGTTGTGAGATATCTTTTATTTTTACATGGGTATCTCACTACCTACCTTGTTTGTCAAGACCCATCATGCATTCTTTTTTAGGTTTTTTAGCTACTCCCTAAGTTCATATTAAAGGGGGTGTTAGAGTAATCAAGCATTAGCTAATAATTAATTACTTTTAATCGATTATTATTCCAATTTATTCTCATTGACATAAGCTAAACTTAGGAGTTCTTTATTTAGTTAACTAAGTGTTTTTTGTTAACTGAAGTGAACTATTATTACATCATTTTGTCTCATTGCATGTGATGTTGAAACTTGTCTTGATCTAATCCCTTTCTCATTTAGGGTTGCTCCTATTTAGCACTCAACCCCCATTGTATTTGTTGATGCCAAAAATTGGCAAGGTAACAACGCTTTGTGGGAAACTCAGTTTATGGGGGACTTATTGCACTAAACTGAGTGACCTCTATATTTTTAAAGAAGTTGGATTCTTCTATAAATGGGGTTTTGGAATGGGAAAAGGAAGCAGATATAAAAATAAAGAATCTATGCACCAAAATTTAGCTAAAAGGCACGATAAACCTATCTTTTGGATATGATCTAAGGGCCCACTTAGTAATATACCATGTCCTAGAATAACAAAAATTAAGGATTGTAGCATGAACAACTCATTCAATGACATAAAATAATTATCACACCCAATTATTGAAAAGAATAGTCAAAAGACATGATCTAAACCAGTAAACGTGCATTCAAATTATAGAAGTATGGCAAATAAACCATTCAAACAATAATTACACAATGTAAAGTTTATCAATAGCATAAGAAATAAAAAAGGCCAAACAATGGCATAGTCTATGAGTTCTTGCAATAATCTAAACAATAAAAAGGCCTGGTCTCTCCAAAAATCCTATAATGCTAAAACTAGTGAAACTTGAAAAACATGTTGCATGTAATCTTCAAACTCAAAACCCTTCTTTAAATGCAAAGAGAAGTATTTATAGTGAGCCTTCCACTACTTGGTGAGCAATAACCAAAAAGATTTTGAATCTTGAGCAATGATGTCAAGGCAATGATTTCCCTTGGTCGTTGTAACAAAAAAGATTCAGGCCATAGCATTTGGTCGCTCTCCATTCAGGTGCATCCCCTATGAATGATGGCACTGGTCCCAACAAAGTCTCGTGCAGACAAGTGTCACCTCTTTAGATAGGAAATTAGAACATGTGGCAGAATATTGCAGCCCATTGTTCACTTCATTCCTTGCGTTGAAGAAGCATGCGCCAAAGATACGCGTGGCAGCATTTTTCCGCCCATGACCGATTTACCCTTCCTTCATTAAAAGCTTGTGCTGAGATGACACGTAGCAATTATGTTTAATATAGACACCGCCTATGGGGGTTTTCCAAATCTTTATGTGAATGGGAGTTGTGTGGCACACAAGTGGTGACTGACGAGGAAGTGAAAGGAAGCAATCAAAATAACCTGCGGTGAAGACACATGGGAGCATAGTGGGGGTTGATAGAAGATAAAGGAGAAAATTCCTTTGGAGATCGATGAGCGGACACGTGGCAGAGGCTATGGTGCTTATCAAAAAAGGGGCCGATGCTATTCATTTGAAGGCATGGGCCGGTACTTAGCCAAAAACCAAACTCGAAGGGAGCATGGTGAATTTCGTATTTATAGCTTCTAGCGACTATCAAGGGCATTTCACTTTGAGGAATGTGGAACCCAAAATTTTCTCTCATTTGCAGACCAAAGTGCCATCCATTGGCGATGAAATTGGAGCTTGGAAAGGGCTTCCTACAGGGGCGGCCCTTTGTCTTTGAATGGTCTTGTTATATTCCACAAATTTTCCTCTGCTCTGCCTAGGTAGAGTGTTTCTTTATAAGGCAGTACCTCAGGTAAACCAGCCCCCGCTTCACAATGGAAAAGTAGCTGCACAAGAGGATGAATAAAACCTTCAATGTCCATTGCAATAGGAGGATGGCCGAAACTCTGGAAAGCGGTTAGGTCATGCTCCTTTTCTTCAATTCTTTCTACAATTTGCTTGGTTGTGGTGATTGACCCATTTTAAGGAAATGGGGATGGTAGACCCATCTCGCTTAGTTGGGATAAATTTTCCTGCATGCCATCCATTGTCTGGTTCAAAGTAGTTGTGGCAGCTTTAGTTTGTTGGAAGAATGAGTGGCAATGGATGAAATTTTTTGTCATATGGGTAGAAATCTCTCAATCTTCGATTCCTGCCTTGGTTAGGTCCTCATCAGAGATCGTATATAGCTTGCTAAGCAAACTCTTTGCTTTAGGAACCTTCTCTTTGATGAACCGTGGGAATTGCTCGATTGTTCTGTGAACCTGTAGGCTCAATTTTGTTTCCTTCGAGATGAACCAGAGCATTGGATATAGCGTTAGGTAGAAGGCTTTAACCTTTTCTCAATAAGAAATATATAGTTGTCGAGCTAATGGGATGAGGTCCATTTGCGCAACAAAGGCTTGGACTAGAGAGGTCTTTAGAGAGGCGATCTTCGTATCCTTTGAATTGACATTCAAGATTGTTAATTCTACAGTTCTCTTTTTTGCGGATGTCAGTTGCTCCCCGAAGCTACTTAGCTCTATATACCAGTTCTCCTCAGCTCGAGCGCGGTTCACCAATTATGTGTTAAGAGAGGACTTTGTCTCTTGGAACTCCCTTTCTAACTAGGCCTTTCAGCCTTCAAAGTCTGTATATTTTTTTATAATTCATGCTCATATAGAGTGTGTTGAGTTGCTAACTCTTTATCCTTTTGTTGCAAATTTTGCTCCGCTAGGGTCAATTGATTAGCTCTGATATTTTTGGTTCCTTACACGTAGCTTGTTGACCAGTGTGGGGTCAACAGATTGGGACTTATTGAGTTCCTCTTGGAGTTTTCTCCACTCCAACTCCTCTGCTCTCACTTTCTTAGACAAGTGCGCAACTTCTGCTTCTAGTGATTTCTCCTTTTTTTTCAAAAAAATGACCCTTTCCTTCACAAGCTTTAGTTGCTCCTCTTTTTTCTTCAATTTATGGCTAGAGTGAAGGAAATCGGTCATTACCACCTGTTGTGTTTCCTCCATGAGTTCAACCTTATCCTATAGCCGGGCTATGGCTAGATCAAGCCCCATGGCATACATGTTGTAATCACCTGACATCATCTCCCCCTGTGGTTTGACAACATTTGGCTATATGGTGGTGAAATTCAACATGTATTGTGCTTAATTGTAAATTGTATACACCTTAGACTTCGCCTCCTTTTTTTCATCCTTCACTTTTCACTTTTGGATCCTGAGGGCGCGCACTTTTTTTGTAGCATCACCCTACGCTATGAATTGGCCTGGCAATTAAAGTAGCCTGCCTATAATAGGTGCACCAGGAGGCAGGGAAAAAGGGAATACAAGTGTGGCAGGCCCCTGCATTTTCTTTGGTGGGAGATTGATAGTTTTTGGGGAGAAAAAGGGAACCTTCCATAGTTCGGTTTGCGAATCAGTGGAAGGGCTCATCAATTGCTGCAGTGATGGGGTATTCATAATCAAGTTCATTTTCTGGACAAATTGGGTTAGACCCAAGTTAGCAGTAGTAATAGGTGTACCCATGGTGACTAATCCTTCAAAAAGAGAGGCGAGGAGAGATTGAGCAGTGGCAACTAGTGTTAAGGTTCACAGAGGCGTTAAGATAGATGGCCTTTTCTAGGTGAATTGAGAGAAACCTCCCACAAACATTATGGTAGGGGTAGAGAAGGTACGACCGACACTTGTGGTAATGGACACCGTGGGAATGGTAGAGGATATTAAAGATTGAGAAGTGAGAGAAGGAGTGAACGTTACCTGCTGAATGAATGTTGGCGGTACTCCACTTGTTGTTGGTTGCTCACTCACTTCAAACTACTGGCTCGCTACGAGCACTTGGCTTATGGAAACTCCTTGTGACCCTTCTCCCACAATAGCATCAATGCGTTGTTGTTTAGGGGGCAGGGAGTCTTCGATCTCCACAATTTCTGGCTATTGTGGTTAGGACCCCCTCATTGCTTTTGAGGCCTAGGTAAGCATCCACGAAGCCCTTGATATTATTAGTCACACATTTGAAGTGACATAGGTAGACTACCCTATGGACTTCCTCTTTTGCTGAGTGGAGGATGTCGATGTATCGACTTCCTCCTCCACTTGCTTTTCTTCTTCATCAGGGTCATTGCCTCCACTAGCACTTGAGTCTAAAGTAGGATGCTCCTCATCCCATAGCATGACAAACTCTTCATCATCCCGCACACTTTCATAAGGTGCGTCAAGTTGTTTTGTCTCCTAGTGATATATCCAGAAGGCTCTAATCCTTTCATTAGTCCATTCCTCTTCATTTCTTAGCTTTTTGTACAAAGCTTTTCCCATTTTGCAATTCTCATCATAGTCCACCTCAGCAAAATAGAACTTATGCCATGGTGACCTATTTTCTTCTATGGGAACATGAATCAGGTCAACCAACAATTCATCTTCATCCTCTAGCAGGCTACGCCTCCACTCCCAGTAAGGCGAAGGTCTGTGAGTTACCTTGAGATGCTCATATGTCAAATCATTAAAAGCGTTGTAATCCCACTTGTTGCAAATCATTACAAACCCTAAATGAGCCAACTTATCCTGCAACAACAGGTGTGTTTTCTTCTTTTTCATGGCCACTATTTTGAAACTTTGCGGATAGGTGAAGAATCCCTTCCTCTTGACCTTTTTCTCACTGCAGAAGGTAATATCAATAATGCACACCTACCAGAACAATTCAAGGACCAACACTCAATTAGCCACACATGTCAGAAGGTGAAATGGTTCATCCATGAAGCCTTGCATTTGGATGAATGTAAAATCCACTTCAAAGAACCAATCACATCTAGGAGTGAAGTTTTGCATATACTCTATCTGCATCAGAGTGAGCTGATTAACACTATCCTCTCCTTACAAATCTTGCAAAATCGGAGTCAAGAAATAATTTTAAAATGCATAATAATAAAAAGTGGGAAGAGAGGAGAGGAGTTGAGACAAAAACTGGCTTTCTTCTATTCTTTTTGTCAAAAATAGAAAATTTCATCCGCTTATCAAAGAAATCCACGTTCTGATGCAAAAACATATGAGCAAGATAGGAAAGAAAACTGAACTTTTGTTTAGCTTAGTAATTGTTGATTTTCTCTATCATTTTCTTTGCAAGGTACTCTACAAAATCATACCAAAAATAAGGTTTTTTCCTATGAAACTGGAAACCTAGGCCCAATTGAAACACATGCACCTCCTTGTCGTTGTCTAGACCAAAAAAAATTCCATCATTAAAAAGGCATCTTACAGTCCTCTGGGAAAGCATCATGTTGTGCCAGAATTTTTGGTGGTTTCCCCTGCTCTGCTTCAATCCTTTAGGTTTCTTCATTATAAAACTCCACAACCTTATTCTTGGTGCTCCATATATGATCCCCCTATGTAGAATTGAATGCCTCCATTGGTATTCCCCTACTCTTAGGATTAGGAATACACAACATAATTTGGATGACTACTGGAGTGATCTTAACCGACAGGGTCCGACCCTCGATGGTGTTAGTGTTTGGGTTGAAATGCTTAATGATCGCATCGACCAATTCTGGGCAGTAGTGCACAAATGGGACCATATATTGAGGGAGCCCGTTGGACCATACCTTTTCAATCGTCAACAGTTCCTTTCTGGACACCTTCATTCTTTCATAGGTTGCTTCCCTCAGTCCTTTAGGTTTTTTTGCAAGAAAGGAATCATGAATATTATCACAGTCTTCCTAAATTAAGCTTTGGTTTTTGTATCTTTTGGGTTTGTCTAACTCTTTTGTGTTTTCCCACCTTGGCTTGTTAGGAATATTTGGTGTGGCATAAGAAATATTTTCAAAAATATTGACAACTGATGCCCCTCGCATGGCTCTAAATAAGCTTTTTGTTGCGCCTCCCTGTAATTCCTAGCTTGAACTTTCTACCATTTTTCTTTGTGGGAAGCTTTTTCTAGCTTGAAATATTCTACAATTTTATCTCCGCTCTGGCTCTGCACTAGAAATGGCTCTTGCTTTGGGTAGCGTATTTGAAAAGACCTCTTAAGTGCTCAAATACTCTGCATGCAATACTTAGCTATTTTTCCTCAAAGTAGTAGACAGGAGTTACCCTTTTGTATTTAATTCGACATGTACCGCCAACCCTTGGCTTATGCAAAATGAATCACTTGCCATTTTGCTGTGACAAGAATTCATAATTGCAATTAGCAACCGTATTGTACAACACAATTTTCTTGGAACTTGAGCCGATGCTTTGCTAGCAGCTTAAGCATTCGTATGCGTTGGCAATTAATATCCTAAAAGGAATGAGTAAGCCAAATATGTGATCAACATTTGAAAATATATGAGCTCTGCCTCAGAATAAGAAAAACACCTAGAGAGTGACACCTCAGTCCTTGGTCATGCATAACACCACCGATTGTTGCCACTAGCTTAGGCTAATTAATTATCCCTTATTAGTTTTGCACGCAACAAACTGTACTCTGCAGACACAATTGGGTGGGAAATTCAAGCAAGCTTGGTCATAGCTTTCAATTTGGTACTCGATTAACATCACGTTTATGGTAAGTAGATTACCACACATTTCCTCGCTTTTTCTATAAATAGGCATCTAAGCAATAGCGAAATCACACTTAGTGATTAGAGAAAATTTGGTAGTAGGTCATTGGTTTAGTAGTTTGGCATTTGTAGTGCATAGTGTTTTCATAGGCTAGACTTAGGTGCTTTGCAGGGGTAGTTTTAAGGTATTCACAAAGAGTTTGATAGGATGAACACCCCAATTAGGCTAATGTCACATAAGTCTCAGACTACTTTCTTAGGTGATATTTCTACTCGGTGCTTAAAAAGGATGACAAATAACAAGCACTCGCTGTCAATCATAGCCATAAAATGGGTCTTGGGACGGGACTACCTTGAGTATGAGGACAAATATAGAGTTAACACTGGCATGTGCTCATATTTTGTTGCCTCCATTGTGGATATAGGAGTTTCTAAGCTGTTGATTTTGTGTTTGGTAAAGGAAGTTTTCCCTAAGAAGTACCTGAACGACCTCGGGGAGGTCGTTGCAAACACTACACATGGCGGGGGAATTTCGACTGCGAGCAACCTTCGAAGATTTATAGAAGGGGATGCAGTTGTGTCGTGGCTGCCATTTTTGAGTGGCTTTCACCTCTAGTCACAAGACAAGCATCGCCAGAGGGTAACTCGAGCCTACCACTTCTTGTTCTATATCTACAATGTGGTATCGTTCTACGACATTGACTAGTACATGGACTTCAGGAACCTGGTGTTCCCTCTACCTGCTTTTGCTCCTTTGGATGAGGTTGTTGCTGCTAATAACACCCCTGTGGATGAGGATATTGTGGACACTATCATTGATGCGTTCGTTGTTGCTGCCCATGTAGTGAACTGAAGACTCATGTTTTTTCCTTTTACTTTCTAAAAATCTCATTGTAATTAGTTTGTTTTTGTATACATGCCTGAAAAAGGCTTTTCGTAAAATATATAAAAGAAGCATAATAGAATTATTTTCTTTTGGAAGCATGACCTTTGAGCCATTCTAAAAATGTAAATATAAAAGCATATATAATGAAAATATATCTTTATATAACGATCTTGTTGTCTGCTTTGGCTTCTACAATTGGGTCTTCTTTTCTTTTATAGTATGTATGTATGGATTCAATTTCGCATGTGGGTGTTTAATTTTTTTCTCCTTTCAGCTATGAGTTTATTTCCTTATTCTCTACAATCAATGAGTTACTTGCTCTTTTCTACCTCGAACCATAGAATAAATAAAAAGACCAGCCAACAAAACAAAAGGGAAAGAAGGGAAAAGCATTATAAACATATTTACATGGGTATGGTAAGAAAGCTTAATTAAATAGTTTCAGGTGAATTCCATTGACTGGAATTCCTAGCGCTTCTTTTTCCATAGTTTCTAACTCATATGCATTGTGTTCTTTGCATTGAATTATTCTGAACGGGCCTTCCCAAAGGTTGTCAAACTTCTCATGTTGACCCGGCTTCACAACCCTCTTATTAAATTTTAGCACTAAGTCTCTGCACTTTAGACTTTGATCGGACGCTTTCTTGTCGAACCACCTTTTAACCACTTGTTGGAGGTTAATCATGGTTGTTAGGGACTTTTCCCTTTTCTCTTGTACTTCTAGCAACTCGGCTAACCACACCTCCATTGCACCATTTTGTTCCACCTCGAGAGATTTTAGCAATTGCAGCACTGGAATCTCCATAGAGATAGGAAACAATGCCTCTTTTCCATATACTAGCTCATATGATGAAGTCTTAAGGACTTGCTTAGGAGTTATGTGGCCTTGTTCAGAGGTTTTTATGCCATTCCCTTTGGTATTCTGACTTGATTCTTTTGAGGATTCAGACCAAATTCTTGTTTGTCGACTTGACCAAGCCATTCCCCTACGGGTTAGTAGTTTGATGATGTTTTAAGGAATATGCCATGTGTAAGTGCGAATCGAATTACCTTACAGCCCAAGAAAGCTTTAGCATTGTTGGAGATGATAGTTTTGGGCGAGCTGAATCTCGTCACCATTTCTTCTAGGAAATTCACTATCTCTGCCTCTATCACATTCTTTAGTGGCATGACTTTGGTCCATCTTGTGAAGTAGTCAGTGGCCATCAAGATCCATTTATGTACTATGATGGAGGTTGGGCTGATCATTCCAATGAATTCCAAACCCCATTGTGTGAATGGCTCATTGACCACTATCGGATGAGAGGCATTGTGGAATTATTTCTTCTTTCTGTGAAGAATTGACATTCCTTGGAATTTTTCACCAAGGAGTAGGAATCATTGAATAGCGTCGGCCAAAATTACCCCACACACATGATTTTGATGGTGGTTGTCTTTGCAGAGAAATTCCTTCCCTCAGAACTATTGTGGTAAGTGTTGAGGATCCTTTTTGCTTGCTTTGTGGTAACACATCGCAACAGAATGCCGTTAAAATTTATCTTGAATAGGATCCCTTCAATGAGCACGTATCCGTTGGTTTGAAATCAATAGAATCTCCCCTTCTGAGAAGGAAGTTTCGGTGGATACTTTCCTGTTTGCATAAATCTTACTCTATCTGCCAGCCAACAACCTTTGGACTTTGACTCATTCATTAGGACAAGCTCTAACTGCTTTTCTTCAGTGGCCATTTCTTCATCGTGCGCAAGGTATTCGAACAACCCTCTTCCTCGAACAGTCTTGGTAGGCTTAGCCTAAATGTCATATTCGAGGATCTTGGTGATCCAATTGGGTCTTTTCTCGATGATCTCTCTTTCCATGATGTATTCACAAATGCTAAAATGTGCAACATAGACAATCACCTTATTGCAAGATATTAAGTGTCAGAACTTCGTGAGCCCCTTAACTATTGCAAATGCTTACCTCTATACAAAGTTGTAGTTTGTCTCATATTCCTTCAGGGTCTGGGATTGAAATGCTATTGGATGTTCTCCCTTTCCCTCGTCATCTTTCTAAGTTAAGACAATAGCAATGTTTGACTTGCTATTGAATACATACATTATGAAGTCCTTTGATAAGTCTGGATTGACTAGAATAGGAGTAGAGGAAATAACATCCTTGACTCTCTCAAAGGCTTCTCTGGCTTCCTTTGTCCATTTAAATGTTTGATCATTTTTCAACATTAGGGTAATTGGCCTAATTATTCCTGCAAAATCAGAAATAAATTTGCTAACAAAATTCACCTTTCCCAAGAAGGACTGGACGCCTTTCTTGTTGACCAGAAGGGGAAGCTATTTGATTGCTTTCACCTGCTCAAGATCAATTTAAATTCCTTCTTTGGACACCACATGCCCCAATACCTTGCCTTGTTAATTAGTTTTGGATTTGGATAATCTTGTTAATTAGTTTGCTAAAAGCGATTTCCTTTGCCCGCTGGAAGGTGGCTCCTGTGTTTGAGAGGTTGAATGGCACCTTAGCATATGCAAATTTTCCCCACTTGGTAGTGATCGCCATCTTATGTTGATCCTCTTCTTTAACCTGGATCTAATTGTAACCAGAGAAGCCATCTAACAGGGAGAACATCTCTGATCCTGCCACCATTTGTAAGATTGACTCTATTGAAGGTAGTGGGTTATGATCCTTCAAGGATGCCCTGTTTAGGTCCCGAAAGTCCACACATAGGCAAATATCTCCATTCTTCTTTCGGACTGGGACCAAATTGGATACCCACGTGCAATGCTTGATTAAGAAGACAATCTGCAACTGGATTACCTTTGTTAATTCTTGTGTCATTAGTGCTTCAATCTTGGGATTCACTGGCCTCTATTTTTGGCAGACCAACTTTGTACCTTCTACCAACTCTATTGTGTGTTGAATGATATCAGGATCATATCCCTTGAGGTCATCGTATGACCAAGCCACCACTCCATATTTTTTGCAAAATTCGATAAGCCTTTCTTTATCGTGATGTGGGACACCTTTCCTGACTTTGAGCTTTCTTCCATCTCCGACCTGAAGGTCTGCATAGTCACCTTTGTCTGCTACAAACTTTCATTTGTCATTTCTTGCATCGTCACAATTGAAAATATTCTCAAGAGTGACCAATCCCTTCGGAAGCTTGTTGGATTTCAGCTAAATAATTTGTCCTTCATAAGCTTTAGCAATCTTTGGTTGGAGTTGGTCAACAAATTCTCCCAACTGTTGGATGAATGAGGCAATGTGTTCATCACTGTCAAACACTTTCCAGCTTTGGTCATTGTCTGGAATCGTCGGTCGGAATATCATTCGTATAGAGTGTTTGTTGTGGATGAGATCGGAGGTAGGATCAAACTAGGATCCAATTCATGCCATGTGATTTGCATCTGTATTTTGTTCTTGGGGCACCGTCTGAATGTTGAAGGCTTTGAAACACTCAATTAGGTCCCAAACTTAGTGTCTATAGGATTGCATATGGACATTCTTGGCCGTAGAAAGTCCTTGGACTTGATTGACTACTAGTTTGGAATATCTGAATACTATTAATTGCTTTATGCCCATCTGTTTTGTAAGGCTGATACCTTACACTAGTCCTTCGTATTCAACTTCATTGTTTGATCAAGTGAACTAGAAGTGGAAAGACCTCAATGTCTTTTCATTTTGTGGGGACATTAAACATATCCCAGCTCCTGTGCCATTTTTGCATCTTGCTTCATCTAAATACAACGTCCATAACTTTGAATCTTGACCATCCTCTAGTTTTCTAACAACCTTCGGGAGCATTACATCTTCATCGTAGATGATAGAGGTTCCCAACCTGGTAGCATGGTAGTTACCAAAAGGATTATTATCCATATGTTCGCTCAACAGAACATCTTCTTGATTAGTCTAATTTTCGGTCACCTTTTCATCTTCCAGTAGCTGAGCACAATAAATTTCTTGCTTGGTGATAGAAGTATGAGCGGCCTCAAAGTTGATCATGGCCTCATTTGCCACATGTTCTGAATGTAGAGCTTCAGATTCTATCTTCATTTTTTCATTGCGCTTGGTCATGAGAATCATGTGTGACTAATCCAAGGACAGGTATCTGCCCACGTTTGAAGTAAATTCTTGGGATAGACAAAGGCCAAAAATGGGGGGAACATCAATGATCATAGTCTCTTGTGGCACCATGATGCTAGGGCTGACAAATAGAGTCATTAGAAGATCCTTGATGAGACCAAGAGTCTCAACTTTGTTTCCATTATAGTGTTCTTTAATCAGCTCAATAACTAGGAACATGAATTCCTCTACTTAGGGATTGAACATCACAACTGTAGTCATGACCTACTAAAGAACTTCATTTAATTATCAACCCAGGGATGTAAACTTGAAATGGGACAACACAAGATATGCACTAATCACCCTTCCAGACATACATGATTCCTAAAATGCCATATACTGTAATTTAAGTACTGGAAACAACTTTACTGTTTAACTTTGCTTGGAAATGAAAAACTTGAAAGATAACCTATTTTGCTCCTAGTGGCTGCAGGAATAGTTGATAGCTTTGTGTTTCTGTCAACTACAGGAACAATCACATTAACTTCTATGAAGGGAAATGTAGCTATTCTAACTTGTAAAATAAAAGTATGGATAGTTCCCTAAGTGGGCCCCCTTAGGTAGTGCCAAAAGCAGACAACAAATTAGGTGAAAAACTTCATAAGCTTTATTGATTCAATGCAAACAAGTATATGGCACAATATCTTGGCTGAATTTCTAAAACTGAAAGTGTGTTACAATAGCAATTTTTTCTAGCCCCTTCTATTAAGGAGAATGGGCTATTTATTGAAAACTGATCCTAACTACTAACCAACCTTCCCTTATAAAATGAGAGGCATTTATTACATTTAACCAACTTAAGTAAAGAGGTGAATGACAATGCAAAAACTAAGTCAAATTGGTTTATCAGTCTTAAAGCGCCATCATCATGGATTCATGCACCACGAAGACGCCTGGCCTAGGTTTTTGGAACACTCTCCCTACATGGTGGATGAGTTGAAACTGTCTCCTCATCTTTTGATGTTCAACCAGTCTTTATGGATTTGGTCTGCAATTCTTCAAGTGGAAATTGAATTCCCTTCCTTCAATCGTGGTACCTGCAAAATATCTCACCATCTTTTCCTAAGGAAGAAGGTTAGCTCAACACGTTCATCCTTTAAGACAATCCATTACTTTATTCATTCATTAAGTATTAAACTAAGGCAAACATTGTTTCAGATATGGTTGTAGGAAGTTTTAGTAGTGGAGGCTGCAGGAAGGTTTTTGATCACAAAGAGCCATAAAGTATTTATTAGACTAATAAAACATTAGAGGTAATAATCATGGGACTTTTTATCACAATATACTCATCATATTTAAGTCATAAAAAGGTCTATATCCTATTCAATAAACAAACTGAATTTTTTTTTTAGCATAATAAAAATAGCAAAGTATTTATAAAAGTATGATCAAAATGTGCCAAAGACTTGGCTCATCACTCCCCTCAACCAACTACTTGTTGGACCCTTCAACAAGTCTAGCATTCCTTCTTCTAGAAAACTCTCTTAGATCTGCACTCAGTTGTTGTCCACATTCGACATTTTGGAAACTCCAGAAGTGAGCTCGCATTGCCTCCAGCCTTTTCCATCTATTATCCTCAAAACTCCTGTTATAAGTGTTGTTGTCCCCCTGTATATCCAATAATGGCCATAGGAGAATAGGCGGCTGCATAACCAAGGGCAACCAATTCTCCTTCTTTGTTTTGGCATTCCTCATGTACCTCTCTGCCCTTCTGGTTGTTGCATACAAGGTATTGGGAGTATGTGGTTCTTCTTTCTTTAATTGAAATGAAAGATGCTCCCATCTGTTCTAAATGTGTAGGGTTGCAGCATTAAAATCATTGTTTATAATTTGGGAGTATTGAGAAAATACCTCTTGTCTTAGAGGCTCAATCAGTGGTCTGCTCTTTCATCTCTCCACAATTTCTTCCAATCAAAGTAAATACCCATTCCATTTCTAGATTCATTTCTTACAGACAATGGAATATTTACTTCATCATGCATATGGCTATCAAATTGTTCTCCTCTGCTTATTTTATTGGTGATCCAGGAGATTAGAGCACTGATATGAATATCACCGACATAACATAAGGGATTCCATTCCTTATCCTAGGATACAGCCAAATTGTGTAGATAAAATTCACACAGGAGGTTCCTGATGTGTAGAGGTGAATCCCTGTATGCTTCATAAAATTCCTCAGAGGTATCCAAAGAAGGATTCTTACCTTTCTAGACTCTAATTAGTTGGAAGTTCAAATATAGCTCCTTGAGATACATTGTGTAGATAGGTGAAGGTGCACGACATTGCATCAATTGTGGAACCAGCTCTACCAACTGGTTGAGAGTGTCATTCAAGTTAGCAATTTCCAGATTCTTGTTCTGGATTACCCTTTGTAGTCTGTCAATTTCAAGTGCAGAAGCAGTTTGTTGTTCCTGAAGTTCTTGAAAACATGCCATTCCTTTGGTTTTCTGTAATTAAATGCATTAAGCAATGCTCACCTAGCTTTTCCAACTGAACTTCCTGTAACCCTATTAATGAACCCTTCTACAATTCTACAGCAATCTGCCCCTCCCCTCAACCGAAACTTTTGAACCTCTTTTCAAAAGTGACAGAAAAATAGGAAAAACAATGTGATCATGCAATCTTTTTAGGGAGAGAGTAATCATGGATAATCGGAATACATTTAGGTTCATTATTGCAAGAAGGAAAGACTGTTTGATTATTGAGGGTTCATGACAACTGATGGGAGAAGATTATGGCGGCAATAATAAGGATGTGGCAAAGTAATATCATAGAAAAACATGCTCAATCATGCAAATGAGCTGAAGGAAATGGAAACCATATAGGAAATTATTCATGCTAATTAATACTAAATTAAATGCAATAAATAAAGTAACTGAAGCAATCTTAAATTGAAGTGGAGCATACCTGGAGAGAATCGCCATAATTATCTGATGTGGCCTCCTTCTTCATTGCAATACGTGACACAAAGAAACGTGGATGATATGGAAAATGACAGGTGGATAATGTGGAAGAGAGAGAGTGAGTACGGATTGTGGATGAAGTAAATGAATGGAATGGGGATCTTATTAGATAACCCCTTTATTATGATTTGGTATGCAATTTTATGCATGGCCTAGGAATTTGAGCCTAGGCTCAATTCCTTTGACTGCAGGATCACTGCTATCCTGCTCAATTTCGAACTGTCTCAGAAATCTTTCCTTGTCAATGGGTTTAGAATAAAGCTTTAGGCGATTCCCATTGACTAGTAACTTGAATCAGACCTCATCAATGGTCCTTAATTGAACAGCACCATTGGTGAATACCTCCTCTATCTCATATGGACCCAACCATCGGGTTTGTAGTTTTCCTGGACTGTCCTTATATCGTGAGTCATAAAGCAAAGCCCAATCTCCTGCTTTGAATTTCTTTTCCTTGATGTATTTATCATGCCAACTTATTCTCTGATTTTGTATCATCTCAGTATGTTGCAGGGCATTCTTTCGGAGCTCATCCAGAGCATTGAGTTGCATGACTCTGTCCTTTTGTGCATTTGTTAAATCCATGTCCATCTCTAATGTTGTTCTTAGAGTCTTATGTTTGAATTCTATTGGCATCACAGCTGTTTTACTATACACCATTTCAAAAGGTGTATATCCTATAGCAATCTTCCAGGTAGTACGATAGGCCCGTATAGCTTCTGGTAACCTTGCGGCCCAGTCCTTCCTATGAAAATCTATAGTTTTAGTCAAAATAGCCTCTATGTCCCTATTGGTGACCTCAACCTGTCCATTGGCCTGGGGGTGATAAGGAGTTGATTTCCTGTGCCATATATTGTATTCATTTACTAAGGTTGTGATAAGTGTAGAAGTGAATTGTGCTCCTTGATCTATCACTATTTCCCTAGGGACAAAAAAACTTGGTGAATATTTCTTCATAGAGGAATTCAACTACTTTATTATCCCTAGCATATTTCATAGGTTTAGCCTCTACCCATTTTGTCACATAATATGTGCATACAAGGATGTAGCACTTACCATTGGAAGGTGGATCAATTGGTCCTACAAAATCTAGTCCCCATTTTTCAAAGGGTGTAACAACAACTTAGGGAAATAGAGGCATCTCATCAGATCGAGTTGGTCTTCCCATCCTTTGGAATCTGTCACATCTCTTGGTATATTTGGCTGCATCTCTATGCAGAGTTGGCCAATAGTAGCCAGTATTTAAAATTTTCATTGTTGTTCTTTTGGCAGCAAAATGTCCACCACATGGCTCATCATGGCTTGCATGCAGTATATCATGAGTGTCCTCATGTACACATCTCATAACTTGATCTGACCCTATATAAAACATGCAATCTACAATCCAAGAAAAGTTAAAGCTTTTATCTACCAATAATCTCTTTTCCTTAGGGGAGAATTGAGGAGTTCTTCCTGCGGCCAGATAATTTGCTATATCGGCATACCATGGGTGAATAACCTTGATTGCAAATAGGTGCTCATCAGGAAAGGAGTCTTCAATAAGTGCATAGTCATCTTGCCTTTGAATTCTAGAAAGGAAATCAACAACCACGTTGGCTTTACCTGGCTTGTCCATAATTGTAATGTCAAATTTTTGCATTAGCAATAACCATCTTGCTAGTCTCCCGACTATTGAGATTTTGTTCATTAGATATTGGATTGTTGCATGATCAGTGTGGAAAAATAGCTGATAACCAATGATGTAATACCTAAATTTATTGAGGGCATAGATGATTTCTTAAAAAAAAAATTCTATAACAGTGTAGTTTAATTCAGCCCCTTGCAGATTTTTGCTTATGTAGTAGAGTGCATGTTCTGTTGAACCAACCTTCTACCCTAACACAGCTCCAATGGCATAATCCAATGCATCAATATGAATATGAAATGGAAGTGACCAATCAGGTCCTTTCAGAACAGGTGTCTGTGTAAGGGCAACTTTTAAATCAAGGAATGCTTTTTCACATTCCTCTATCCAAGAAAAATCTACATCTTTCTTCAGTAGACTATATAAGGGGCCTTCTGTTTGGCTGAAGTCCTTGATGAATCTTCTATAGTACCCAGCATGGCCTAAAAAGCTCCTTACTTCTTTCTGCTTTGAAAGAAAGGGTAGATTAGAGATGACCTCAATCTTAGTAGGATCAACCTGTATTCCTGCAACATAAATATAGTGACCAAGCACTATTCCCTCTTGCATCATCATGAAGTACTTTTGACTATTCACCAATAGGTTGTGATCTTCACATCTTTGTAGTACTTTCTTCAAGTTGGATTGAGCTTCCTCAAATGTTGTACCATAAACAGTAAATTCATCTATGTATATTTCCATGCAATCATATGAGATGTCTAAGAAGATACTTATGATTGCCCTCTGGAAAGTTGCAGGTGCATTACAGATTCCAAAAGGAAAAATTGAATAGGAAAACATTCCCCAAGGGCATGTAAAAGTATCCTTTTCTTGATCCTCAGGAGCAATCTTGATTTGATTGTACCCACTAAAGCCATCTAAGAATGAGAAATACTTTTTCCCAGCCAAATTATCTAGAACTTGATCAATGAATAGAAGAGGAAAGTAATCTTTCTTTGTTGCCAAATTGAGCTCTCTGTAATCTACACATACCCTCCATTTTCCTCCTTTCTTAGGAACAATAACCAATGGGGAAACCCACTAACTATCTGAGATTGGGTAGATAAAGCCTGTTGTTAACATTTTCTGCAATTCTTTTTTAACAATTTCTCTCAAAGTTGGATTGATTCTTCTTTGAGGTTGCCTGACAAGTCTGAACTCACTGTTAATGTATATGCGATGTGTACAGAGTTTTAGGTCTAAACCCTTCATGTCACCATATTCCCAAGCAAAAGGTGACTTATGACTGGTAAGCATCTTGACCATAGATTCTTGTTGCTCACTAGTGAGGTTTTTATTAATGCTCAAAGTTTTTCCTGTGGCTACCTCAACTTGGGAGGTTAAATCTACCATAGATACTTCAGGTAGAAATGGAATTTCTACCTCGTGGGGTAGCAAGGTGTGTAAGCAGTCAGTTGCTGCAGGATAATGAGCTGATGTAGGCAAAGGAAGAATGGTCTGCAAGGAACATGGATTTTTTTCACAATGAAATTATTTGGTACCATATTTATTCAGCAGGATATTGGATAGTATATCTTCTTCTTCTTCTTGTGCAATGAAAGGCTCTCTAGTAATCATCATTAAATTGGCCACGGAGTTCACTTCCTCCTCTTCTCCCAAATCTGGCCAAACAACCTCTTCAGACTCAAGTTGGGGTTGGGCTAGAAAATAGAGGGTAAGCTTCTTTGTGCTATGCCCATTAGATATTGTCATATTACCCAACCTACAACCAATGTAAGCATCAGCAGTAGCCAACCAAGGCCTTCCTAGTATGACAGGGTATCCCCCCAATGATGCCTTTAGAGATAAGACCATAAATTTAGCAAGGTACTCCCAGGAATCCAAGGTGACTACCAGGTTTTCAACTACCCCATCAGGTTTGACAGTTGAGCTATCAGCAAGTTGTAATATAGTAGGTGTAGCCCTTAGGTTTGAAATATTAAGTTTTACAACCAGGTCTTTTGTCATGACATTGATAGTTGCACCAAGATCTACTAAAGCATTCTTAATTTGCAACCCATTAATATTGATCTCCACAACAAGGATTCTTGGATCTAAATATTTTGGGATGCTAAGCTTCCCTAGCATTAAATCAGAGAGTTGGCCTATGACATGGACAGTTTGAGGGTCTTTCTTTTTCCTCCCCGATTTTTTCAAACATGCCTCCTTGATGGCCTTGCTATAGATAGGTACTTCTTTGATTGCTTGGAACAAGAGAATTTTCACACATATATACTTTAGCTTGTCAAGGATGTCAAAGGTAGGTTCCTCTTATTTTTTTACATGTTCACCTTCCAACCTTTGTGGGAAAGGAGGGGACACTTTATCAAATGCCTTAGGTAATGATGGAATCTGAACTGGCTCATTTGGTTGGGCTTGGTCATTGGTATCTTCTTCTTAGTCAGTCTCCTCAGATGGAAATTCTGAGAATATGGGAGGAGATGGTGTGGGCAGCACAGTTCCTGAACGTAAATTGATATTATTCAGGTTAAGAGCATAGGCAGGCTGATGATTAGGATTAGCAAAATAGACTTGTTGCGGTTGCTAGTTATTTGGATTGGGTGTTGCCTGAGCAGGTAGTTGGGTTGGATTTGGATTCTGACCTTGATTAGCTGCGGGAGGTGGCATAATGGATTGTTGATGCAGTTGTTGCAGGAAACCAGTGGGTAGATTTGACCATTGTTGGCCTCCTCTCCATTGGTTAGACTACTGCCAATTCCCTTGCGGAGGCTACCACTAATTTTGCTGTGGTGATTGCCAATTCCCTTGTGAGGATTTCCGACGGTTTTGCTAGGCATTTGGCCAAGGGTTATTCCACTGAGGTTGGGAGTATGGCCCATAGTTTGGAGGGTACTGGTTTTTCCATTGACTATTATATGAACTAAAATTTTGCAAAGGGTCCTGAGGCATACCTTGTCTTGGGGCCCATGGCCTGCGTTGAGTAACAAATAACACTTCCTCCTCTCCTTCAATGGTTTTGAACTCAGTAGGGAGATGTTGTACCTCCAAATTGGCCACTGCTTTGCATCGGTAGTCTTTCTTTCTTTGTCAGTAGTGGGGGAAATATTCAGCTAACATTGCCTTAGCTTCCTCTTTCTTCCTTCTAGCTTGTATAGTATCCAGTTGAGTAGCTACATCATTGATGATATCCTGCTTGAAGTCAGACAAGAGATTGGTAATCTTCCCTTTAGATACTCCAGAGCCACTTCCTTTTATAGAAGAGGTTCTAAACCCCCTTCCCTTCTTTACAGCTGCTCTGGAGTAATTAAGATAGATTTTCTTGATATCATTCCAATCATTTTGGGTGACATCACCTCCTACCATGAGGTCAAGGGCCTCCATGCAAGTATCTTTGACTCCCCTTAAGAAGAGAAGTTTTTGAGATTCCTCATTTAGCTCATGATGAGTATTCTTCTGCACACTAAACAAGAATCTTGACACATAATCCTCCAAGGTTTCATCCTCCTTTATGACATTTTGAAGATGTCATCTCCTCTCAAATCATTTCCTCTACAATACTCTTTATATTTACTCAAGAACAGAGTCTTCATTTCATCCCAAGTGTTAGCTACATTGCTTCCCAATCCCATGAACCATCTCAAGGCTACCTCTTTTAGAGTAGAGGGAAACAATTTCAGCTTGTGTGTTGAGGTTGTATAGTCATAGCTTCTACAAAGGATGTCAAATTCAAACAAGAAGGTATGAGGGTCCTCAGTAATAAGTCCATAGAACTTTGGCAATAAGGAGGAAGGGATTTTCTTGAGGTTATTATTGTCATGTAGGTCAGGGATTGGAAATGGAAAAATAGGATTTACCATTCTTGGTCGTATTCTTGGATTAGCTCCTAGTTGATGAACTACAAGAGCAAGTGGATTATTTGATTTTGTTCCTTCGGATAGGTTAAAGCTTAGTTCAAAGGAAGAAGATGAAGTTACTAAGTCTTGGCCAACATCCAGATATGGGTCATTTTGGAATAGGTTCAGTTCAATCTCTTCAATATCTATGCTCCCAAGAAGGAATCTTCCAAATTGGTCTCTTCTTCTATGAATACAGCAAAAGTAAACTAACTATGGAGATGCTGGAATGCAGAATTCTATACTTATAAATACTAAGAATGAAATCTTAAACTCTTTACTAGCATGCCTATAATAGGTTCTTAGTTTGACACCATCCCTGGCAATGGCGCCAAAAATGTAGTGTTCTTTAATCAACTCAATAACTAGGAACATGAATTCCTCTACTCAGGGATTGAACATCACAACTGGCAGTCATGACCTACTAAAGAACCTCATTCAATTATCAATCCAAGGACGTAAACTTGAAATGGGACAGCACAAGCTATGCACTAATCACCCTTCCAGACATACATGATTCCTAAAATGCCTTATACTAGAATTTAAGTACTGGAAACAACTTTACTATTTAACTTTGCTTGGAAATAAAAAACTCAAAAGATAACCTATTATGCTCCTACTGGCTGCAGGAACAATTGACAGCTCTGTGTTTCTGCCAGCTGCAGGAATAGTCACATTAACTTCTATGAATGGAAATGTAGCTATTATAACTTGCAGAATAAAAGTATGGACAGTTCCCTAAGTGGGCCCTCTTAGGTAGTGCCAAAAGCAGACAACAGATTAGGTGAAAAACTTCATAAGCTTTATTGATTCAATGCAAACAATTATATGGCACAATCTCTTGGCTGAATTTCTAAAACTAAAAGTGTGTTACAATAGCAATTTTTTTCCAGCCCCTTCTCTGAAGGAGAATGGGCTATTTATTGAAAACTGATCCTAACTACTAACCAACCTTCCCTTATAAAACGGGAGGCATTTATTACATTTAACCAACTTAAGTAAAGAGGTGAATGACAATGCAAGAACTAAGTCAAATTGGTTTAGCAGTCTTAAAGCGCCATCATCCTGGATTCATGCACCACGAAGACACTTGGCCTAGATTTCTGGAACACTCTCCCTACATGGCGAATGAGTTGAAACTGTCTCCTCATCTTTTGCTGTTGAACCGGTCTTTATGGATTTGGTCTTCAATTCTTCAAGTGGAAATTGAATTCCCTTCCTTCAATCGTGGTACCTACAAAATCTCTCGCCATTTTTTCCTGAGGAAGAAGGTTAGCTCAACACGTTCATCCTTTAAGACAATCCATTACTTTATTCGTTCATTAAGTATTAAACTAAGGCAAACATTGTTTCAGATATGGCTACAAGAAGTTTTGGTAGTGGAGGCTGCAGGAAGGTTTATATCACAAAGAGCCATAAAGTATTTATCAGACTAATAAAACATTAGAGGTAATAATCATGGGACTTCTTATCACAATATACTCATCATATTTAAGTCATAAAAAGGTCTCTATCCTATCCCATAAACAAACTGAATGTTTGTTTTAGCATAATAAAAATAGCAAAGTATTTATAAAAGTATGATCAAAATATGCCAAAGACTTGGCTCGTCATCCATCAAGCTGCATCACTCCCTTTCTTAAAGTTTCATAACTAATCCCTAAAGCTTCAGCTATCTATTTAGGCATAACTGTGGTGCTAGCACTGGATTCAATCATGGAATTGTGTAATAACTTCTCTCCCACAATAAGCATTAGGAAGAAGGGTTTAGGTTTTAGGTTATCTCTTACCTCAGTGGGAGCTTCCACTACGCTATTTGTGAGAACTTTGGCCAGACGTGATTGATCAACAACCTTTCCTTTGAACAATTGCTCCTTTGGCTCCATGATTAGATCCTCCCGAAATTCCTTTTGTAGTAATGTCTTATGTTCTGGGATAGCTAATATATCCCAAAGAGACACATTAGCAAATGATTTCTTTAACTGTTCCACCATGTTGAAGAGTGGCGGCTTCAGATATTTCTACTCTTTTTCTCTTGTTATAACAACTTCCCTTCATGGTTGACATTGTGCAACCACAACAGAGGCGCTAGGTGTTGGGTCGGAAGCACTTTTAGGTTGTAGAACAACTGGCTCACCCGTGAATCTCCTCTTCGAGCAAGTGGTGTAATTGGACTGTACTTGTAGTGTTTTAGATGTGAATGTATCATTGGAAAACACCACTTCTTCTTCTTCCATCCATGAGAAGAGTGTGTGTTCAGGAGCGGTGTTCACTTCTTTCTCTAGTGATATCCCTTACATTTGTATGGTGAGCACCGTGCTGTCCATTTGCAAAAAGGTATACACATAGCTTCTGGGGTGTGATGTTGTGGCTTGGTTGCGCTGATTTGCCACCTTTTGTTGTAGGTTTTTGTGCAGATAGTTTCGGGGCATGTGTGAATCGCTGCAAGGGAAACACCAAGGGTTGGTGTCATCCACTAAATTGTTTTGCTCTACGATCAACTCTCTGCTCGAGCTTAGGTTAGCGCTTTGTAGCGGAGTGGGCACCAACAGTATCTAATTTGGTGTTTACGCCTATGGATTTGTGTGGGTGCCTCCTTGGAACTAGTTTTGTTAGTAAGAGGATATTCCACCTTGATAATTCTAGTAGGCAGGCTTCAGAGATACAGCCTAGTTGTGCTTGATAACAGTTATCTCATTAACAATAGTCTGCAATATTTCCTTGAACTCGCTCATCTCCTCCTTTTAAGAGTCGGATGTAGAGGCAACATTTTGTGGCATGCTCAGATACATGTACATAGATTAAGGAGAAGTCGGTGCCCTGGTAGAAGGCATCTCCTGAGCAGGAACCGATATTTTTGGGAATATAGGAATGATGGGCTAAGGTGGCAATTTCCTGACGTCTATCAATTTTTTCTTCGCTTTGATGGCGACGCTATATTCACAGGTTGTGTGGTTTTGTTGAGAGACTATATCATCATTGAAATTCTAGGATTGATGGACTTTAAATAGAACATAAATGTTAGATCGGGCGGTGGGCAGATATCAACTTGAATCCTCTACTAGCTGGTATGGAACCGGGCATTGAAGTCGGCCATGGCTTCATGCAAGGCCCGCTTTATAATCGACAACTGATAATATAGGGATGATCGGTCTCTTACATTTGAAAATATCTGATAGAAAGGTTCCCCGAGCTCATCCCAGGTACTGACAGAATTTTTCGGCAATGTGCGGTACCAATCCAGTGCCTTGCCCTTGAAAGAGGTGGCAAGCAGCCTTAATGCCACATTTCGGGTTGTAACTCCATGTACCAGACATACATCCACAACATCTTGTAGATGTTTGGATGGTGTACTTGAGCCATCTCTGGTGAATTTAGGTATAGCCTTTAGGGAGGAAACCGGAATAGTGGCCCAAACGACAAGCATTATTGGTGCAACAAGAGGGCTTCCAGCATCACATGCCACATAATTTATGTTAGCAGCAGGAAAAATGGCTAGCGATAAGGGAGGAGGAAGTGGAACGTCACTAATTGGGTCACAAGATGTACTATTCCTAATGGTGCTACTAATAAACCAAGATTATATGTTGTTTGGGACCTAGTAACAGGTCGATGGCTCATACACCCTTCTAAAAATTAGATTAATTTAAGCTCGGTCCCATCGAGCATGCCAAGAAAAAGAAAAATTGTTTGGGACCTAGTAACAGGCTGATGGCTTATACACCATTCTAAAAATTACATTCATTTAAGCTCAGTCCCACTGGGCGTGCGAGGAAAAACAAAAACTGTTAATGCCAAAAATTGGCAAGGTAACAACCCTTTGTGGGAAACTCAGTTTATGGGGAACTTATTGCACTAAACTGAGTGACCTACAGATTTTTAAAGAAGTCAAATTATCCTATAAATGGGGTTTTGGAATGGGAAAAAGGAAGTGGATATAAAAATAAAGAATCTAACTAAGGCGATGTACCAGAATTTAGATAAAAGACACAATAAACCTATCTTTTGGATATGATCTAAGGGCCCGCTTAGTAATTTACTATGTCCTAGACTAACAAAAATTAAGGAAATTTGCAGCATGAACAACTCATTCAATGACATAAAATAATTATCACACCCATTTACTAAAAAAAAGAGTCAATAGACATGATCTAAACCAGTAAACTTGCATTCAAATTATAGAAGTACGACAATAAACCATTCAAACAATAATGACACAGCGTAAAGTTTATCAACAGCATAAGAAAATAGAAATGTCGAGCAATGGCACAATTTGTGAGTTCTTGCAATAATCTAAACAATAAAAAGGCCTGGTCTCTCCAAAAATCTTGTAATGCTAAAACTAGTGAAACTTGAAAAACATGTAACATATAATCTTCAAACTCGGAACCCTTCTTCAGAAGCAAAGAGTAGTATTTATAGTGAGCCTTCCACCGCTTGGCGAACAGTAACCAAAAAGATTCTGAATCCTAAACAATGATGTTGAGGCAATGATTTCCCTTAGTCGTTGTAACAGAAAAGATTCAAGCCATAACATTTGGTCACTCTCCATTCAGGTGCATCCCTTGCGAATGATGGCACTGGTCCCAGCAAAGTCTCATGCAGAAAAGTGTCGCCTCTTTGGATAGGCAATTAGAACATGTTGTAGAATATCACAACCCATTGTTTGCTTCATTCCTTGCGTTGAAAAAGCATGCGCTGAAGAGACGCATTGTAGCATTTTGCTACCCATGACCGATTTACCCTTCCTTCATTGAAAGCTTGCGCTAAGATGACACGTAGCAATAATGTTTAATATAGACATCAGCTATGGAGGTCCACCAAATTTGTACGTGAATGGGAGATATGTGGCACGCGGGCGGGGACCGATGAGGAAGTGAAAGGAATCAATCAAAATAACCTGTGGTGAAGAAACATGGGAGCATAGCAGGCACTAATAGAAGAGCAAGGAGAAAATTCCTTCGGAAAGCGATGAGCAGACATGTGGCGGAGGCCATGGTGACTATCAAAAAAGGGGTTGATGATATTCTTTGAAAGCATGGCCGGTACTTAGCCAAAAACCAAACTCAAAGGGAACATGGTGAATTTCATATTCACAGTATTATCACCCTGTTTTTTTTTTTCTCTAACTCTCAACCTTTGAGGACTCTTGTTTTCCTTGAAGATTCTTGAGGTTCATTTTGTAGCTTTTTCTTGCTGAGGAATATTATAACTCTTTGTTTACAGATCTCTTGTGTGGAAGGTGTATTTGTTTTTGTTTGATCTTATGACTCGTGGTTTTGTGGTTTTTCACAATTCTAACATGGTATCAAAGCCTCGATTCAATGAACTCCTTCTTGATTTATGAGGGTTTTTCTTCAACAAGGGTTACAAGCTTAAAATCTAAATCCTCTTTTTTTTTTTGCAAATTTTAGAGGTGGGTGATTTTAGGTGCGTTTTGGTACAAAACTAACCTAACCGTTGGATTCAAAGCTATCGAGAAAGTTAGATTTGGCTTTTGTTTAGCCTAATTTTGACTCTTGAGGTCAGATTTGTGAGGGTTTTGTTGTACCCCAAAATTAAAATTTTTGTTACACTTAGACATTTTGAAGAAATGAGTAAAAGTCTTGTTAAATCAATCAAAAAAGTCAAACCTTGGGTGTGTATGTCTTGTATCAGGGGTTAAAATGCAAAATTTTCAAAATCTAACGATTTGGGTCTGCTCAGAGTAGCTTAATCTACAAAACCCAGATCTCAGTTTTTCATCCCTACTTTTTAGGAAAATTGCTATTTTTAGAAATTTTCTAAAAATAGCAACTTTTTTTTGGTTTTTTTGGGTTTCTCTCGAAACCGATACTGGCAAAACTTTCTAAAAATAGAAAGTTGGTCTGATAGGGTCCAAACTTATTTTGATTGGCTCAAAATACTTCCATATCAGGCTGGTGCAATTAGAATCTCAAAATAATCAGTTTTGCCCTAGTGGGTCTATTCTGCTTTTTCAGAAGCATTTCAGGAGCTCTGAAGTCATCAATGGAGGTTAGTTGGTTGCCAGGCATCAGATTCAATGATCAAGCATCGAATAGAAGATGAAATGATGAACATGCATGTTGAATGAAGACGGAAGGTGAAATTTACCAGATTTTGATTAAGTATGCTTGACATGGGCACCCCAAAAGGAAATAGGCACCCATCTTTTTAGGGCACCAAATGATGGAATTAGGGTTTGAGCTCTCAGTCAAAGTTATTCAAAATCCTTCCAGCTCTGCAGCAAGTCCGGTAATGCAATCAACAGATCATCCAGTCACCCAAAATTCGAGATCAAACAGAGCAGTTTCAAACAGGAGACAAAGTGAAAATTATGAAAATGTTAAAAAAAATTCTAAGTCTGGAAGTTTTCAGAGCCCTAAGTGCCCAAGGGTGCCCAATCTTTTGGAAGGGAAAATCCAGCAATAAGGGTTTGCAAATGTGCTCAGTCTCTCCATAATTCAATTAGCTTCGCAACAGGTGTCTTCATCAGAACATTTGACTTGTCGTTCTCCATCAAATCCAGATCTAACTAAAAGTACAAAATGAAGGTTCTAAAGGAAAGATGAAAATCAAAGAATTTTAAATAAGTCTAGAGCAAATAGGCGCCCCTGGAGAGAAAAGGCGCCCAAGCTTTTGGGGGCTTAAACAAATGAATTTACTAAAACTGTCTCTAGCATGTCTTCTTTAGATCAGAATGAGCTTTCCAACGAGATCATCATCAAGTCAATCTGATTGGGCAATCACCAGATGCAGGAGGCAGAACATAGGGTTTAACGAGAGTGAAATTTTGAAATTCAAAAGCAAAGGTGAAAACACTGAGAAATTGGCGAACTCTGGTGAAGTTGGGTGCCCCAACTTGCCAGGGGTGCCCAAGCTTTTGGTGCCTCAAATTCAACTTTTTGGCAAAGAGATCCCTAGAAGACTCCTCTCAGAATCTCCTCAGCTTTGCGACAAGCCCAACCGTCAGTCAATCCGAGCTCCAGATCACCAGATCAAGTGAGATCATCTGTAGAAGTGAAAGGATGAAGAAATAAAAATGGCTAAGTCTGCTTAAGATGGGCGCCCCTAGAGAGAAAGGGCACCCAAGATTTTGAGCCCTGAGATGTTAGAATTTGCAAATACAACTTGTAAGATCGCTTCGTCAGTTTCAGTCGAGCTATCCAATGGAGTTGATGGTCAATCGATCGGATCAGCATAGCTCCCAGAATCAATATTTCATCAGGAGATTAAAGGGAAAAGGAAGAACTTGAAAATCATAAAAATGGCTAACACTGTGAAAGTTCGAAGCCCCTGGAGGAAATGGACTCCCATGAATTTGAAGGTCGAAATGAAGTTTTTAGCCAGAAGTGTCTCCAAGGTGATTTTCTCAAAATCAGTCGAGCTTCGCGATGAATTATTCAGCTCCTCCATCGGATCATCTGAACATCCAGAGATCAAGGTCAATCCAAGGGTCAAAATGGAAGAAAAGTTGAAAAACTCAGAAAAGTGGTTAAGTCTGAATGAAGTAAGCGCCTCTAGTCAAGAAAGGTGCCCAACTTACAATGCCTTAGTGAAATTTTCAAAGTTTTCAAAGATTCAAAATTGCAAGTTGAAGTGAATGTCCAAGTTCATTGCATGAGAAGGTTTTAGGGTTTGCATGGATTAAAACAAAAGAAAACAAAACTATTTCAAGCCCTAAATCTATTTAAGACATCTCTTCCATTCAGTTTTCATCATTTTTGCAGGTAGCATTCAAAGAAGAAGAGTGGAGCAGCAACTTTAAGGTTTTATTTCAAGATTCAAGAACCCAAGGTTGCTGATTTTTATAAACAATTTTCAGACCAGCAACATAAGATCTTGCTTTTTCATCCTTTTTCATCTAGAAGATCAAATTTTTGAAGGAGAAGGTCAAAGATTTTAATTTTCAGCCATTTGGGTCTTTTCTTCTCGTTCTTCTGAAGATTTTTTCAAGAAACTTTCATCAAGTTGCAGCAGCTACTTTTTTATTTGCATGTCAGTGAAATCTCAGGGTTTACAAGTTTGGATCATCTGGGTCCTCTCAAAATAGTCTTCTGAAGAAAACCCATATCACAACTTTTTCAAGAAATTTTCAAATTCTAGGGTTGGCTACTTTTTTGATTAGCCATCAGTGTTTTTCATATCTGATCAACTGGGTCCATTTCTAATTGTATTCTGAACAAAACCCAGGTGCCAACTTTTTTGGTGAAAATTTGAAGAAATTAGGGTTTGCTGCTTTTTTAGTCAAAATTCAAGATTTTCAAAAACAAACAATTTGGGTTGTCTTGCAACGAAGTTCTAAGCAAAACCCATATCTCAGAAAAAGTTCCAAAATTTTGTTCGTTTGAAGACGAAAAACCAACATTCTAAAAATAGAAAGTTGCTCAAAGACTTGTCAAAACATAGGCGAGTTTACAGTCTTTCTTCAAGGTTTTCAATATGGAGTACACTCCCCTCGAGTTTAAGACCAAATCAGCACTATGTCAAAACTTCATCATCTTAGCTGAAGAACACGAGGAGGTGTGATATGAGAAAAAGGAAAGGTATCAGAAAAGAGTTGTGCAATACTCTTCTATTGGAAATCAAGGGAAGTGTCAAAAGTATAAAGTTGCAGAGCTGCCAAGTTATCAATTAGTGAGTCATCTTTTCAGGCAACGATGTTTTTCAAGAACATAACTCATAAAGTAGCTAAAGAAGTGAAGGATTCTCTAAGTTTGATCACAGAAGATGAGGAGATCTCGGAGAATCAAAATATTGCCTTAAGACAGTATCAATGCACCTGACCAGGACCCAGTTTCCTACTTTTTAGCGGATATGATTGAGATTTAAAGTGGCTTTCATCTAGAAGCTTTCTTTCTGCTTTCTTTCTATTCTTGGAACGATTCTTATCCATTCTTTGAAGAAGAGAAAGAAGATAAATGTAATAGTTGGCGGTTCCCGCTTTTCTTGCTTTCTTAGGTGTTAGTTGTTATCTTCTTTCTAGATTTAGTAATAAAGCTTGCTTGCTAAGCAAGCCATAGATTGTGAAAGCAAGGAGATTTTAGGGTTCCCTACTCCTCTGCTTGTCTATAAATAAGAGCATTTGCTCATTAGTTTCTTTAACCATGCTAGTGATAACAAAACGCTAAGCCTATTTTGCCTTCTATTTGTTATTCAAGTGTCGTTCAATTGTGTTGTGATAGCAAATTGTTGAGCCTCTTTAGCCAACAAGGAGTTAGTGTGATTGTTGTTTCTATTGTATAAGAATAAGATTGCAAGCCTCTTTAGCTGCAATTTCTTATTCTAGGCATGTTAGAAGTGAGTTTTGTTCCAAAAGTTCAAGTAATAAAATCATGAGCCTCCTTTGCCTTGATATAAAATCTCAAACTTTCGTTATTTGTGTTTTACTTTTATGATGTTGATTCCAACTTACAGTGAAGTGTGTAGGTGTTTGTTGAGAGAGAGATTATTGAAGTATTTTGTCAGAAAATCTACCTTGTTCATTTCTAGTTTCTCTTGCTCTGCTTATTACTTGAGAAGTTAGAAACGTCTTTAGTTTAAGTTAGTCGTAGTTGAAGTTCTTAAATCAAAAAATCTCAGCTGCAGCATTTGTGTTTTATAAACCTTGTGCTCTAGCTGATCAAAAAGATAGGTAACTTAGTTTTAGTTTACTTTCTTGAATACCATCAGCAAGAGGGAGCTTCCCCTCCTAATTTGAAGAGAATTTTATCTATGCATAGCTGTCCATTTCAAATACACATTCCAGAGGTGCGAATTTAAACACCAACAGGTTTGAAGCAGTTTTTTTTTTTCTAGATCTAGAGGGTAGCTACATTTTGACCTGAAAGGGACCTTTTTTTGCATTCAGGAGGCCGATTCCACAAATTGTGACTATAAATTTGTCCAATTTTTCTATCAGGAACTTTTGAGGAATTTTTTTTGCCTTGGTGCCGCACAACCTCTGTACGACCCCTAGGGCAGGAAAATAAAATTTAAAAAGGGAAAAATATAGGTCATACTTTTTAAAAAAATCTTATTTTTTAGAAATTTTCAAAAAATATTTAAAATTTTAAAAAAGCCTTCTTTTAAAAAGTGGTACAAGTTTCATTTTAAAAATTGGGGGACTTTTAATGTGCAGGGTACTATGATTCAATACCCTAGCACAGGCCCTCATTAAATGCTAACGACAACATTTATGCATATTACGACTGCCTTTAATTTTTTTGACCACCATTTCTCCAATTTCTGGGCCGTTGACCTTTCAAGCAGTTTTTTTCGATCCCACAATTTTTTCAGATGATAGTATTTTTTTCCAGTAGTATCAAGGGAATATTTCGGCACATTTTTGTTTTTCAAAGCCAAAATATTTTTGGTGAAAGGAGGAATATTATGTAGAATATTTTGTTGGCGTCAGCATGACATCATGTTGACATTAGTAGTACAGACGATACCTTGGCCCCATTTGACCCTCTTTTTTCCCTAAAGGAGGTCTTTTTTTCTTTTGGCCATAACTTTTGCATACAATGTTAGATTTTGACAAACGAGATATCATAAGAAATCTGGTTCCACCAACTTTCTAGTGGTGTGAGTCTCATCACTTGTTTTTGTTGATGATGCATTCTATAGCATGTTGAAGTTAGAGGTGTTGTTTTCAATCTCAAACTCGTAATTTTTGACCAATTTCTCTATTTTTCATGATTCTAGAGGGATTGGAACCATCTTTCAAAGATCTTCAATTCCATCTATGCAATTTTTCTAAATTTCTCTTCAGATATATTTTATTCATATTTTTGTGTTTTCACACTCTGGTGAATTACTTAGACGTCTTAACTCCTGGAAAATTTTAATTTGCATGAGATGACTTGTTTTGGTTGTTTTTCATGTATTTATAATATTTTGTCCTATTTGGACATTGCTAACATTTTTTTTAATGAACATTCTCTTTTAGTAGATGCATTGAGATAAAGTGTCATTCAAATGTATTCTGTTTGGGGATTTTGGACATCCTATTATGCCTTTTATATTCACACTATGATATAAAGTGTCATGGGGGGGTTGATATTTTCTTTGGTTTTCCATCATACCTTTCCAAGTGAGTGTCCCTTCCATGATAGCAACGAATCCTAGTGATTCTTGACTCATACATGTGTGCCTTAGTTTGCACACCCTTTTATTTTTAGGTTGTTTCTCCTACATGCACTTCTTGGTCTCACACAGTTTCAGTGTACCCATCTTGGATCTCCCTTTTCAAAATTATGAGGGGTTTCTACTGATGGTGTTATTGCTTCTTTGGTTTCGCATTTGAGTGATCTATGTATCTAGTTCTTGTTCCTATGTACTTTCAGATGCAGCGTACATCATTACATGAATTTCAATGAGATGGATCATTTACCATATGGACACTCTTGTAATCCTATTTCTGGAAGTTCTTCATTTTAGCACCATATCAGTCATCTTTGAACAATAGTTTATAGCTTCTTCGTGCTTCAACGATGTTCTACATGTTCCTTTTTTTCGAGACACTGTTTCGATTGGAGGCTTCTTCAGTCTTTCATTCGCCTTTCTCTCTTTTGGAGAGGATTTTTCTCCCACTATGGGTTTTCTCCTTTTCTCTAGTTGTGAGAGATCTTTTGTTTGTACATGGGTATCTCACTACCTTGTTTGTCAAGACCCATCATGCATTCTTTTTTAGGTTTTTTAGCTACTCCCTAAGTTCATATTAAGGGGGGTGTTAGAGTAATCATTCATTAGCTAATAATTAATTACTTTTTAATTGATTATTAGTCTAATTTATTCTCATACACTTAAGTTAAACTTAAGAGTTCTTTATTCAATTAACTAAGTATTTTTTTGTTAATTGAAGTGAGCTATTATTAGATCATTTTGTTTCATTGCATGTGATGTTAACACTTGTCTTGATCTAATCTCTTTCTCATTTAGGGTTGCTCCTATATAGCACTCAACCCTCATCGTATTATCACCCTAGAGTTTTTCTCTTGAACTCTCAACCTTTAAGGACTCTTGTTTTCCTTGAAGATTCTTGAGGTTCATTCTGTAGCTTTTTTTGTTGAGGAATATTGCAATTCTTTGTTTGCAAATCTCTTGTGTGGAAGGTGTATTTATTTTTTGCTTGATCATGTGGCTTGTGGTTTTGTGGTTTTTCACAATTCTAATAGATAAAACAAAATCTTGATTAAGCCACCTAAGATGTATCAAGATTTTTTTTCACAAGACTCCAAAGCATTATTATTCAAAGTTGCCACATAAGGATGAATAGAAAAATCCACAATAGTTTTCTCAAGGTTTCATCCTTATTTTTTATGGGCTCTATTATTGATAGCCAACCTGTCTTTGTATTTGGATTCGTCCTACCAACAAGAAATTTAATAGATGACACGCTCAATTACTAGTGTTCAATCTTGGTCCTTTAATAGAGTCATATACTTTTTGTATGCTAACTATCCCATTCAAATTTCCCCATTATTGCTATATAACCCCCTCACATATCTAATATGTAACCTTGTATTTTTAAAATATAGTTTAAATATTTTTGCTCTACAACCATCTTAGCCACCATTATTTATTACTCCCAACAAAAATAATCAATGTGCCCAATGCACAAATTATTAATGCTCAAGCATTTCCATAATGTTCCCTTTAATTCTTCAAGTGAAATTGGTTGACAACATGTGCCCAAAACATTAAATGCTTATAATTTTTTAAAAATTAACCAGAAATATTAAATTTATTTCTTTAATAAGTCCAATTAAGTATATACTCTCTTCACCATAATCTCTCTACAAAACTATTATCAATTCTAAAATATAAAATATATTAATATACAATGTACAACAGTTTCCCAACGAGCAAATACAAAACTACAGCTTACTCAAGAGTTGTAGTTAGCAATATAAGCAATGTGCGAAATAGTGCTCCCGTTTTTTTTATGCAAGGGGAAAATGCATTGACTTGGACGATACTTATAACGTAGGCTAACTATGGATAAATAAAACTGATATGGAATACTCTTGGCAGAGATCTAAATGTTAAAGTCAATTGAGTAAATCATAATGCCAGCAACCCAATGGTTCAGAGTAAATGCTCTAATTTTAGATCAATCTGGAGCAACCAACGAATATATTATATAAAGGTTGATGCCATCGAAAAGATTTGATAGAAGTTATTATCAAATGAAAGATCTCTGTTGATAGCTGGGCGCCATTGACATTCCAAAGAAAATTTAATTAATATATTTGTTTATAGCTGGACACGTGAAGCATAACTCCTTAACAGCCAATCCAAAGATGAACAACTTGTTTGACACAAATCAATAATACAGAAGATGAGAAGCTTAAGGGGTAGACAATGGCGCCAGATCAGTTCACTGATCTTCCCAAATCCAAACAGTGGATTTTTTATTATATTATCTACAAGAATTTCATCCACGTACCTGATGTTAAGTAAGAACAATAATAATAATAATAGAATGAATTCATTGCCTGGCGTATTGTTGCTGCATCCTCTCTGTAAGGAGTCTTTTGATATTGTAAAATATTGCAACTTTGGTGCTATAAATGGGTCAAGCAGTTTGTAGTTTGGAAGGAAAAGTAGCTTTGCATCCAACAATGGCGATACCATTGGCAGTAGCACTTCTCTGTGTAATTTTCATGATACCAGGACCAGCATGGGGGGCTCTCGTCCAATACAATTTCACCGTGAGTTTTCACAATTCATAATTATGAATTAATTTTTGTTTCTGGTTTTGATTGTGTTTGTGTTTTTTATTATCAGCGTTTCAGATCACACTCTATGATCCGTAAGGATAAAAGAGAGCATAAGGAAGAGAAATCATAGAGTGTGATCCAAAACGTTGATGATAAAAAACACAAACACGATCAAAACTAGAAACAAAAATTGATTCAATTTCAATCATGTTTTACTTGCTAATGAGAACAAGTTACTGAAATCATCTGGGTATGAGTTTGATTGCTTTGCTTCTCTTGCAGGTTGGGACTCTGAACGTGACTAGAATGTGCAAGCAGCAGCAAATTGTGACTGTCAATGGGCAGTTTCCAGGTCCCACTATATATGTTCATAGAGGTGACAACCTTGTGGTCCAAGTCATAAACCAGGCTGCATACAATATGACCATCCACTGGTATATAAAAAGCTCATGCTCAAGTCCTAGTGGATGAAATTATACAACACTAATTATTTTCAAAACATCTAATTGTCTTCAATTCTCTTTTATTTATCAAAGAAAATTTGGTAGTGGATTGAACACAGCTGCAACCAGATTCATTTTTTTTATTGAAAACAGTGTTCTATGGGGACATGCCTCCTCTCTCAAAATAATTCACGTTTCTTAGACGTCCCCGTCTCGGGGACTTGGGGACGTCTCCCCACCAGCCCACCACCATCACCACCATCCCACCACCAGTGTCGCCGTCTCCAAGATGCTGCTATGACTTCAACGATGTTGGGGTCTCCTCAAGATGTTTAGGGGACTCCTAGTTGTCTCTAGGATATAAAATTCTTATACATCTTTTTATAACTATTTTTTCAAATACTATATGTATTTTGGCACCTTGTCGCCACCTCGCCACCATCCCGCCAGTGTCCCACTGCTATACCCAAACTTAGACCCTTGATCCCTGTCTCTGAAACCCCGTCCCGACATCCCCGCCTCTCCCCATGAGGAAACTTCATGGAACTATGATTAAAAAAAAAACAAAAATGGATCTAAACTCAAAGTCTCTTAGAAAACTAAAGATTTTGTTTTTGTTGCAGGCATGGAATAAGGCAACTGCAATCTGGATGGGCTGATGGACCAGCCTACATTACACAGTGTCCCATTACTCCAGGCAGCAGTTATACCTACAATTTCAATATAATAGATCAGGAAGGAACGCTATGGTGGCATGCACATATCTTGTGGCTTCGAGCTACAGTGTATGGAGCTTTAGTAATAAAACCCCCGCTCGGAATCGCTTATCCTTTTGTTCCACCGGCTACTGAGGTTCCTATTATTTTAGGTGACCTATTATCTATGCCTTGCCAATTCTTTCTAACTTGTGCTAGTCAAATAATTATTTTGCTGAACTAATTAGTTTTTGCCAATTCTTTCTAACTTGTGCTAGTCAAATAATTATTTTGCTGAACTAATTAGTTTTTATTGAGTTAGTTCATTTGTTTTTGAGGTTTGATGGAAATGAGATGGTTAGAGTAGTTTAAACCTGTTTATTGTGTGTAAAAATTTATGGAAAAGATTTGTGTGTAGTTTTCATCATCAAGAAAATATTTTTTAATTTTATTTCACTTTTTTGTCTTAATTATCCCTAGGTTCTTCCCTATGACTTTTTTTCTATGTCAAGTCTTTGTTTCTCTTTTTAAGGAGTTGCTTCTAGAATAGTGTGTCATTTTTATCCTCTTTTCTATGATGGATCAAATGGTATGATAAAAAAATGTCATACAAAAAACCTATACATGATTTTTCTTTTAGTTTTTTACAAATTCATTGCATGGATTGTGGAAATATCATGCCTTCAATGTTTTTTTTTGTGAATAGTTCACAGTTGAGTTTTTCGTATAGAATGTGATGGATAGTTGGAATCTAACATTTGAAATTGATTCAACATTAATTGAATTATTATAAATACATATAGAAGGTTTTATATTCCCTTAGATGGGACTACAATGATAGTATGCTCCTTGTGACATGGTTCAATCCTCATGGCTCAATTTAGTTCTCTTCTCATCTACTCCTAACTACAAGTAATTTTTTGCTATCACTTGTATCTAAATTTCAATATTGCTAAAAAGCATCTATAGGATCTTGTTATGTGTATAGAGAGATCTTTTCAACTTTTTTATTGTAGTCAATCCATGTTGCTAATGAACAAGATGTGTAGACATGCCACATAGAGATGCAAGATGTCTAGATGATAGTTCGAACTATAGTATTTGTTTATGCAATCTTTGAGTTCTTATATGATGTAATGCAAATGAAATATGATTATCTAATTATTCAAAGAACTAATGATCTAGGACTTGTCTTTAAATACAAGATTCTTGGTGTTCAACTTAATGCACAAGTTAACATGTAATTACAAGGTTATTCAAAGGAGTTGACTTGTGAAAATATGAAAAGATAATTTATATTGAGAGGACAAGACTATGTGAGTAGTTCTTCCATAAAATTGATCGCTTGAATCAAACTTAAGGTATAAGAATTGTTATAAAGAATCTTGATCTAAACTATTTAAAAGGGATAAATTAAGAAAATAATTATAGATTTCAAATCAATCAAATTTAGTCTAGACTATTTAAAAGAGATAAATTAAGAAAAGAGATAGATTTCAAATTTTATATCAACTCGTCTACAAAATTAAAAAATTCAACATTAAGATATTATATTTAAAATATCAAAAAAATAGAACAAAAAATTAATCTTATAAAAAAAAATACAAATGTCCAAAAAGTAGGGGGAAAATTCACCGCCACCAGCAATTCACTGCCGTAGAAAATTAACCACCAAAAATTCATGCAATTAATTTTTCCCGCAGTGAATTGTCATGACAGTGAATTTTCCATCCGTGAATTGTTGATGGTGAATTTGCTGTATGCCATATAAATTATATTCTTCCTTACTGAAAGTCCATTTGCTGAATCTCAATCAATTGGTTTGAAATTAAACTGGTATAATTTGTGAGTATTTGCATTTCAATACTGTGTAGGAGAAATTCAGGGTTTTTGTTTGCTGTGATGCGCAGGCGAATGGTGGAATGCGAATATTGTAGATGTATTAAATGACTACATTCAAACAGGGCAGCCAAGGGGCTCAGATGCATTTACCATTAATAGCCAGCCAGGAGACTTATATCCATGCTCTGCAACAGGTTGACCACCGTCATAATTCCTAAGAAAGATTTAATAGTTTTGAAATAAATTGAATCAATTGATTAATTACATGTATGTATGTCGATGCAATTGCAGATACTTTCCGTCTTTCAGTTCAGCCGGGGAGAATTTATCTGTTGCGGATCATCAGTGCTGCGATGAATGAAGCATTATTCTTCAAAATTGCGAATCACAGAATGATAGTTGTAGCAGTGGACGCCTCATATACCAGACCATACGATACAGATGTAGTGGTGATATATCCTGGACAGACTACAGACGTTCTCCTCATAGCAGGGCGTCCGTCAGGGTCATACTACATGGCTACTCGGGCATACTTGAGCGGACCATTTGTTCCCATTAACAATTCCTCTGCAACAGCAATCTTACAGTACCAATCCACTGCAAGCAACTCTGTTCCCATAATGCCCTCTCTTCCCCAATTCAATGACACCCCAACTGTTCATAAATTCAGTACAGATCTCAGAAGCGCGTTTCCCAGTATCCCAACTGCGTTTCCCTATATCGGAAGCCTGCTTCCCCATTTCTCAGCCCTGTTTCCCTCTGTCCCTACGACTGTCGATCAAGGAATGCTCATAACAGAGGGACTTGGACTCAAATTCTGTCCACCCAACACCTGCACATCGCTGGGCGGCTTGAGAGTGGTTGGAAGCTTCAATAACATTTCATTTGTCAGGCCACAAATTGCTCTTCTGCAAGCCTACTTTTTGGGTATTCATGGAGTTTATACCACAGATTTTCCGAGCAATCCCCCTTTAGCGTTCAATTACACCGCTGCAAATCAAAGGCAGGATATTCTGTTTCCGGAATCCGGGACCAAAGTAAAGGTCCTTCCATTCAACAGCAATGTGCAAATAGTGTTCCAGGGCACCAGCCTTCTCAGCATAGAAAGCCATCCTGTACACATTCATGGATTTGATTTTTATGTTGTAGGACAAGGATTTGGTAACTATGATCCCCAAAATGATCCTAAGAATTTCAACCTGGTGAATCCTCCGCGGCGCAATACAATTGGAATTCCTACTGGTGGGTGGGCAGCCATCAGATTCAAAGCTGACAATCCAGGTGATTTAATATGTACTTTGTAATTTTTCAATCTAAAAATTTATTTTCCTCCTCCCCATATCGGAATTACAATTTGTTTGTTTTTGTTCTGTCTTATAACAGGGGTGTGGTTTGTGCATTGCCATTTCGAAGTTCATTCAGATTTTGGATTCAACATGGTATTTCTTGTGGAGAACGGACCAGACGACGATGAAAAATTGCTGCCACCTCCTCTTGATCTACCCAAATGCTAAACTGACTACCATATGCTATAAGCGCTCGTTTAGCATTTGATTTCCATAAAAGTGTATCAAAAAAGATGTTCGTCAATAAAGCTAATGGCAGTTAAATTGTTCTTCATTGCTTTATAAATAAGATTTTAGATATTGCTTGTCTACTTTTTATATAGTCTAGTAATGGTATCCTTGAGTATAATGGTATCTAAGTATAAAGAATCAAAACAAAAGACTTCAACAACATTTGAAATATTGCATAAAGTTTAAAGATCATAATCTCTACAAGAATTTGCTAACCACCTTATAAATGTAGTGGAATGCCCTGGAATAAACAACTGCTTAGTATGATTGTTGACTTTTAGTGGAAATTGACTATTCAAATTGCCTCTTCACCGTCACTTGTTGTAGACCGACTTTACCATTGCATGATTGTTTCCATCTTATCCTTATCATCACCACTTTACTATACCACATCTATTCACTGACTATAAGAGATTAACTACCCTCTTGTAGCTATAAATAAGATTGTATTGGAGCTATTAAATTATCCATAATGATCTTAGCTCATAGATATCAGAAGAACTCTGCAGAGTTTTGTATATGCATTTGTTGTTGTTTTGATTAAGAGAAAAACAGGAAGGGCTCACACCCAATACAAGATAACTTCATCTAGACAAAAGGAAACTAATCTCACCAAAGGTGAGACTAAAAGGACCAAACAAGACCAGAAGAGCTTTTGACTGGAGCTAGGAATCGAAAAGAGCAAGGATTACTACACTGAACAATCAAACTTAGCCAATAAGTCACAAGAAAGAGAATTACAAGAGGTAGAGGAGGGACCTTTATTCCTTCTATGAACAATGATCAAATTGATACAATTGTTCGAACGTCCACTGCATGGGATAACAAGAGGCTCCTCTGTAGGGAGACCAATAGTGACAAGAGGACAACCTAGAGAGCAACAATCACCAACCCTAATAGAAACTTGGGGCAAGACTAAAGCAATCGGAGGGGTAGTAGGAGCAAGTTCACAAGCACCACCAAGGGTAGCAAGACAACCCAAATTCGTATCAGGAGAAGAAGGCTCCACAGAAGCTTGGGGGGAAGCCACCACAAAAGAATCAGAAGCTATAACAATCAAGAGATCAACATTAGCATCCTTCCACAAAGTTACATCACTCCCTTCCGACATAGGATAAAGAAAGTTGAAGCCAAGTGACCCATAGAAAAATGATGTCAACATCTAAAAGTGAGACCCTTATAGTTAAGTGATTGTGACCAAGGTCAATCATCAACCAAAATAACCACATCATAATTGTGGAGAGGCAAAGAGATGTCGATATCCACCAAGAATTGAGCAAGGTAGAATGGCCCATTTTCAAAAACCAACCAATAGAGTTTCCAATTTTTCTTCAAAGCAAGTATCCTCCCATAACTGAAGGGGGAGATTTGGGAGTTTAACCCATTCCAGATGCACATTGAGTGGTTCAATAAGGGGATTGAAGGAGGAAGACCAATATTTGAACACGAGAGAGTGAACTCTCCAAGGGCAAATATGACCTAGCATCACGCAATAGTCCTCAACAAAAGTGAAATTAGCAATGAAAAAACCTTTTGCACAAGGGAAGAGTTCAATATTACCTGCAACTAACGTCCTCAAATGCTCCAAAACCCACTTATTTAGGTCAAGAAGAAAGGGCCAAAGGTTGGTAAATCAGCAAATCAAGCCCTATCGCTGATAGAAATCTCCATTCTTAGCCATTGTAGTGTAGAAAAATGTATCCTTTTATATTTTCACACTTGTTTGGGCCCTCCTTGTGGATTTTGGCTTAATGTTGCCTTAATTTAGTGTTGTAATATGGATGACACATTCGCATTAAGTCTTGGGCCCTTGTGAACTAATAGATTTTAATGGCACCTTGCTAAAGTGTTGTAACTCACTTTCACACTTTTCTAAGGTTTTATCAAACAACTAAGCATAATAAACCTATTTTTATTTAAAATCAACATTAATCTTGCTTTGTCTAGAGTGTTGTAAAGTGTTGTAACATACTTTCACATTTCTCTAGGCTTTTCATTAATAATTGGGCTTTCTTATGCTTTAATTAGCCCTATTTTGTATCCACAAACCTCATTTATTGCATCTTTTCGAGGATAATACTGACACCAATCAGTGACCAAGCATAATTCAGGTGTTTCTAGCTTGTGTGGCCCAAATTTGGTGGTTTGGGACTCATTCGCCACCTTGGGAAATGGGTTCCACCTGGATCCTTTGGCCCCAAACCAATTTTCACACCTCTCTAAGAACTTCTAATTTTTGGTCCCATACATTATGTCTGATTGGACTCATTCGCCACCTTGGGAAAATGAGTCCCATGTGGCCCAAAATTAAAACTAATTCAAATTTCTAGCAGGATTTTATTCTCCGAGATTTGATGTCGGTTTGTAGTGTTGTAATTTTGGAAATTCTTACATAATTGAGTATAAATAAAGGGTTTTTTCACTCATATTCACACCTAGTGTAATCAGGGATGAAATAAATTAAGGTTAATGCAATAAAGCATATAAATCAAATCCTAATAAACAATGAAGCACAAATGAGCATAAAGACATAAAGCATAAAACAATATTACCAAATCTTCATGCCACCATTGATTCACCTCCATTGTACTTCTCAATTTTGCTTGAATATGATAATTTCCCTCATATTTGAGTGTGCAATAATAAGCCTATGACAAGTGACTAGCAAAATATTGAAGATTGTTGTCTCACACTAGCAACATGTACTTGCATAATATGTGTAGATCATGAAAATGACAAGGGTAAGGTCTTTTATAGAAAAGACACATTTGAATGAATGGTTGAGATTGGATGCCAATAAGATGTCTTAATCAACGACCAAGATTGAAAGTTGGGGTATGGACTATGATTAGGGAAAAATTAGGGCAAATGATAAGGATGGAGGGTTGAGATTGAATTATGAGATAATTCAATCAAGGGCTAAGATTAAATGAGATGTCAAGAGATAAGATTTGATGTGGAAGATAAGATTGGCATAGATAAAGAGGTGATAGGAGAAATTAAATAATAAAAACTATTTAATTTAGGTGGCCAATGAATAATTAAATAATTAAAATAATTATTTTAAAATTAGAATGGAAAGTGGACTTGACAATTAAATAAATAAGAATTTATTTAATTTTAGAAAGAAGAGGACTTAATTAGTGATGTAATTAAATAAATTTATTTAATTAATCAGGAAAAATAAAAGATAGAAATGAATTAATTAAATAATTAAAATTATTTAATTATGAAGAATGAAAGGGGAAATAATGGAGAAAATAAGAGTTGCATGCCTTAGGACAATTTTTAGTGTCTACACCTAGCATTCAAGAGAGTTCACAAGAGCATTCAAGAGCATTCAAGGATAGATTATCAAGCATTTTAGAGCATTCTTCAAGTGTCAATCATCATGCCAAGGATTTCATATATCATGTTTGTTATTGTGCTAACAATTGTGATGTAGGGTTTATGATTCAAGCAAGTGTTTCAAGCCGCATATCTATATAAATCAAGCAAGAGTCAATAACCACATCCATTGCAGCTATTTCAAGCATATTTGCAGCACCTTATTGCTAGGGTTTGGTGAGTTGCAACATTGCTATTTGTTCATTCATCATTATCCATCTGTATTTCCTTCTATTTCAAGGTTTAATCACCAACAAGGGGTTTGACCAAGGAAAACCCCTATTCACTAACCCAACAACATTTTCCCCTCTCCTTTGCATGTGATTTGCGGGTTTAGGTAGCACATTTCATAAAGAGTAAGATTGGAGAAAAGTTATAAATCATCTAAAGTTGTCAAAGTTGTCATCAAACCTTGGAGAGCCTTGGAGAAGACCTATAGGTTGCAAATCTAAGACTCAGATCTGAAAGTCAGGAAGGACAAAGTAGACATAGAAGAGAAAGATCAGCTTTTGAAGTTTCAAAAAACCCCAACTGAACTGATTCACCACTTATGGCTAATGAGTCCCAGTTCTAGTATATTTTTAGGATTTTGCAGATTTGGACACCCTCTTGGTAGATTTATGTTCTTGCAAATTTTCCCAGAAATTGGACTGATTCGCCCAACTTGGTGAATGGGTCCCAGTCAGCCTTGACAACAGAATTTCCAGTGATTCAGACCTCTATTCAACCTTCTCCAGATTTCCAGGTGCACACTTTCTGTTTTATAGTTTTATGTTGCATTTCATTCACTTTTCTAGGTCATTTAGTGTTAGTTTGCATTCAATTAAGGTTTTGCATTTCATCTTGCATTTCATTGTCTTTTCCAAGTTTACACTTGGTGGTGAACCCCTCATTAGATCACATTCAACCCCTAGGACAACCCTTTTGCAAGATCTCTTTCTCTTTTGGATTGAGATCTCAAGGGTTTGTTCTTGAATGAAAGTTGGTGAAAATTGCCCCTTTTAGGTCCTAAAACCCCTAAAGGTAGGAGAGCATCCAATTTTCTTAACCTTTCATTTTGGTGAACCTACATTTAGAACATCATAATTCTAATTTGGAGTGCATTTTTATCCTAGATTTGGCTTGCATTAACATTGCATTAGGATTTTCATTCTAGGGTTTCAAATTTTGCATTAGTGAAAGCTCATTTAGCTTGCATTTTGCATCTAATTTCATTAAAAATCAGTCAAATTCTGCATTTGCATCTCAGACATAGATCAGAAAACATAAAAAGCATAAAATTCAATCAAAAAATTCTAAAATTTTTGAAAAAGATCATCAGTGGGACTCATTCACCACCCTAGGCGAATCAATCCCTTTGCACATACTACACTGCATTTTCTGGCATTTAAAATTCAATTTTTGAGTTTCTATTTGCTATTATTGTTTTTTTGTTTCAGTTTCCAGAATTTTAGTTATAAGCATTTCATTTTTATTAGCTTACATTGCATTTGTATTCACCTTACATTTAGTAGCTTTTGTATGAGTGTTTGGTGTCCTATTTCTAATACTATAGTGAGATGAAGTTCGAGACTCATGTCATCCCACGATAGCACAATCATTATGGATCATGGGTTGTCTAGCTCTTTCACTCCTAGTATTGACATCAATACACTAGGCATGGACAACACCCCTAACAACTCTTTGCCTTCAAGTAGTATGCAAGTTGAAACAAGGAATGATAGCGTCCCACAAGAAAACATAATTCACATTCATGAGGACCTAGCAAACCTACAACATCAAGTGCAAAATGACAACATTTCAACTATTGCCATCCCTATTATAGACAACATTCACCACATGCTTGAAAGAGAAGATGGACTTGACCTTGCGAAAAACATAGTTCAAATCTTTGGAAAACACCTTGCCTCAAAAAGTAGTTGTCATTTTCCTACAAACAATGTCA
>VDFB02000003.1:28967479-29278462 GCA_007258455.2 Sequoia sempervirens | reverse complement strand
CCATCACATCCTTGCCATCTCCCCATCTGTATCTTCCTCTCCATCCCTACCTCTATCCCCCATCCCTTTCATCCCCCATCCCTATCTCCCTATTCATTTCTCTCTATCTTCATCCCATCTCATAATCCCTTGTCATTGGTCTCTGGTTATAGGATTCTCCCCATGCACTCCACTTCCATCTATCTAATCGTCATCACTCCTGCTTCTTTTGCACATCTTTCTAATCCTCTATCACTTTTCATCACTCTATCATTTCTCGTCGTATCGGTCCCATCTTTTTTATCCACTTATTCTATCATCTCATCATACTTTATCCATCATTTCTCATTTGTCATTCATTGAACTATGTCGCCCCTACGCTTTCATGTAGGCAAGGTTGATCATTTGATCTGCCCCCGGGGCTTTGTCTGTCTGTTCCTCTATCATATATCATTGGTCTTTCTGCTCTCCCCATCCACTCCTTTATCACCTATCATCAACCTTTTTACTTTTGTCTGTTTGGTGTTTGTCATCCATCATCGTTCTTCATCATCCTCTTTCTGCTTTTATCCATGGTATGTCATCAGTCTTCTATCGAACTATGAGGGCTCTGCACTTCAACGTAGGCAAGGCTAATCTTTGATTGGCCCCTGAACCCCTAGGTCACTAGGCTGTGTCATTCTTCTATCTTATGTCATGTCTCTTGTGTCGTGTCATCAAGCTATGCCCTCATATAGCTGGTTCTTAACAAACGAGATCCACTTGTATCAGTAGATCCAATCGATTTTGAACATCCCGCATCATAACGATCTTTTAGTTTAGTATCCATCATCTTTGGTCTCAATAGGATGTATCCTTCCTAATAGACTTTATCAACCCCATCCATCCCTTGATCCTATGGAAAAGGACATTTGAAATTGATTGCAATATTTTGATGCTTTTGGCTTTTGTTTATCATTTGAGCTCCCTATTATCACTTGTCAAGGCTACCATGATCCATCATATTATGGCGTGTTTTGATTGGTCCACATAGGGGCATATCTTGCTCTTTTGTTTGATTGTTGTCTGTTGGGTTGTCCCATGTAGTACCCACCAAGATCCCTATGATCTTGTGTTATGTTGGGGCATCCTTTTTTGCTTGCGGTTATCCCAATACCTGGCCCAACCAAAGTCTTTGTCACTTTGGGGTGTTGGGATAGCCTTCTTGTCTATTGTGTTTGTTTTATGCATTAGACACTAATCTGCCTTGGTCCTTCATACCTTGGTGTATTGTGTCTTATGCTATAGCAAAAATCAGTGCTCTAAAGATGGCAAATTGCATTTAGAATTGCATTTCATTTTCTATTTCATCATCTTGCATGTATCCCCCATCCCTTCATCCTTCTTCACAATCCCCCCATCCCTCCATATTTTCTATCTATTCTCATTCTTTTCCCCCTCTTCTTCTTTTGCCCGACTCTACTGTCAGAGTGGCTCTGCCCTCAGCCGAGGCGGCTCACCCTCTGGTGAGGCGCTTCATTCCCCAAAGGCACTGCCTTTCTGCTTCTGGCGTGTTCACTCCCTCAACCGGGTGGTTCCACCCCAAGGCAATCACAAGCCAGCCCAGTGGTTCAGCCCCTACGGGCGACTCCATTTGTTGGGGAAGTTTACCTGCGGCACCACCTGGCCGCCATGCTCGCCTCTAGCTGTATGTAGCCTCTAATTCCTGGCAAAGATCACTTTGTCGTATGCTCCTCTAGCTTCATCGCCTGAGGCGCTGGCTTCTACTGCCTGTGGCTCACTCTGGGTGGGTTCACTCTTCTCTGGGCAGCTCTTTGGGAAAATCGTTGCCTCCCAAAACATAGTATCACCATGCCAGAGGCACATTACCTACCCTACTGCTTTGACCTCGGTAACATTTTTGCTATTTTTTCAAAAACTAATTTCAACCCATTTTCTAATTTCCCCTCACCATCAAAACCCATGTGTTGAAATGTTAAAAATTTATCAAAAAAATATTTTCGAGGGTTTTGATTTTTACATCGAAACTTCCGGAGGCCATAACTTTTGACTCGGGTGTCCGTTTGAGTTGAAATTTGATGGGTGTTTGCATTATGAGATAACAAGTGGATTCCCAACATTCAAAGAATTTCATTGGAACCTGTTTTGCCACATTTTTAGGGCCTCAAACTTTCATCTAGGCCCTCAAAATCCCAATTTAGTGTTTTTTTCCAACATTTTAAAAAATTGTTTTCACTCATAACTTGAAATTCATATCTTGAATTTGGGATGTTAGTTGGCAATTCATCCTATCTCACACAGTATTTCTTGGAAAAATTTGGACTCCCAAAAGTATATCCATGAGGTTTCCTAAAACGGCAAAATTTGACAAATTTTTAAAAATTACCAAATTGGGAAAAATTTGATTGTCAACACTTTACATCCTTTAAACCCTAAAACTCGGTGTAGAATCAATCCAATCATCTCCTTCAATCATTTTGGTCTTCAATCCAATCCTCATCTGAGTTTAATCCAATCCTAATCTGAGCTTAACCACAACCCTAATCTGAGCTTTAGTCCATCTGTAGTCCAAATCTTTGTATACCTGTGAACTAAAATCTAAGATCCTTCTCTCCATCTCACATATCAATCTTCTCCCTCATCTAACTAACTTCACACCAAATCACCTAATCAAATCCTTGGCTTTGTCCCTATCTCACTAGCCTGACCCATCATCATCATCCATTAGTATCCTTCCTATCCCTTTTGAAGTTAAGTTGTTTTCTTGATGTATCCTTCCCTCATCAACAAATACTGTCACTACCTGGAGGTATTCTTCCCTATCCTTTAGTGGTGTTTTGGGATGTATCCTTCCCTCATTAATACCACTCAGTGGGATGTATCCTTCCCTATCCTTGTGTTGTTTCGAAATCCTTCATTCCCTCATTGACAACACTCCATCCATCATCAACCCATTTTGGCTTGTACCTTGACTGGGGCAAAATCACCTTTTGTCCTAAAATCCATTTGTGCTTCATCCATATCCTATCGCTTCTCCTTCTCTCTTGTCCATCACTTCACATCATCTCCCTCATCTATTTTGAGAGCACACCCGTGTTCTCTTGAACCGGCATGTCCTCTCGAGGGGGCACCCTTAATCCCTCATCCTCATCTTCATCCCCATCATCCTTTTTCCCAATCAATCCTTTGATGACTGGGGCATATTTCCCAATCTAACCATCTTCTTCTAGGTTCTATATTTTAATATTCTTTGAAATGATGCTACTTCATAGCACCATCCCAAAGAGGGGAAAAATGTAGACATTCAAATTTGGACACTTAATTTATCCAAATTTATCACTTTTCATCTAAACATTCTCTTATCTAAGTTAATTAAGTAATATTGCTATTATTTAATTAATACCCTTAATTCTGCCAAATCCCTAAGGTATTTAATTAATAATTAAATGCTTTACTCTTTTAATCCTCCTTTCATCAAATAAATTAAATAAATAATACATTTATTTAATTCCTCACATGTCATTTTCATCTAATCCTGATCCATCTCCTAATTTCTTCATTAGGGATGTGCACATGCCTAATCCTTGATTAGGATGTGTCAGACCCCTCCAACTTTTGCAAGTTGGTTTCTAATCCCTATTTATCTTTCTAATTACCGGACACTAATCTAATCAGTACCTTGTAAACTCTCTCCATCCCCCAAGGAATTTTTAATTCCTTTTTATTCCTCCTAGAATCCCCTTTTCCCATGCATCTTCTAGAACCTTTGACTTGTCACATCAAGTCACATGTGACAAACTCCCACCTTTTGGAAACATTGTCTTATCCACTAGATTCTTTCAATCATTGTGAATTTAAAATTCACTTTTATTCACCCAAGATTCTTCCCATCTCCCAATGTACTTGCAAGGTACTTGTCCTTGCTCCACATCATGTACTTCTTCTCCACCTCACTTACACCTCATCTCCTCTTAGCCACTTCACCATCCACATGTCAAAATATGAGGGCTTGTGAGTTCTCAACCCACCATAGCCCTTCATCTTGACTTTGTTGGATGAATCTCGACCATTGAATTCTCTAGAGAATTAAAATTCTTCTATAAATACCCCCTCCTCAAGGGAATTTTCAACACTTTCATTTTGAGCAACCTTATGCTACCAATTTGCATTCTCAAGCATTTGCTATCATTTAGCCATCCATTTAGTCATTTTGCATTATCAATCTTGCATCTAGTAACATCAAAAGTGATCTAAGGAGCATACAAATTCATCTAAATCAAGGGCCAACCAATGAGTCTTCAACAACAAGGAAAGTATAATCGATTTGCATTTTATTTCATCTATTTTCCTTGTTTTATCACTCTTTAGGCTAATCATTTAAGTGTTCTTAGTGTTTTACCATTTGCATTTTTTAGTTATTTTGCACATTAGAATAGGGTAAAATTCCAAGGTGCATAGTAATAATTCCATTCTATTGGTGCAAGTTGATGAGTTTCTAATTGCATGCAAATAAAATAACACAACTAAAAACAACTTCAAATTGTGAAGATATTCGATGTGTAAACTACAGTTAATTCTTCCCTAGTAGTGACACCATTATACTAGCTCCCAATGTAGTAGATTTGAAAATCCCTAAAGTGAAGTTATACCTAAGCTCCAAGTGTGTCAAAATTAATTGCAACTTATGGTCTGATTGGGATAATAACGAACCATTTGACAAAGATGGATTATTTTTCTCTTTTTATTTGTGTCTTTTTAGGCCTTGGTTCATTCCTTGAAGTGTTATTCTCAAGATTATTAAAGAGAAACCATGATTGAATGGACCTTGAGACAAAAATACCAATGTATATAAAATTCCTATTTGAATATAGATATGTTGGTTTATTTGGAACAAGAATATCACATCTCTATATGAAAAATGTAAACCAGCATTATCTATATTGAAGATGATTTTTTCTTAGCCCTTGAAATTTTTCAATATAATATTTCACTTCATACATAGGTGTAGTAAGAACAACAATGCATATCTCAATATGAAAGATATATATCAAACACACACATATTTATACTACTAGAACAATGAGATCTTGTTTTGTAATGTTAAACTAGTACTACTACTATTATTAAGAATTGACATTAAACATTACTTTAATCGTGGTGGGATGATAGTAGGTTGAACATACAATAAATGTTTCCTTTATCATGTCTAGGAAATAGAGTATGATTTGCAAGGTCAAAAAACATAACAAGAAAAAACTAAGAGATGAAAAATTAATGAAGATGACAATAAGGACTATACTTTATAAACTTCCAAATAAGATGCGTTCTATACATATAGATTTCAAGTAGAAAATAATGCATAGTAACGAACTAACTAAACATGTCTTAATAATTCATTAAAAAAATGATAAAATTCCTACATTATCTTAAGATAATCTTATAAAATCCTTTGTGAGGAGTTTTATAGCCTTCTATTTGAAAAAAGGTCAAGAATAACATTTAGATATACAAATTTTATGAAGGGGATTAACAAGAACATTAAAATATAATAAAATGATCATGGAGACATTTAAATAATTATAGACTACACATTAAACTCAATCCTTAATGAGTTACAATAGCAACAAAAACACTTAGATAATGTTCAAACAAAAAAAATACACTCAATATAAATCAAGCTCAACCTATTAAAAGATCTCAAGAAAAATATCTACAAGTTTCTATTCTCTTTGTTCTATATCCATTTCAACAACCAACCATTTTTCTTCTCTAAACAACAAATACACAACCTTTATATATCAAAATTTTTGGAGGGAGATTTTATATATGTCTAATCTTCACCAAATCATCTATAAGGAACATATAGACCCTTTTAAAAGATAAATTCCTTAGAGAAGAGATCCACTAGGGATCACAAAAAATTGCATTGCGAAGGAAAACATGTCACACCCTCATAACTATAAATGAGCAAGGACATATAGTTACATGTAGAAACTACAAAACCATGTGTGGAACCACTAGAGACGTAACCACATATTATATCTTGAATTAAACATAAAATTAGGTCAAGGAAGAGTGGTTTGAACTAAGAAAACTCTACCATAACCATGAAACATACCCTACCATTGTAGGTATACATAATGGCCTTCAAGGAAACAAGGGAAAAAATAAAATAATGAGATTTCCAACCACTCATAGAGTTGATCATAAAAATTACACCTTCAAAATAAAATTAGGAACTATTTTACAAAGTTAGGTAGGTGAGATAAATAGTTCTTAGTGGATAGATAAACTTTTTGAAAATATTTAAAACCACATAATTCATGTGGAAGCAAGATATATATGATTATGAATGGTACACAAAGGATAAATTGTAGGTATAAAAGGGTCAAGTGATCCAAGGAAATGAACACACATGCTTAAAGCACAACAAAAACTACCTCTAACATATTATTACAATAAAAAATTGACCAACCACAAAATCATACATGATCAATGCAACACATTTAGATATATCACAAGAGATTAAGTATAAACCTAGATACCATAATAATATAAAATATTAGGATGGTGAGGGGGAATTTTTCACAATAAAACCATATTTATAATAGCACAAGAAACCACTACAAGGTAAAAGAAAATACATGTAGTAAGGTCCACTACAAGGAAGGCAAAAAATATAGGTAATTAGGGTATTTGGCCTCTGAGGTGGAAAAAAATATGTCAAGAATGCATGTGGTATCAATAATAAGTAACAAGTTAAGGAATCAAGACATAGTGGATCAATGCAACATAAAAAAATAGAATAATTCATTATATAATCGTTGTCACATGAAATTGCACCCTGTTAAACATGGGCTCAACATTCTAATGAACAATGGGAATGAACTCAAGGTGTGGGACCTTGCAAGATGAGGTCAAATCTCCAAAGAAGGATGACTTCCTTTTTTTTATTTGAGTGTAGATGTGTTGGTCCAACCCAACACATAGAAACCTATCACTAGCCCTACTCTAACAAATCACAAGGGAAAATGAGAGAAGGAATGCATAAAAGGGAAAGGGGAGGTGATACAACAAGATTATAAATTGTTTCTTCCTACTTAAAAGGTTGCACAAAGTATTAACAAGATCACTAGAGAAGCTTACACCAATCTCTATTTTATCAGTTCTATATGAGAGCATAAAGGTTAGGGTTTGAGAGATCAAAGGAGTATAGTTCACCCACAATTATCACTCACAATAGATTAACACATTCATACAATCCAAATAAATGATGAGTTTACACTTACATGAAAGTTCCAAGTATTACACAAAATACAAGCATCAAGAAGAGGTAAAAGCAATGATGTTATTAACATAGAGGCATAAAAGCTAATTTTATAGTTGCAGAATGCAAGAATGCATAAGTCTGCTAGAGAAAATCTTGGGAAAAGTGTGAGGAAGAACCCTTAAAATGAATATAATAGTTTCCTTTATAGTTTAGGAAGAATTGAATGATTTAGCACCAAACCCTAAGTTGACTAGGATTAGCAGTTGGGAGGAAAATCTGATTTGATTAGATGTAGAGGATATGACTTCAAAATCCACATTGAATCTACCAGGATTGCTGAGATGTGCGCACCATACCATTTCATTTATGAATCTATAATGCAAAGTAGAAAATTCTCACAAAATCTACCATGAAATCTAGCCATGAATGGTCTGCAACAAAGAGAGTGTCTTTGCAACACAAGAGAAGTATGGAAACCACTTTTACATTGAAAAAAGCATGGAAATTTGCATGAAAAATTGATTTTTAACGTGAAATATCAGATCTAGTAGTTGGATTGTTGCTCAACCATGAATGCAAACCCTCTTGTGAAAATGGTGTGGCTAGCCATTGTTAGATATGAATTCAGGATAGAATTGCAAAATTCAACACTCCAAATGCCTTGACCAAGTTTGAACTTACTTCAAAAGTCTCGGCCAATCAGAATACACCATGTCAAAGTTAAAGAACGTGTCATAAGAGTGGGCCCATGGAGAAAATTCATCACCAAGGTTGCTAACATCAGCAAAGGAAATGTGTTGTTATTTCATTCTTTTGCGGTTGGAAATTGGGCCCACCATGATGTATCTACAAGTTTGCAGAATCAGTCAAAAATTGCCATGATGTGTCAACCTTCTGTATGTCCGTATTCGAAGACTGGGTCCACCATCAAAGGCTTACAAGTTCATGGGGAGGACCTGATATTGCCATTTTTTGTCATCCCGTGCTTTTCTAGCTTTATTTTCCTTTAGCAAAAATTCTCCCATAGACATGCAAAACCAATGAGAAAGCGCAATATGACACCCCTTTCGTGGTTTCGCATCTTGAATTTCCTTCAATAAAATATTCCTTGTGAAACTGCAGAATCCAAATGAACAAATAGAATGGTGGGGGCAGAGAAAGAAGTTGGATTCAAACTTTTGGTCTTGGGTCCAAGAACCCAAAAAGGTCCAAAGTCTCGAAGAAGAAAGACATCAGGGTCAGAGAAAGAAAACAAACTTGGACGTTTTGGATCTTAGAGTCAAAATGTGCAATCAAGATTTGAAGGTTCAAAGGGGATCAAAAGAAGAAAAATGGAAGTTAGGAACAAAATTGGACATTTTGGATTTTGTCTAAAAGTCCGATTGGAGTTTGAAGTGTTGACAAGACAAGAGAAAGGGGAATTGAGAATTCGAGAAGAAAATAGGCTTTTGGGTTTTGGTCCAAAAATTTGTTCTAGACTTGAAAGTCCAAAATAATTAAATTGAAGAAAAATAGAGGGAGAAAGGAAATTGGGGAAAAAAATGGATTTGGGCCTTAGACCAAATTTGCAGCCCAAAGTTTTAAAGGAATCAAAAGGAAGAAAAGAGAAAAGGAATTGAGAATTGGGAACGAACGTAGACCTTGTGCAAAAGTCTATTTGAGACCCAAAACCTGAAAGGATTAGAGAGAAGAAATAAAAAGGTGGAATTGGGGAATGAATAAAAACTTGGACCTTAGTCCAAGTGTCTATTCAGCATTGTTATCACAAATTCAATTTTAATTTATTTAGCATGTGCTTCATACCAAGTTTTTATCTACATCTAAAAATGTACAAGGAAGGAGTTTGAATGATCTAAAGGCAGTTTCAAAATGCATTAATTAAAATGTCAAATTGTTAATATGCAATTTTTGGAGTTTCAATGCCACCATTGGCAGTCTAGGCACCTGCCTAAGAAGGAATCTGTAGTTTCTAAAATATAATTTTTACCATTTTTGTGACGGAATTGAAAATCATTAAGATGGAAACTCTATTTTTTTACTTAGTATTAGCAAGGAAAGGAAGTGAGGTGCCAAAATAAAACTATAGTTAGAGAATGATAACACATCCTTTCATTTTATAGATGTAGAGAATGATAATTCCTAAAAACCTAGTAGAGAGAACGAGAGGGAAAACAAGGGGATGCCAAAACAATCTGAAGATGTAATGGAAAATAGAGAGAAGTGTGAGAGATAAAAAAATAAATGAATATAATAGAGAGGAGGATGATCTAAATAGAGGGGAGAGGGGGCTACATAGAGGAAGAGAAGTGAAAAGAAATTGGAAGAAGAATAAGGGGCTACGTAGGCAAAGGAAGAAAGAAAAGCATGAAAGGATAGAGGGGTCGCACCATTTTTATATATGGCCATTTAAACTTAAAATATAAATAGAAATGCATATAACAGAGGTGGTCGATCGGAGAGAAGAAGGGAAGGCTGTGCTAGAGAGAAAGGGGATAGCCACGTAAAGATAAAAGAAAACCAACAGGTTGTGGCTTATAAATGAGGATAAAGTTGCAGAATTGAAATGACATGGGTCGAGCATGGAGGAATGAGTGCAAATGAAATAAGACATGGGATTGTAGGCAAGTTGATGGGAGATGTTTATAGAGGAATAAAGGAATTTGGAAACTTGCGAAATGTATAATGTAGAGCGAGAAATCAATAAATTGAAATTAATTTGTGGAGTTATTTTAAATTTGATATGTATGTATGTGGTAATTTGGAAATGAAATTGAATTTGATTTCATCGTTTTGGTGTAAATTGGATTTGATTTTAAATTGATAAATGAAATTATCAATTTGATCTGTCATTGGCTATGGCAGAAGATTTACCTATGTAATTTGTGTTTGAGTGTGGTGTTAGAGTATAGTTATGTAAAATTTATTTTCGTTAGATAAGAAGATGAAAGCGTATCAATTTGGTATTTTAAAATTGCTAAATTTTTTAATTTTCTAGCAATGAGAGTGTTTATAAAGAAGATGGTAGTATTTGGAAGACTCACTTTTGGACCTCAAACATTCTCATAATTGGAAAGAACCTATTTTAACTTAGTGCCTCTAATATGGAAGAATCATTGTAATAATGGTGGCATTGAAAAAAATTTAGTCAAAAGAAAGAGGGTATGAAGAGGTAGGTTTGATACCCTTCAAATAACCTTCTTCTATTGTAAATCAAATGCTCTTTACTATAATTTCAGTGATGATGATGAATAAAAAGGGTAAGAGGGATCATATTATCTTAAAACTTTTGAATATTTGAAGAAACCAAATAGGTGGCCATTAATAACAAACATATTTTGTGTAGAAAGGTATTCCTTAATAACCTTTCTGAATTTAGTGTTAAACGTAAACCTCTCCATAACTCTATCAAGAACGTTCCAAGAGACCCTATGATAAGTCTTCAAAGGATTAAGATTGAGCATAAAATTGATAGTTTTGTTCTCCTTCAAAGAGTGTAACATATCATGTATAAAAATAATGGAATAAAGGATATGCTTCCCTTGAACAAAAGTGCTTTGCTATTGGGGAATTAATTATGAGAGAAAATCTTGCAACTTGAGAGAAATTATTTTTGAAAATACTATATAAATAAAAATGCACAAGCTAATTGGATGGAACTCTTGGAATGAGGAAGCACTGGCCCTTTTTGAAATAAGGAAAAGGAAAGTAGAATTGATTTCTTGAAGCAAATTACCTATTCTAAGAAACTCCTTGGTAGCCTTCACCAAATCATCCCTCACAATATTCTAAAAATATTAAAAAAGAAGCAGGGAATTCAATCATTCCTAGGGCCATATTTCCTTTGAAGGATAAAGCTACAATTGTAACTTCCTCTTTCAAAATGGGTTTTAGAAGAATTATCAAGTTTGTCTATGGTTATTGGAATAAGGCTCAAAACATTATATTAAATGAATCTATCTTATGTATCATCCCCTAAAACTAGATTACTAACTTAGAAATTTAAGTAGCTTTATCCATGATTTCATTCTCATGTTTATAACAAACACATTATCCCATATCTTCTTTATTCTTGTATTGTCATAAATTGTCACCTATGACAATTTCACACTATGTTTTTCTCCCCTTTAAGTTATTGGACCTAATTAAGCTTCTAATTTCTAAAATTATGCACTCCATTTATTTTTAATATTTTTGACAATTTTTAAGCACAAAAAATACTCCCATTTAATACTTTGTCATCGACACTTTAAACCCCCAAAAATAGGGTTGGGACACTGGTGCCTAGGGCATCTATATCCCCTATTTTGGATCCAAAATCAAATATATTGTTGTTGATATTTTATTATTTGAAATTCAAATATTTAAAGTTAGTTGTCAGGATCTAATTTTTAAGAAATTAGAATAATAGCCTATAAATACCTAGTTATTGCATTTTTGAATATCAACTAGCAAGAGGTGAACATTAAGAGCAAAAATTATTATCAAGATCATTCAAGAGCAAGTCAAGAGCAACCATTAGAGAATTATTGCAGTAATTCAAGATTCAACATTATATCAAAGTTTATGTGAGTTTGTTCATGTTCATTGTTTGTGAAGGGTAACCCTTCTTGTAGGTCTCCAAAGCATCCATGCATCCAAGCATTCAAGCAAATCAAGCAAGCAAGATCCAAGATCCTTGAAGTGATGTGTATGATTTCAATCCTTCAAGGAAGCCATTGAAGGGTGGTGAGTTGCAATATTTTGTGATTTCATCATTCCTTCCTTTTCATTATATATTTATCATTGACATTTCCATTGTGGAAGTGAAAACACTTGCATGGGGTTTGATTGAGTCAAGCCCCTAAAATGGACCAACATTTCTCCCCTTTATGAATGTGCAAATCTTAGGTTGAAGAGGATCAAAGGAAGTTTGAAGATACTCTATTCATTGTTGCATTTGAAACCCTAGGCCTTGATAACTCACAGAAATTCAATTATAGAAATATCCAACATTGATCTAACAAGTTTACAAATAGGAAATGGAAGTGTAGATCTAACGTTAGAAGACTACGAAAATAGATCTGAGATATACCTAGCAGGATAGTGGCACCCTTGGCACCAACGTCCCAACAAATTCCATTAAAATTTATACCACAGGTGCACAATCTCCTCCCCTTTTTGTTTTTGATGTTTGATTTCCTTTGTGACATCTAAGATTTTTTGTATTAGCATTAGAACATTATTTTGCATCATTAAGTCAATTAGATCATTGCATTTCATTATTAGGTCATTTCCAAATTTGGTTAATGGTTGGTTAACTCACCCATTAGGTTGTAAGTCAATCACATAGCTTGTCCAAATCGATCAAAACCCCTTTCGATCCTTGCATTCCATCATCAAATCATACACATATATGAAATCAGGGAAAATTGTGGAATCCTAAGAAAAAAACCAAAAGGATCCCCTTTTTTCCAAACATTTCATTTTGGTGAACCTGACCTATTAACATTACATACCTTCTAAATTTTTCCATATTCATTCTATGTCTAGGTTTTTCTTTGCATTGCTTTGCATTTCTCATTTAGGGTTTCCATTTTGCATCATAAAAAGACATAAAAATACAAAAAAAATGGATTCATATGACATCATAGGTTAAAATAGGGTTTATTTTAGTCATTTTAGCTTAGATCTACAGTCAAATTCCATTCATTAGATTATAAAATCATGAAATTGTGCATTGCATGCATTTAGCCATCTTTCATTTAAGTAAAAAAAAATGAAAAATTATATAGTTTTGTGTCAAAATTGCATAAAATCATCATTTTCAAACTTTACATCTTGGAATTAGTCAATCATTGCATCTTGCATCTAAAAATTACATTCAAAATTTGTCATTCATATTTCATACATTGGCATACTTAATTTTTCATTTACATAGTCATAAAATTAGTAAAATTTGGAAAAATACTCACTATCAAATCTATCTGCACATAGAATTGGGAACATTAAACAGTAATAAACAAACTCACACTTTGAATTTCTAGTCATCCTATCTAGGACATAGGTGCCCTAGGCACCTCTGTCCCACAAATTGTGGCTACAATTTGAATCAACTCTCTATTTTCGTGTTCTCTATTGGATTTTTGTGTTTGAATTCTATTTTTGCATTTCAAAATTGTCATTTATGTTCAACATTGTTACATGTTCATATTCTTAAGTTCACAATCCTAAAATTGAAAAAATATGGAAAATAATTCACTATTAGACTTGTTTGTGCTTAAACATAGAAACATTAAGAAGTATAACAAAAAATCAAAATTTTATTTTGTAAAATCTTGCCTAGGACATAGGCACCCTAGACATGACTTTCCTACCATTTATGGCTCAAATTTCTCTTAGATATTTATCTTTGTATTTTTTGTTGGTTTTTGGTCTTTGATTTATGTTTTTGGCTATTTTTTTTATGTATGTTTGTTAGTTCAATGTTCATCTTGGGTACACTTAAGTGTTTTGGAACTTGTATGAGTTTTATGACTTGGTGTCATATTGCAAATACTTTAGTGAGAAGTAGTTCTAGACTTATGGCATCTTGCATTGGATTTACATCCACTATAGATAATGAGTCTTCTAACTCTTTCATGACAAGTCTTGTCAATACTTGAAACCCATTTTGGACTCTATTCCAGATGTTACCCTTCTAATGAAAACCTTAAAAACACCTATCTTTACACATGTTGAGACTATGGTTCCCATATTCTTGAAGACAAACTAAAAAAATTGGACAAGGACTTAGAAAAACTTCAAGACTTTGTCAGTACTAAATACTTCACTAGTACAACAGTTCCTATAATTGACAACATGAGGAAACTGATTAATGATGACCACAAATTAGAGGTTTTTCATAGCCTATCCCACATAATTGATGATAATGTACCTACAATGGCTAGTTGGGCTCAAGCTTTGGGATACACTCAAATTCAAGGATCAAGTAAAGTCTCCCTCCCTACAACTATGACCTCTATTCCTACATACATGAATCCAACTATTGCTTCAACAACACAACAAAGCATTTGGTATAACTCCAAAAATAGGTCTTTCCACTAAAAATCCTTTGGTTTTGGATCTTCACATGTCACACCTCATGTTTCATCCCCACTCATAAATTTGTAACATAATAGCCAACCAAGCACATACAAAATTCCACCATACTCACCTTATTCCCAAAACATGTCAACCAATGATTCCATCATCAACCAAATTTTGCAAAATATAACCTCACTTGAACAAAAAATCTCAACTTTGAACCAAAACTAAAATAGACAATCATCACAATATGTCAAAAGGATCCCATTATCATTTGAAATATTGAAAGCACAAATTCCATGAAACATAGAGATACCTCAATTTTACAAGTACAATGGTAAAGGGGATCCTAGCAATCATGTATCGAAATATACAACCTTGTGTAGTGACTTCATTTTTGAGAATAAGCTCTTGGCTAAACTCTTTCCTAGGTTATTGATAGACATAGCTTTGGAATGGTTTTGTTCATTGTTGAATAATTCAATTCACTCATTTAATGAGCTTGTTGATGATTTTCTCAATCATTTCCAAGTAAAAATTATGCCTATGATTAACATAATTGATTTAATGAGATACAAACAAAGAGAGGAAAAAAGGTCACATATTTCATAAGCCACTATTAGTTGCTTTTTTCATAGATCAATCTTACTCTTCTTGATGCAGATATCCAAAGAGTGTTCATTGAAAACTTACAAACTGATATAAGGTATAAAATTTTATTAATGAATTTTCCATCCTTCATAAATTTGTGTATGGATCTTCGTGATTATCAGAATTCGATTAGTTAGTATGAAGAAGCATATGCATCAGATCATATTGAGAAATCCAAATTCATAGCCCAAAACAACTATCAACCATTCAAGAAGAAAAACAATTTTTTTATTAAATTTCATACACCTCAAACAACCAACCACATTAAACCTCAAGTTGTTGCTCTAAGTCCAACTCCATACCAATTTAGACCAAAATATAGACAATTTACCTAACTACCTGACACTCTCCATTCGATCATGTTACAAATTTTGAGTAAGAACCTAATCTAATTGCCTCTTGTTAAACCTATGGAAAACAAAACCTTTACCTCCAAACTTCAATCCAATTCCTTTTTTCAATATCATCATACAAATGGACATGATACAAAGTGATGTATGTGTCTTAAACATCAAGTTCAAGACCTCATTGATTCTAATCACATCCAAATAGGTGTTGTTAATGATAAAAGGAATAAATTTGTTGACCCACCTAACAAAAACTTGCAAATTTTTACCAATCCTATGCCCAACCATTCATCCAACTTTGTACAAGCTTGTGATGTTAAGAATGGTGAGATAAATGTTGATAAGATTGATGAGATGAGTGATGACATGAATGATGGAAATAATGAAGAGAAGGAAGTAGATCACAGTACTCTTCTAATAGATGCTCAACCCCGTAAGGGCCAAACCACTATGTTACTTGACATTACTTTCACCAATAATGATGCACTTAGACATGTACCCAATGGTCCTCTCTACATCGCCAATCGTATCGATGAAAAACTTGTACAAGGAAAACTCATTGATCCAATGTATGTAGAGAATGTGATCACTGAGGAATTATTATTTGTGTAAGAGCTTTATCAAGATGCTTATGAATAATAAAAAGCATGGATAAAAACTCATGATGATTTTACTCGTCCTACAATTGGTTCGATCACTCTTCCTCTAAAATTTGGACCAAATAAAATATATGTTTCATTCTCCATCATCCCATCATCAAACCAATTCCATGCGAAGCTAGGCTACCCATGGCTAGGCTCCATGAATGTCGTCCCTTTAGTTATTCACAAGTTCATAGAGTTACCCTTTGAAAATGAGATATTTACAATGCATCATAGTGGATTTAATCCTTTATATTCCTATGGGAATTTTTCATTTGATTTATTTTGGCCTCAACCTAGGAAACCTATAAAGCCTCGTGGAGATTTATTTTTTAAGTCATATCAAAATTTTAAGGCACAATGCATAACAAAGTTATCTCTTAGCAATATTCCTAAGAATGATAAGTTCATGGTCATTCCTTCTCCCCTGCATGTTATGGATGAACCTATGCTTGAGCCAAAGACCCTTCCAAGTAACCAAGGAAAATATGTTGCAGTTCCTCCACCCATCTCCTATAAAATAATAAGAGATAGTTTCATGATTCCTTTTGTTCCTCCAAAGATAAAACAAGTGTATAGACCTAAAGAGACAGTGGTTTCCCAACCCTCGATGGTTCCTTTCATTCCTCCCTTAAGGGAAGAAAACAAACCAATGGTTGAAAAACCCACTCCTACCCCATCACAAATTTAAAATTATGAAAGAAGAAACTATAATGCTAAAAAACATAGGCATAGACATCATGCTATTGCTCATCAGTTGGAAGAAAAGAATAAAATAGTGCATGATAATCCAACACCTATGGAAAAAAATCAAGAAGAAATACAACTCTCACCAAAACAAGAAATGAAATAAGAAGAATCAACTTCTATTGACATAAAACCTCCCATTGTGATCAATTTGGATGATGAATATGAAATTGCTAAAATTGATGAGGAGGTGCATAATGAACTTAATGTTTTATTTTCAAAGAAAATGAATTTAGATGGGGGAAACCATGATGATCATCTTGATGATAGTGACCCACCATGTGTTGCACTTGGATATTCTCCTAGTACAACATTGGTTATAGTCCCTTTAGCTAGTTGTCTTCCTTTTATTTATGACGAGCAAGATTGGGATGCAAGCAACCTATGTTAGGTTTGATCACATGTATAGTACTTCTTTATTATGTTTGTTTCATATTTTCTTTGTGTTTTCTTGCACAAGATGTGATCTCCTATGTTGTGCTACTTGAAATGTATTAGTGCTTATGATTTTTCTTTGGATTATCCTTGTTTCTTTATTGGCACAAGGATACAAAGGAAATGAACTTGTCGTGCCATTCCTTGATTTGTATCTTCATTCTTCTATTTGTCATAAACTTTGTTTTCTCCTTTTTTTGTCTTGTGTTTTCATTTTGGGGATGATGCAAGGCATTGAGACATTTATATGTCTCTTCCATGTTGACCCAAAATCTTGTTTGTCTTCTCTCTCTATGTGACATTCCTCCTTTATGTTTGTTGTTCCATGAGGATTTGTAGAATGATCTCAGTTTTGAGTTGTATTATATTACTATAGTAAAGACATATATTGAACCCGAATCTATGGATCCCTTTAGTGTTCATTTCTATGTTGTTTGATATATTGCATTTGGGGGCAACCCCTTATCATGATGTAGTTTTATTTTGAAACATATCGTTGGCATAGGGTTTTCCAAATAAGCTCGTGATTTTTTTTGTATGAAATTTATCATTTTGCTACTTTAAAGTAATTTCTCACAACATGGTGTTTTGCAATTTCTATAAAGTGGGGGTATACATTGGCATTATTTTGCTTCACTTTGTTCACATGGGTTGGACTTAGTGGTGCATTGACATTGACATTGACATTTCTTTGCTTCACTTTGTTCATAGGCATTGAACTTAATGTATCATTGGCATAGAATTTTGATCATTTTGTAGCGCCTTATCAAAGTTATTAGGGAGTATAACTCTTGGTGTGATTATGGGTACACACCTAGTGAAAATGGTCCTCAATAGACCTAATGTATTTCTCATTCTTCTACCTTGTCTTGGGGGCTCACCTAGTGAAAAATGGTCTTCACTAGCCTGTGTGCCTTCCTATTTGTGATTCACATAGAAAATATTAGACTTTTCTATGGTGTGAGTCATGAATTCCTTTTGTATAGATCCTAGCATAATGCAACTTGTTAGTCCATGCCCTCTTTTTGCACTTTATTTTGACATTGTATGTTAAGTGTATGTTGTCTTGTTGCATATCATACATGTGTGTTCCTTTGTGTTTATGTTGGTTTGCCATGGGATCTTGGATCCTGGGGGCTTGGCCACCTCCTTGATCCTTACTTATCCTATCTCTTCAAAATTTGTATGTTTGAACCCCTCTTGGCATATATTTCTCTACTAGTATGAGCATACATTCATACTCTCATTAAAGTGGGGCTAAATGTAGCATCATAAATTGTCACCCATGACAATTTCACACCGTTTTTTGCTCCCCTTTAAGTTATTGGACCTAATTAAGCTTCTAATTTCTAAAGTTATGCATTCCACGACTTATTTTAAATATTTTTTAACAATTTGTAAGCATAAAAAAATTCTCTCATTTAACACTTTATCCTCAACACTTTAAACCCCCAAAAATAGGGCTAGGACACTGGTGTCTAGAGCACCTATATCCCCCTATTTTGGCTTCAAATTCAAATATGTCAATGTTGGAATTTTATTTTTTGAAATTCAAATATTTAAAGTTAGTTGTCAGGATTTAATTTTTGGGAAATTAGAATAATAGCCTATAAATACCTAGTTATTGCATCATTTGAATATCAACTAGAAAGAGGTGAACATTAAGAGAAAAAACTATTATCAAGAGAATTCAAGAGCAAGCCAAGAGGAACCATTAAAGAATTATTGCAGTAATTCAAGATTCAACATCATATCAAAGTTTATGTGAGTTTTTTCATGTTCATTATTTGTGAATGCTAACCCTTGTTGTAGGTCTCCAAAGCATCCAAGAATCCAAGGATTCAAGAAAATCAAGAAAGCAAGATCCAAGATCCTTGAAGTGATGTGTATGACTTTAGTCCTTCAAGGAAGTCATTAAAGGGTGGTGAGTTGCAAAATTTTGCACAATTTCATCATTCCTTCCTTTCAATTATCTATTTATCATTGACATTTCCATTGTGGGAGTGGAAACACTTACATAGGGTTTGATTGAGGTAAGCCCCTAAAATGGCTCAACATTTCTTCTCTTTGTGAATGTGAATCTCAGGTTGAAAAACCCTTAGCCTTGACAACTCACTAAAAGTCAATTATAGAAATATCTAACATTGATTTGATAAGTTTGTAGACAAGAAATGAAAGTGTATATTCGACATCAAAAGACTGTGAAAATAGATCCAAAAAATTTAATGATAGTATTTCCAACACCAGCAAAATCATTTTTATTGTAAATATATATTTTCTTGACAAAAATGAAGATATTGATATGGATAGAGCATTTTCCCTATACTTCTCTTCTCTTTGGATTATTCAATTGTAAAAGCATGAAAAATATCTATCTTATTCAATATGCGTTTTCTAGAATGTATAAGATAATCTTTTTTTACTTGAAATTATTCTTTAATTGAATTTATAGTTATTTGAGTATCTCTTTCTATATTAATAGTTTTATGTGCCTATCTTTAGATTTTAAAGTCTAAGAAGAAATGCTTCATATCCAACTATATTATTTCATTCAAATTAAAAATGATAAGAAAAAGGGTGTAACTTATCTTCAAGGAAATGAATATTACTTCAACTCCTAGACTTGTAAATAAATAATTATTGGTAGATTGTAAAATCCAAATACCTTGCATTCCTAAATTTATCTAGGAATAATTCTTCTTTGTTATCCACTTCTTTAGTTGACATCACCATATAAGTTTTGTGTTGAACACCCAAAATACTGAGATGGGGGGGGTGAATCAATATTCCCTTAAACCATTCAAACATTATACATCCAATCACCAAAACATATTCAATTACAATAAGGAAAGAAAACATGAAACATTAACATCACATAACACATGAACACTAGGATTTTTACGTGGAAAACCCAAAATGGGAAAAACCACGGTGAGGGTTAGCTCACAATATATTATAACTATTATAGTATATTTACAGAAGTGCTCATTATGCATTTTGTAACGCAAACACATTTTAAAAATTTTGAATCCCCAACCCACATGCTGCCTCAGTTTTAGGCTTGAGAAAGGCTTGGGAACCTGACCCTTAGCCTTTGACCTACAACTAAAAAACAAAGGCATGTTCAAGAGAAATGTCCAACTTTGGCAATATGGCTAATGGACAATTTTTTTCGGAATCATCTATACAAAATTAAAACCCATTAGAGAACATGATGTCTAGTTTCCAAATATATATATCTATATATATATTAAGATTGGATTATATTTGTTAATTTTTAATTAATTTCTAAGCAAACTAGTCCATAAACTTGAAATATCAAACTATTTTTTTTTTTAATAATTTTTTTTGGTTAATTTTCTTGTAAGAAAATTATATGCAATCAATCTTCAAACGATTCTCTACACAAGGAAAAAAAAGATTCAATTTTTTTTTAGGTCCAATTATGTTGTCCGTACACGTTGATTTTTGAAAACAACAATTAAGGCCAATAAAAATTCAATAAAAAAAAATAATTACAAAAAATAACAAAAACCTTGTCAATGTTCAAGGTTAGGCACATTCTTTCCCAAAATAAAATTAGCAAATACTCTCTTTATTTAGGTCAGTAAGGGGAGTCCGTATTAACGCATGTTGGTATGGTAAAAAAAAAAGACTTTTAAAAAGTGGTTTTATACATCCATATCAAAATTCAATTTCTATCATATAGGTATTTAAATAAATTACATATTTGGAAACTATATTCAAAATGCTAAATTTCATATTATTGATTTTTTTTAAAATTCATTGTGTAAGTGCCTCAAATTTTTAGTCCAAGTGTGACAAATTTAAAAAAACAATAAAAAACACTTCCACTTTTTGAACTTTTTGTGGACCTAACTTCTTGCATCAGCCCAAATATAATATATTATTTTATAAAAGAATATAAATTTTAGAAAATATCTTTATATTACAACATGTTTCTTATAAAAATATATTAAGTTAGACTATTTTTCAAAGATAAAATATAAGATCATTATTTAATCATGAATGATATTCCCCTTTTTTCATTGTAAAAGCAAATATATAAATTTAGAATATGTCAATTTAGAAATCTGTATTTGATTGTAATAAAAATTGTAAGCATTAAGGTCAACCATTGTTCTTCATTTTTCATAATCTTGCTTCTTATCTTCTTCTTCATCGTTTTATTTTAAGATCAAAACTATAATTAGAAAGTCATGTTTTCAGCTAGGCATTTAAAATAAAATATTATTTTCTTGAAGAAAATCTCTATAAAAGTGTCCAAGTATAACGTCGGATCTATTTAGGTGGACCTATGATCTTACTTTTATTCACAACCTATAGACAAAAAATCATTTGTCTCTTAGCATTAGGGAAGGATGCATAAACATATTATTGATAGATAAAATAATGGAAGTGTATGTAAGAAGATGCAATACTTGGATTTGGCTCATATGCACCTAAAGTTGTACTAAAAATAGTGAGATAATTGTTGATGGTGGTTTTAGCACAACCAAATATGAGTAACAATAGATCATTATTCCTCTTGTAAAGTAGAGATTTATACTCCAAGGTTCCTTTGTAGCTAGGTCTTGACTATGATGGGTAGCCTAGTGGTCTATGTGGTCAATTTAATAAGGGATCTCTTTGCTACTAACCTAGACTTGAAGAATGTGTAATCTAAAATACATATAAATTAATCTAAAATATAGGTCTATCCTTGACATATTGCTCACAACTTTCTAAATTTAGATTTGTCACATTTGATCAAATGTTACATTAAATTTAGTAGATCTAAAACACTTGCTTGCTCTCAAAGGTTTAAAACTATTTAAATAATTTGATTTAAATAAAAGTCAAAATATTAGGGTAAGAGGTTTGAAAATAATTCAATATTTATAGAAATCCATCAAAATCTGTTAGATTTTGCGCTTTGTTGGATGCAACAAAGAAATTTCCAGAGCAAATTCAGATAAAGTCTAAATATGGCCAATGGAATTAGGATATATTCTTGGAAAGTCCGGATAATGTCTATACTAAATTCATAGTTTGGGACATTCATTGAGTGATTACATAGAGAAGGTAAATAAAATTTATAGAAAGCATGAAGAATTCAAAATAAGTTTGAAAAGACCAAGGAGATGGGGCCTATGGAAGACAATTCTTGTCAAAATATGGAAGAGAATGAAATAGTGCACCAAATGAGTTTTGGTGCTACTGAGGAATTGAATGGAAATGGAATCACTACAAAGTATTTAACAAATATGCATACTAAAAAGATTAAGAAGTTGTCTATAATTCTTCTTGAGTTTCTTCAGCAATATCAGACAATTTTTTGGTACTCCCCTTCTTTTTCTTCCATATCTTCTCAGCAGTTGGCAAGTATTGTGAAGACACTCATGTTTAATATAAAATTGGTTCCACATAATCAAAATGACCAATTACAAAAATTGCAGCTTGGGAATACAATAGATAATGAGAAGGAATTGAAGGATCTAAGGACCTTTGACGATGAAGAAATTGAATTGATGACTTTTAAGAGTTTATTCCAAGAAGATAGCCTAGAGGAGCTAGTAGACAAAATTTTAATTTCAAAAGGTTTTGAATTGATCAATATTATTGCAGATGAAGTGTCAAGAGAAGAGATTGATTTAGAGTCTTTGTCTCCCAAGGTTAAGTTCATACCATCAATAAAGGGCATTGATTATTTTTCTGATATGGATGAAGACAATGTAGACAAATTGTTTGGAAATGCCTCAATGGATGATGCTTGTAAGGTTTTTGATGGGGTTATAGGTAAAGAGGGTGATGGGGCCTCTAATAGTAAGGAATGTGTGGAAAAACAAAAAAATTCTATGTAGTTGCATAAGCAAGAAGTCAAGAATGTGGATGGGGGTTTGGGATTGGTGGACAAGGAAGAGGGGGGTTTTGATTATTTTTCTGTATATAAGTGAGGTAGTTGGGAACAATTTTGCTAAACTCATCTGTCCAATCCTTGGATTCTTTCAGTTGATCATCATCCCTTAGTATCTTAGGCACAAACCACTGCTTTAGTGTGTGAAATGAAGCCATTCTTGCCTTGATCTTTTGCTCTTTTGTAGGCATGTATTGAAATTCATTTGTGACCATTTAGACCATTTGCTCAGTAGGATTTAAAGTTGCGGGGGCCTCAACACTCCTTTGTAAAATTCTGCACAAATTCATTAAGGTGTGATGTATAGGTTGCCATTTCTTGAATAAGGGGTCCAATATAGGTACATGGGCCTTTATCTGATCAACTGCTTGTGACAAGGAGACATAACATTCATACACATTTTCCAAATTTTCCACAATTATTTTAGCCCTATGCTCCAAGATTTGTTCCAATACCCTAAGGGTTTCTCTCTTTGCTCTTTCCTTTGATTCTTCATTTCTCTTTTTCAACTTCTCAATTTCTTGTTTTATCACATTAACTTGTTCAATAGTGATTTCAACTATATTAGTTTGGATGGCAAGGGGATGGTATACTATTAATTCTATGCTTTGGGAAGGACCCACTCGCTTCAACTACTGTTTCAATTTCACATATTCTATGAATAACCTATTCACTTCATCATTTAGATCAGTCTGTGCTTTCTCATATTCTGCCAATCTAAGCTCCATAACTTTAACCACATCCCTAGTAAACATGGCTGAATGCATTGTCATAGTAGTTTCCTCCAATGCTAATGTGTATTGAAGTGTCTTTACCATGACAGTCCTCATTAATTTTACAACATCAAGCAATCTTGGTTTTTCTATTCTTTTTTGCTTGGTCCAAAAGGCTAGGGTTTCAAGTCATGGATTGTAACCTATGCCACTCATTCCCTCATCTGAATTGAATTCAGAAACCAACATGGGATCTTCTTGGATTCTTACTTGATCCAATAAGAATATCTTTTTTAACTTTGTCCCAGGAATAATTAGTATATTGCTTTCTAAGACCAATTTTCTTTCTTCTTGGGGGCTAACAACAATTTCATTAATCTTGAGTTCTTCAAGAGTATGGAAAACAATCTGGTCATGATATGAATCCTTAGTGCCCATCTTATTAATTTGGAGTCTCTCAAATTCTTTCATTTTCATCTTAAACCAAAAATCCTTAAACTCGAGAGTTTGAATAAATTCATCATCTTCAATAAATCTAAGGGCAGCAATCATCCTTTCATCATCATGCACTTCTTGATCATTATTCCCATGTACATCCACCCTTTCTTTTGGTTTGTGAGCATCATTTGCAAGCTTAGGTGATGGCTGATCAACTTCATCATCTTTAAATTTCAAAATTACATTGGCTACCTCTTTAGTATCCCCTACTCCTTCACTTATTTCATATGCCACTAAGGGGGCCACTCCATGTGTCTTCTGCCTTTTAGGACTTGGTTGCTTAAGGGATGCTTTTGATTGTATTTTGACAGTGCCTGGTAGGGGCTTTGTGGCTACAATACCACTTGATTTGATGGGAAGCTTAGAGGGTTTCGAAGATCGACCCTTAGGTTTCTTTTTTGGTTCAACATATAATCTTTCAAAGTTGTCAATTATTATGTTCATCCTTCTGATAGGACCCTTTTCTTCAACATAGAATCCTTGGAATCCACTGTCCCTTTTCTTCTTCTCCTCCTAAAGCCTCTTTATGACTTCCCACTTCCTCTTCCTCTGAAAAACTTCATCAGGTGTAAAGCAATTTCTTATTACACCTTCTTTGTAATCCATTGCACGGGTAATCCCAACTTTAGTGAGAAGTGTCTACTTTATAAACTTAATATTCCCTTCAAAATCAAATACCATTTCTCCTTATGACTTCAATGAATACTGTATCTTCAAATAGTTCTACAGTTCATCAAGAGTGTCAAACCCTATGAATAGCCCTTCACATTCAGTTAGGTTAGGGAGGAATGTCCCCTTTTTTTGTCTTTTCATAACATCATGCTCCATCCATAACATTTTCCACATAAATTATAAAAATTCAATTTGAATAGAAACAAATTTAGGTAAAACATGTGGGGCTTGAGGACACCCATAAACCCTTATTACTGTTTGGTCTACTAAGAAGAACCAGTCACCAAAAGTGTGAATGTGTCCTTGCTCTGGCTTCAATGCTAAAGGTCTTAATACTTGCATCATTTTATTAGTAAATCTTGGTGAAATATGACCAAGAGAAGCCATGACCTTTACTATGAAATCATCATGAAATATTACATAATCACTATTTTTACATCTACTATCCTAGATGTAACACCAGTTTTGTATAGACAACCTATTCCCTTCATCATTAGTCATTCCCAAACACATTCTTTTAGTCCATCTATTTTTGTTTTAGTACAATATTAAATGACACAACAGAGAGTATTTCCTAAAAGTGATGGGAGCTAAGTTCTCTCTTGAAAAAATCCCTCATGTAGCCCTTTCTCAATTTCAACAATAAAGTCATACTCAATGTTGACTTTAGGATTTTGTATCCTCACTTCCATCATCATGAGATATGTTGGCATCCTCTCTTCAACATCTATTCCAAGCACTTGTCACAAAGAAAAATAAGTTCTTTTGAAATATACTTGGAAGTCTTTTATGGAAAATAACTCATTTTCAGAGGGGGAGATAGGTATCCTCCTATTTTTACACCCTTTTCAATGTGTAAAGGAAGTTAATCACTCTTGTATATTTTTCTAAATCTCCTATAATCCTCCTCACTTTTTTCCAAGTGGATCTTAGTGATAGCTTGCTTGTTTAACATAAAACACTCTATAATTGTGTCTTTAGTCAACACCACTAATGGTGAACCATCTGACATTCTTATAGTCTTGTTAGCCAAGTGATAATATTGTACCAATACTTTAATAAACTCAACATCTACGAATACATTTGGGACTATCAATTTGGAAAAATCTAAGGTCCAAGGATTCAAAATTGGAACCTTCTCAACCCTTTTTTCATAGAAGTACCAAAATAGATCCCACCTTGAGATAGGGATAATTGGGTCTCTACATCCATGGGTTGTATCTTTAAAAACCTTTTGGGATCCTTTGTCTACAAAATTAGGTAACACATCTAAAATGGATTGTTATAGGAACCTCTTCTTTGTTTTAAAAAATGTGGACTCTTCCTTTTTACTCGCAAGTTGACTTCTTTTGGGTGTCATGATGAAGAATTTACTCCTACTTGATATTTTAGGTGTCTACTTGTAGAAGAAAATTCAATTCTTATATACTTGCTACAGAGGTTTTTGTGAACTTACCTGGTGAAATAATAGCTATAGATTTTTTCCACTCGAACTCCCTTGCCTTCAGTATGCTGAGCTTTGTGAATGATTGCCAAAATTTTGTTGAGTCCCAAGTAATATTTGTTGTTGAGCTCTGTCACCTCGCTATTAATGTTAATTCATGCAAAATATTTCAAAATCTACCCATATTTTGATTTTCAATACATTTCATTGATCTTGGGAAATCAAATGGTGTAATCATTTAATGCTTGACAGCTTGTACCGTAGTATTGCTCTATCATTTAAAGACCATTGCGGGGCATCCCTAGTAGTACCACCACCTCATGCACACCCCTTTGGACTCCCGCGAGATGATGGGTTAATTCTAGTGGTAGAGTGACTATTCACTACCATACCACACTATCATATCAAGACTACTACAGGGTAGCGGTAGCAGTACCGCCACCCCATTCACACCCCTTTGAACTACTGTGGGACAACGGGTTAATTCTAGCGGTTGAGTGATTGTTCATCGCCATACCGCTTTGTCATATGAAGGCCACTACGAGGCAATAGTAGTAGTACCGCCACCCCTTGTACACCCCTTCAGACTCCTACAGGATAGCGAGTTAATTTTAGAAGTTGAGTGATTGTTCATCACCATACCACAGTAGCAATGTTTACCCCTTGTGGGGCTACGATTTACTTTAGTTGTTAACATGTTCTCACCACCACCTCATGGTATTCATATTTGGTTTTTGCGGTATTGTGGTAAGCATTTGTACATTGGCCTATATGTCCCATCATCTCATGCATACCTCTATTGGCTATTGTGGTAGTGTGGTATTGGATTTTATTATGAATGTAGTATTTTAGATATCATTTTATTAAAAAGATTGAACAATTTTCTAATTTTGCAGTCTCTTAGTTTTAGTTTTCAGTGTCAGTTAGAACTAAGAGATTATTTCTTTGTTTGTAATGGGGAGGCTTAGTTCACCTAATGTTAAGATATCTATATGTATTGTTAAATCGTAGATGTTCATTATATGTTTTCATCTAGAAAACATATAGGACATACAAGAAATTATATTCTAACTAAACAAAATTAATTTCAAATTTTTAACCAAAGTAAGAAAACTAAGAAGAATGATTGAAACTAACTTTAAATGCACATCAAATCAGCAGTGAACATCTTAGGTCTTGTATACAATGTACCAGCAGAATAATGATGATTACATTTAGAAATGTATCAATAAAACAACAATGAATAAGCATACCTATACTTAGATCTTTATTACATTCAATCATAAATTACACCATACATATAACCAAAGTTTAGGTGACAACATGACCTCTTAAGGTGACAAAACATCATCATAATCATTTGCATTTCGAACAAGATTAAAGTCCTAATCATTCATGCCTGCATCTACTTGATTTTCTTCTTCATCCTCATCTATGACATGCAATGCATTCTCTCTCCTAATCTCTTAATTGGTAATCAAAATGTCTTCTTCAAACACTTTGTCATCATCTTCATCCAATTATTTGAATGTTTCTTGTAAATTAACATATTTCCCATCAGGCATTATATCAACAACTTCCATGAATTTTTGTTTTTAACGAGACTATGTTTGAATAACATATGACCATCCTAGGCTTCTTACATCATCAATTAGAAATTATTGGTTAATTTGAAGAGGGGAAACATACGACTCATCTGTCTCTGATAAAAATTGTCTTCTATTTGTGTGTATAAATCCATACTCATCAAATTGTATTGCAGATGGTCAAATCCACTTACATTTTAATAATATAGGACTATCTTCACCATAGTTCACTAGAATAATTTGTTGGATGAATCCAACATAAAATTTCTTCTGAATTTTGTGAAGAAATTCTACACTAACAACACAATCATAATTTATATTTCCTTTGTCTTTTTCTTCCAATCTTAAATGACTACTAGAGGCCCACATTACACTGAACCGTGTAGCCCATAAATGTGGAGATTGTGAAATCTCACTTTCCTCTGTTGTTATATCTTGACCTTCTTCTTTTGCATCACTGATTGCATTAGCAATCCATTCTTCAAATTTTGGAAAAGAATCACCTCGAATCAAATCAGCATGACGTCTGCACCTTTGAGGTCGATGTTGCATCCAAGCTTTATTGTCTTCTTCATATTTTCTACATAGAATATTAACGTGCAAATAGTAAGATTGATAATATAAATGTGTAAATGCAATTGAGTAAATAAATTATTTTGTAAATTGTGTTTTACCTACACCACTTATCGAACAAAGGTGTGTTTTGAAGAATATAGGCATGTATCACACTTCTTTTTTGATGTGATAGCTTGAAGAAACATCCATTTCCTTCTAATACTTCACCTTCAACCGTGTCTTCTTCATCATCGTCCCATACACATCGATTGACATTTTTAAAATCCTTCATATATTCTATGCAAAATCCCATGGCCTCTTGCATTGAATATCCCTTAGGCATGTTTCCTTTCGGTTTTTCCCTAGTACAAACATATTTTTTCAAAACCTTCATATATCGTTCTATAGGATACATCCATCTTGTTCTTACTAGGCCATAATGCTTTAGTTCATATTATAGATGTATCAAAATATGCATATAAATGTTAAATATTGTTGGTGGAAATTCCCATTCCAATAGACAAAGGACTTCAACAACCTCCTCCCTCAAACTATCAAAGTTTGAAGGATCTAATACATGTAAACTCATTCTGTTTAATATTAGGCCCAACCTTATAACTTACAATCTTGGTCCCTTCGGAAAACTTAATATATTTACCACAATAGGTAAAATATTCTCCATTACAACATGATAGTCATGCGTCTTGAGGCCTCTTAAGCCATTAATGTCAGTTTGGCTTCTAATACTACTACTTACATATCCAGTGGAAAGTGAGTCTAAGACATCAACTGTAAGAATTGTGCACGTTGTTCCTTTGTACAAAGATAAGGAGCACTAGGTTTTCTATGTTTTTCATCATCACATTTTTCAACCCAAATATTTCGATGAATTTTTAGTTGTCAAAAGTCTTCACGTGATGAAATAGTATCAAAAGCACCAAAAAGAGTTTCTATAATAACATAGACTATATTTTTCTCAATATGCATAAAGTCAACAATATGCCTAATGGTCATATCCTTAAAGTATGGCAACCTATAGAATATGCACAACCTTTTTACACCGCTTTCATTACATGTATCATATCTACTACCAGTAATCCCATCATTTTCAAAAAATGACATTTTTTTTTGTCCATTCTCAACAATGTAATCACCTGTTATTAGCAATGGTGCTTCACGATTCTCTTCTTGACCATTGAACCATGTTTCTTGTTGATGATATGGATGATCCATTTTAAGGTAAGCGCAATGTCCACAATAAATACACTTACACAAACTTCTTGAGTGCCTCACAAATTCTTTAAAGTTTCAAATAGGACATCCATGGTATCCATGATCACTGAGACCAGACAATGTGCCATATGTAGGAAGATCATGAATCATAAACACTAAAGAAAGCTTTTAAAGTGAATTTGGTTGAATTCCCATCCCTTAAAGATTGAATTGCTTCAATTCCTTTCCACAATTCCATTAGCTCATCATATAATGGCTCTAGATAAGCATCAATTGTATCTAAAGTCACACTTTTTTTCTTGGTATAATCAATGATAGCATTAAGAAAAATGTTTAAGTTGCTAACCATGGAGGAAAATTATAATTTATTAAACACTGGCCAAGTTGGCCATTTAGTACTTTGATCTGAGAATGGGTTCACCCCATCTAGAGACAAACCCAACCTTATATTACAAGGATCTTGAGAAAAATTAGGCCATCTATTATCAAATTCCATCCACGTCTTACAATTAGGCACATGTCATTGTTTTCCATCAGTGCGCTTATTATGGGCACGCCATTGCATAAGTTCAACAATGTCTCTACACCTATACATTCAGAGTAATCGTGGGACTACTGAAAAGTGATGAAGAACCTTTCTAGGAACCACAACTAATTTCAACCCTTCTTTATACCTCACTTCATGACATTTCATACATTCACTCTCACTTACAAGATCCTTGTGAAATAATACATAACCATTCACACATGTGTGGATTTTTTCATACTCTAAGCCTAGCTTAGTGATTTCCTTTCTATATTGACTTTGTTTTGTTGGAAATGTGGAGTTAGGTGGTAACAAAAAACTTAATAATGCCAATAATTGATCTGCACTATCATTTGTCCAACCAAACACCAATTGCAAGTTAAGAATTTGAAGGATTGTTTTCAAATGACTTAACTTGCAATTAGCATATAAAGGCTTTGAAGCATCCTCCATCAACTTGGCCCAATCATCATTTAGACCCTCATTCGACATTCTATGAACTTCAAACCCTTCGTCTAACATTGTTGCCTCTTCCTTTATGTTTGGTGCCACTTCATCTATGTTTGTTACCTCTTCATCTCTCACACTACCATTCTATCATATCTTTGTAATAATTGAAATTCAAAGGCTTATACCACTATGCCCATATCTTATCATATGTTGATAAATTAATCTTCTTTTTTTAACCTTTCCACCAAGACAGTCATTACATGGACATAGATATTTGTCCATGTCACTCTCATCGGCTATTCTCTCATCAAATGCATGGTATTTCAACCATTGATGTTGATCCATCTGTAATGTTATACACATAGCAACAAAAATTGTAGACTAAGAAACAAAAACTTTAATTGAAAGGCATTTACATAGCAATAGAGTTATAGAAAGAAAATAAAATAGAGAGTTTAACTAATGAATTATAAAAAAATTATTTTTGTAGTTTATATTCAAATTCATAATTACATTGCATTACACATCTTTCAAACTCATGAAAGCATTACTTCGCATTGCATAAATAATAACTAGATGTTGATAGATGACAAAATTTCAATTACAATATATTTTTTACAAAGTCAACCTAAGTAGTTATGTAATTACTTGACATTGTATAACTAATAACTAGGAGTAGCTTCCAATTGCGTTTGATTGTCATGGCATTCCATGAGACCACATTTCTTTGAGGCATTTTTCAAAAAGTTCACTGCCTTGTTGCTATGGCTAAAAGTCTAAAACAAATGCTTTCAAACAAGCTAAGGGGAAAAAATCTATCAAAGCATAATAGTAAGCAATAGTATAGACAAGGCAGTGAAATGGTTTAAAAAATGCCTCAAATAAATGTGGTATCATGGTGATGGAATGCCATGAAAATTCATAAAAATTCACTTGTTATGGCATTCATCATGGCATTCCATCACCATGAGACCACATTTCTTTGAGGCATTTTTTCCAAAGTTCACTGCCTTGTCTATGCTACCACATTTTTCATACATGTCTACCAAAGAACTTTATCAAATAGTTCACTACCTTGTTCCTATAGCTAAAAGCCTAAAACAAGTTTTTTCAAACAAGCTAATGATGCTTGGAAAAAATCTATCAAAGCATAATAGTAAGAAAAGCATAGACAAGGTAGTGAATTGGTTGAAAAAATGCCTTAAAGAAATGTGGTCTCATGGTGATGAAATGTCATGAAAATCCATAACAATTTGCTTGTCATGGCATTCATCATGGAATTCCATCACCATGAGACCACATTTATTTGAGGTATTTTTCCAAAGTTCATTTCCTTTTCTATGCTACCACATTTTTCATACATGTCTACCAAAGCATTTTATCAAATAGTTCACTGCCTTGCTATTATGGCTAAAAGCTTAAAACAAGTGATTTCGAAAAAGCTATGGATGCTTGAAAAAAAAATATCAAAGCATAAGAGTAAGCAACAAGCTATGGTCTCATGGTTTTTTTTTTGGCATGAAAATCAACGTGATTTTATTTGCATTTTTTTGCAAGTTTTAAACGCATTTTTTGGCAATTTTGGTGTTTGAAATGGGGAAAAATATTTGTGGTCAGTTTTGTGCACTTTTTTATTGTAGGATTCTCAAATTTAGTGAAAAAGGTAGTGTTCATGAAGGAATGGAAAATATGTATAGAACCTTTCAATTATACCCATACTCTACAATGACATTGAATCATTTAGCAAACCATTTTTTCTTCACAAGGCAACATTTTCTTGTGGAACAGTTGACTGAGATATCTCTTGTTTCAATTGACCACCCTCTCATGAAATATCATTCATATTATAATATCGCATGATATTATCATAGTAAAGGTTATTATGACACCACTTGTCAAGGAAAGCCAGAGGCCACATGATTTTGTGGATAGGTTCAATTGAAGCTGGGAGATCTTAAGAGTTTTCTCTCAAATTTTGAAAAGGTTTTAGAGGTCCACACTGAGAATTGCGAGAGCTTAAAAGTTATAGTCCATATATATGCTCAACAATGATAGGTAGAGAAGGCTTTGGAAATTTTAAGAAAGGAAACTCGCATAGATCCACATGATGCCCATGCATTTATCAGGATGGGTGAGTTATTAATATTGTCAAACCCCAGTGTAGCCTTAGATTCTCGTAAGATGCCAAAGTATCTTCTGAAGAAGAGCAGAGAAGAAGTACGCATTCAATTGTTAAACAACATTTGGGCTCTTCATTTTGAGCTTGATGAACAAGAGTTGGCTCAACAAACTTTTATGGAGGCATTAGGAAATGATGTTCTGCCTCTACATAAATCTTTGTGGTCAGTTTTGTGAATTTTTTATTTGTAGGATTCTCATAGTTAGTGACAAAGGTAGTGTTCATGAAGGAATGAAAAATATGCATAGAGCCTTTGAATTATACCCATACTCTACAATGACATTGAATCATTTAGTAAACCATTTTTCTTCACTGCAGGGCAACATTTTCTTGTGGAACAGTTGACTGAGACAACTCTTGTTTCAACTGACCACCCTCTCATGAAATATCATTCATATTATAATCTTGCATGATCTTATCATAGTAAAGGTGATTATGACACAAATTCTCAAGGAAAGCCAGAGGCCACAGGATTTTGTGGATAGGTTCAATTGAAGTTGGGAGATCTTAAGAGTTCTCTCTCAAATTTTGAAAAGGTTTTGGAGGTCCACCCTAAGAAATGTGAGAGCTTAAAATTTGTAGGCCATATATATGCTTAGCAAGGGCTGGCAGAGAAGGCTTTGGAAATTTTAAGAAAGGAAACTCACATAGATCCACCTAATACTCATGCATTTATGAAGATGGGTGAGTTATTAATATCGTCAGACCCTAGTGCAACCTTAGATTCTCTTAAGATGCCAAAGTATCTTCTAAAGAAAAGTAGAGAAGAAGTACCCATTCAATTGTTAAACTAGTGCTTATGAAGGAATGAAAAAGATGTGTAGATCCTTTGAATTATACCTATACTCTGCAATGGCATTGAATAATTTAGCAAACTATTTTTTCTTCACAACAGGGAAACATTTTCTTGTGGAATAGTTGGCTGAGACAACACTTGTTTTGACTGACCACCCTCTCATGAAATCTCATTCATATTATAATCTTGCACAATCTTATCATAGTAAAGGTGATTATGACACAACTTTTCAAGGAAATCCAGAGGCCACATGATTTTATGGATAGGTTCAATTGAAGTTGGGAGATCTTAAGAGTTCTCTCTCAAATTTTGAAAAGGTTTTGGAGGTCCACCCTAAGAACTATGAGAGCTTAAAAGTTGTAGGCCATATATATGCTCAGCAAGGGTTGGCAGAGAAGGAATTGGAAATTTTAAGAAATTCAACTCACATAGATCCACCTGATGCCCACACATTTATCAAGATGGGTGAGTTATTAATATCATCAGAACCCAGTGCAACGTTAGATTCTCTTAAGACGCCAAAGTCTCTTCTAAAGAAGAGCAGAGAAGAAGTACTCATTCAATTGTTAAACAACATTGGAGTTCATTTTGATCATGATGAACTAGAGTTGGCTCAACAAAATTTTATGGAGGCATTAGGAAATGGCATTTGGGTTGAATTCACAAATAAAATCTCCAGTGCTAATTCTATAGTTTTTCCTGTGCTCTTTAAGGATATGAAATTCTTCCATTGACTAGAAGAAGGTGGAGTTTCACTTGAGTTACCATGGGATAAAGTCACAACACTATTTAATCTTGCTAGGTTGTTTGAACAACTACATGATAATGAAAAAGAAAATCTTTTAAATAGGCTAATATTGTTCAAGTTTCCTGATTATGTGGATGCATATCTACATCTTATAGCCATGGCTCAGGCTCAGAATGAGATCCAACTAAGCCTAGAATTGATTGGGGATGCACTTAAGGTGGATAAAAACTCATCAAATTCTTTATCTATGCTTGGAAAAATGGAACTCAAAATAGATGATTGGCTTAAAGCAAAGAAACAATTAAAGTTGCACAAAGTGAACCAAATGCAAAGAATTCTTATATTGACATTTCAATTGGAAATTGGAATTATTTCACAGCTTTTTGTAATGAGACGAGGGATCCAAAGGTGGAAGTACAACATCTTGAGAAGGCTAGAGAACTGTATTGTAAAGTGTTTGCATAGAGACCAGGAAATGTTATGCTAAAAATGAGGCAACCATTGTGCTAGCTGAAAGGGGTCAATTTGATATTGCAAAGGAAATTTTTACATAGGTACAAGAAGCTACAATAGGAAACATCTTTGTTCAGATGCCTGATGTGTGGGTAAATATAGTATATGTTTACTTTGCACAAGGACAATTTGCACTTGTAGTGAAAATGTATCAAAATTGTTTGAGGAAATTCTAACTTGGAACTGACACCCAAATTTTATTATATTTAGCTCGAGCACATTATGAAGCAAAACAATGGCAAGATTTTAAAAGAGAATTATTAAGAGTAGTAGAATGTTATTAAAAGCAGTAGATTGTAATGAGCATTTCAAATTTGTGTTTAATGTAATGAGGGTTGCGAATTACCTCTGAATTTTCTGCAGAGGGTGTCCCCAAATCTGATTTCACTATAGAGGGCCTTAGTGAATTCAAAATCGTTGTAACAAACTATGAATTCCTTTCCCTTGCTTTCCTTTTCAGAAGTATCCAAGTCCTCTCTGAATCCTTATCGCCCATGCAAGTAGTTGTTGATCAAAACACCTCATGCCAACCTAACGAATGAAGCAAGGTTTTGAATGAATGAATGAAGCGAGGTGAAGCAAGATGAATGAATTTTCAATGAACGTGAATGATTGCACCAATACATCATGCGCAGGATTACATCGTGCCAATATTTGGCTGAATTATTTTTTTAATTTTTTGTCTAATTTGGATTTGATGACTAACTATTTATTTATTTTTATTTTTATTACTAAATAATTTTTTAGTCAATGACCAAATTAGTCATTTATTTACTCATTTATAGCTAAGTTGTAAAAATGAGTAGAATTTAGTCATTTTTAGTTTTTGTGACTAAAAGTTTTAGTCACCTAGTCATGTATTTTCCAAATTCTACTTGTGATAGTTGAATAAGATAGCTCTTGTTTCAATTGACCACCCTCTCATGAAATATCATTTATATTATAATCTTACACAATATTATCATAGTAAAGGTGATTATGACACCACTGGCCGCTGCTACATGGCATTAGTCAAGGAAAGCCAGAGGCCATAGGATTTTGTGGACATATTCAATTGAAGCTGGGAGATATTAAGAGTTCTCTCTCAAATTTTGAAAAGGTTTTGGAGGTCCACCCTAAGAACTGTGAGAGCTTAAAATCTGTAGGCCATATATATGCTTAGCAAGGGAAGGTAGAGAAGGCTTTGAAAATTTTAAGAAAGGTAACTCGCATAGATCCACATGATGCCCATGCATTTATCAAGATGGGTGAGTTATTAATATTTCTAGACCCCAATGCAACCTTAGATTCTCTTAAGATGCCAAAGTCTCTTCTGAAGAAGAGCAAAGAAGAAGTACCCATTGAATTGTTAAACAACATTGGGGTTTGATGTAGGAGCATTAGGGGTGAAGTGCAATCCTACACAACCAAAAAAATAATTTTATTTTATTTTTCCTTTTCTCAATTTTGGTGTGTTGTTGGTCTTGGAAGCATGAAAAAATTCTTCTTCTCCCTTCCTTCAGTTATTTCACTTTTTTTTGGCATGAGCTTTGGATGCACTATTTATGTATTTGATGTAAATTCAAATTACATCTTGGAAACACATCAATGAATGAATTTTCTTTATTACTCTATAACTCCCAGAATTAAATTAAAGAATTGGAATAAATGTTTTCCAATGGTGTTTGGTGGCTAGGAGTGGAGGTGCAAGAAGGAGCTAGTGGATGTCAATTTGGGAAAAGATTTGAATTTTTTCTAGGAAAAAAATCAAGGAGCTAAAATGCATGATACCCACACTCAGGAAGAAGTAAAGAAGATTCTGGAGGTTTTGACTAGCATTTTGGGGAAAGGGAAGATTGTCTAGGTCATGAGTATGAGACCCAACTTTAGTAAAAATGACATAACTTTCTCATATGGTAACAAAATTGAGATCTTTGAAATGATATGGAAAGATGAGAATGAGGTGCAAAAAACCCATATTGGTGTTTTAAAATATTCATGATAATCAGGGAGTAGTGAAGGAAAGAAAGTGATGGGTTTGTGGTGAAGCTTTGGAAATTTGATTCTTAATCTTGCCTGTAGAAAATTGTTGTTGTAGTTGCAGCTTTGTTAATGGATAGCATGTTGAGTTTTGATAATGTTGTAAATTTCCATTATTTATTTGAATACAAATGAAATAATTTTATGTTGAATATTTTATTTAAATATGGTTTAAAGTGTTGATTTTACAAAGGCTGCAACAATTGACAAAACTTTGGTTTCTCTTATTGACTGCATCAGGGTTCTTCATTTTGAGCATGATGAACTAAAGTTGGATTAACAAACTTTTATGGAGGCATTAGGAAATGATGTTCTACATCTACATAAATCTTTGTGGTCAATTTTGTGCATTTTTTGCTTGTAGGATTCTCACAATTAGTGAGAAATGTAGTGTTCATAAAGGAATGGAAAAGATGTGTAGAGCCTTTGAATTATACCCATACTGTGCAATGGTACTGAATTATTTAGCAAACCATTTTTTCTTCACAGGGAAGCATTTTCTTGTGGAATAGTTGACTGAGATAGCTCTTGTTTCAACTGACCACCCTCTCATGAAATCTCATTTATATTATAATCTTGCACAATCTTATCATAGTAAAGGTGATTATGACACCACTAGCCGCTATTACATCGCATCAATCAAGGAAAGCTAGAGGCCATAGGATTTTGTGGCCAAGTTCAATTGAAGCTAGGAGATCTTAAGAGTTCTCTCTCAAATTTTGAAAAGGTTTTGGAGGTCAACCTTGAGAACTGTGAGAGCTTAAAATATGTAGGCCATATATATGCTTAGAAAGTATAGGTAGAGAAGGCTTTGGAAATTTTAAGAAATGAAACTCGCATAGATCCACGTGATGCCCATGCATTTATCATGATGGGTAAGTTATTAATATCATTAGACCCCAATGCAGCCTTAGATTTTCTTAAGACAACAAAGTCTCATCTAAAGAAGAGAAGAGAAGTACCCATTCAATTGTTAAAAAATATTGGGGTTCTTCATTTTGAGCATGATGAACTAGATTTGGCTCAAAAAACTTGTATGGAGGCATTAGGAAATGGCATTTGGGTTGAATTCATAAATAAAATCCCCAATGCTAATTTTGCAGTTTTTCCTGTACTCTTTAAGGATATGGAATTCCTCCATCAGCTAGAAGAAGGTAGTGTTTCACTTTATTTACCATGGGATAAAGTCACAACACTATTTAATCTTACTAGGTTGTTTGAATAGCTACATGATACTGAAAAAGAATATTTTATATAGGCTAGTATTGTTCAAGTTTCATGATTATGTGGATGCATATCTATGTATTGCAGCCATGGCTCAGGCTCAGAATGAAATCCAAATAAGTCTAGAATTGATTGGGGATGCACGTAAGGTGGATAAAAACTCATCAAATGTTTTATCTATGCTTGGAAAATTGGAACTAAAAACAAATGACTGGCTTAAAGAAAAAGAAACATTAAAGCTACACAAAGTGAATCAAATGCAAAGAATTTTTATGTTGACATTTCACTTCGAAATTGGAATTATTTTTCAGCTTTTCACAATGAGAGGAGGGATCCAAAGGTAGAAGAATAATATCTTCAGAAGGATAGAGAACTATATTGTAAAGTGTTGCACATAGACAAGGAAATGTTTATGATGCAAATGGGGCAACCAATATGCTAGTTGAAAGGGGTCAATTTGATATTGCAAAGGAAATTTTTACATAGGTGCAAGAATTTGTAGTAGGAAGCATCTTTGTTTAGATTCCTGGTGTGTGGGTAAATCTAGTACATGTTTACTTTGCACAAGGACATTTTGTGCTTGCAATGAAAATGTTCAATATTGTTTGAGGAAATTCTATTTTGGCACTAACACCCAAATTTTATTATATTTAGCTTGAAAACATTATGAATTAGAATAGTGGAAAGATTGTAAAAGAACATTATTAAGAGCATTAGATTGTGACTACTGTAACATATTTTGTGTTTAAAATAATGAGGGCTTTGAATTACCTCTAAATTCACTACAGAGGGTGTCCCCAAATCCGACTTCGCTACAAAGAGCCTCACTAACTTCAAATTCGTTCCAGCAAACTCCAAATTCCTTGCTCGCCTTTTCAGAAGTCTCCAAGTCCTCTCCAAACAATCTTTATCACCCATGCAAGTAGTTGTTATAACTCAAAACACCTCAGTGTAGTTTTATTTGCATGACTAACTATTTAGTAAATGCAAATAATGAATAGTGTGCAATACACTCCCACCAATCATTTCCCCAAATATTTTTCAAAATTTTGTCTAACTTTTATTTGCATGACTAACTGTTTAGTCATTTTTATTTGTGTGACTAAATAAATTTTTTTCCGACAACCAAATTAGTCATTTATTTACTCATTTATAGCTATGTTGCAAAAAAATAGTAGAATTTAGTCATTTTTAGTTGTTGTGACTAAAATTTTTAGTCACCTAGTCATTTATTTGCCAAATTCTACTAGTGTGTACAACCAAACATATCATGCCAATTAAAATCATATGAAACACCACAATAACTATAATCTTACAAGAAAAATGATCACACCACTCATCAATATGATTATTACAAGTCATTATCAAATCTCTCACTACAAAATTAATATAGAATCTAGAAACTTACCATGATATCATGATTACTTCATTACCACAACTTAACCAAAGGCTCTAAAATATTTGCATGATAAAATGATAGATCATAACTATCAACTCAATGTTTAGGAATCCAAGATCCCTCCATGATAATTTTTCAACATCTTAAAAATCATGAAGATAAGTGTTCTCAATCAATAGAACTAAAGATATCAATGGACTCTCACTACACATAAGAAATAGGATCCAAGAGCTCCTCCATGAAACTAGCAACCACTATAGAAGATCAGTAGTCACCAAATGATGAATCCACATTATTTCCAAGAACTCCTATTGAACTATGATATCAAACTACAAATGACACCATGATGACCATCTCCTAAATCAAGATCAGCTATGGCTCATGCACAATCACTCAACTACAACACCAACAACTCCATAGGATAAAGTGAAACTAAAATATCCAACTAAGAATATATCAATGACTATGTAACCATATAAGGCTCCCACTAAATCATTATCTAGACCCTCTCATGCCACCATAATCATCAGTTACATGTTCTAAATTTTTCTTAGGTATTTGAGAAACATCATCTTTATGAATCATTTTGATGAACATACCAATGCACCAAGGTGAAAAATAAATTTCAACCCAATCAAATCCATACTAGATAACCCACAACATATGCACACATATGACATCTCAAAAGTGAAAAAAATCATGACCAATGATTCTACTAAAACCAAAGAAACAATAAAACCCATAGATCTCAAATAGTTCAATAAATATATTCAACACCAAATTAGTAACATGCAACATAGAGACAACCAAAAAATAATGTATATAGGTTCCCCACAACTCAAACACCAAATCAACTCTAGATCTAATTTGTCATAAACCCACAATAAAGTAACCATAGTTCAAGAACCCAATAAACAACCCTACAAAAATTTTAAGTGACAAGGTACATACCAATATTTTCATGCCTAAGAAGGCTACAATTATCTCCTAAAACATGCATGAAGTATACATGCAAATCTACAACTCTCTCTACCCAAAAAACCTTAAATAATAGTCTCTTCACATATCTACAAAACTAATTAATTTTAATTAACATGCAAAACCTATAAAACCAACCATGAAAATATGAATCCATTTATACATCCAATAACCAAAAAAATGAAAAATACCAAATCTATTATCTAAAATAATAGAATATCATTATATGTGTAGTGTAGTAAAATGCATACCCTTGCATTTTCACACTTGTTTGGGCTTGCCTTGCTTTATTTATGCTTCTTTATGGCTTAATTGGTCCTATTTTGTGTCCAAAATCCCTATGAATTACATATTTTTCTAGTTAATCCCTACATTCTCCAATGCATAAATGATAACTTAATGACTCCATCAGTGTGTCCCTAATTTTTGGGTCGGGACTAAAATGCCACCTAGGGCATCTTTATCCCCCAAGGCTCTCAGGAACCTGATTTTGAGATATCCTAATTGGGCCCCTTTTTGGTGTCTGTGCCCCAAGTTTTTAGGACTTGGGACTAAGATGCCACCTAGGGCGTATTAGTCCTCCTTGAGTCACTTTCGAGATTTAATTTCAAATTTTGGTGGGATTTAGCCTCCTTTATTTAATAAATTCATATGTTGGCTTGGTGTGATGTAATTTTGGGATATTAAGCATAGATAAGTATAAATACAAGGTTCCTTCTCTCATTTTTCATCCTAAGAAATTTATCAAGCATTCAACCATCCGAGTCTTTTGAGAGAGCATTCAAGAGTAAATTTATCAAGCATTTGGAGTCATTTCAAGATTCAAGCATCATATCAAAGAGTTTTCTTGCATCATGTGTGTTGTTGTGCTAACACTTGTGATGTAGGGTTTTAATTCAAATAAGTAATTCAAGTCTTATCTTTCAAGCATTCAAGATCCATATCTATTGCAGCCATTGCACACAAGTTTGAAAACTTTATAAGGGTTTGGTGAGTTGTAGCATTGTATGTTGTTCATTCACCATTTCCTTCATTATTGCTATTTCATTTCAAGGTTTAATTACCAACAAGGGATTTGACCAAGGAAAACCCCCATTCACTAACAAACAATAAGATTCTCTATCTTTCATATTTGTGATTGCAGATCCACGTTGAAGACTTGAAGATCACTTGGAGTGAAAAGTTGCAAAAGTTGCAAATTTGTATCACAAAGTTGTCATCTTCACAGAAACTCACCTATAGGTTAAATCCAAAAGTTTCAAAACCTAAGATCAAAAGAGAAGCAAGTGCAAACCTTGGAGCTTAGGATCCTGTTCAGAGTTTTCAAAAATTCAGAATGGGACTAATACGCCATCTTGGGTGTCTTATTCCTCCTGAGAACATTTTTAAGAGATTCCTTCAAATCTAGTTCCAACATCTGAAGACTTCATATTTGCCCCGAAAAATAGCAGCGGGACTAATAAACCATCTTGGGCGTCTTAGTCCTCCATAGCACTTTTTGGTAGCATCTTTACATTTCCGAAATCCTCACATCTCCAGATTTCCCAGACACACGTATACTATCTTACTATTGCATAATTTCATTATTTCCATCTCTCATTTAGCTTACATTTCTAGTTTTAGGTCATTTTGCATATCACATTATGTGCTCCAACATTATCTTTTCCAAGCATTTGCTTGGTGGTGAATGCCTTAGAACTCAAATAACCCCCTCCTAGGTCCTTCCTAATTGAGAATTAAATCACCTTGTGAGGTTTTTAGTCAATCCAATTGGGACTCCTAGGACATTATTGAATGATTGGTGGAAAAAGAGTGATATCTCAAGGTATCCATTTTTCTTCTCATCATTTTGGTGAACCTGAATTTTAAGCATTCATTTATGATTTGGAGTCCATTAAAGTCCTTAGATCTAGATTGTATTCATTCTTGCATTGCATCTTGCATTAGAGAAAGTCCATCTAAGCTATCTTGCATTTTGCATTAGTGAAATTGCATATAGGTTGCATTTTTACTTTCTTGCATCATTTCATTGAAAAACTAAAAAGTGCATTGTTCTTCATCTTCATTTCATTTAGAAACATTCTTTTTGCATTCAAAAGTGAAAAAAATTGCATTCCATATTACATTCAATTTCTTGTTCCTAGTTACTTTTTCTTGCACTTATTTGCACATTTTTCTATTTTTGAGCATCAGTATCTTGCATAGGAAATTTGTAAACATTGTTGACATTCCAAAATTCACTATTTTTCTACAAAAAAACTCTACTAGGACTAAAACACCCTTCTTGGCATCATAGTCCTTAGGATTTTTGATTCAAAAGTCTCTCTCTATTGTTTGTTGTCTATTTCAGCCTCTGGAACTTCAGAATCTCACAAGGAGGACCAATTAGCCCTTCCTGGTGTCTTAGTCCTTTTTGAATTTGACTCTCTAGTTTTCAAGGCTTGAAATTGCTTTTTCTGTGTTTGTGGACTGCCTAGATAGTTTTCTGTTTTATTTTCTAGAATTGTTGTTATTCCAATTTCTTTCATTTCAAGTGCATTTGTTCAATCTTGCATCATGGATATGTGCTTTGGAAAATTGTGGATTTCCTTGAAATATTTGGTAGATGTGTCAAAATGTGCCTTTGGTAATGACCCTAATGAAATTGAACTCATTCATGCTCACTCAACTCCTAATGCATGTCCTCCTCGTGATGTTGACATCATTGGAGAAGATGATGACAACATGAATAAGTTCCTAAATGATTGTCTTGACAACCTTGAAGCTAATGCATCTTTCTATCCCTCCATGAAGCAACCAAATCCTCCCACAGTAGGTGAACCAATTCCTCTAAAAAAGAAAATACTCAACCCTTTTATAATCACAAAGTAACAAACACTCCAATCAACCTCGAAGAAACATATGGCAAAGGCTTCACCATCTTGAGAAAAGAAGGATGTGACACAACAAGTGAACATGAAATTCATCAACTCTTAGAGAAAAAACCAACTGATAAAAACACAAAGGGATTAGGATACCAAGATCCCTCTCATAATGAAAAGTCTCCTAGAGAATATTTAAGTCTTTGAAGCGGTGGTATGGTGATCTTGGATTGTCCCCCTGATTTGAATATCCTTCTTCCTAAAGAACAACCAATAGATCATAACAATAACAAGGATAAAGATAGGATAATCTCAAGACCTCCTGCCCTAATCCCATCTAGAGAAGTTGGTGAATCTAGAAAACACAAAATACCATATAAATTACAAAAGCTACAACCTCTCCATCCACCACCTAAAAGTGAAAGAAAACTACAAATGCTTGTGAACAAAGGATTTATAACATTACCACCTATGAATACATTAGTTCTTTATCCTAAAGATGCAAAAGTCCCACATTGTGCATATCATCGCACTCTTGGACACAATATCGATGAGTGTCATGCATTAAAGTTAATATTGCAAAGCTTTCACTTTGATGGCAACGATTGCCATCAAGTGATTGCATAACTTATCCTCCTCCACCTTCCTTGTCATGTAATAGTTGTAGAATACTCTATTCTCACTATTACATGATCCTTCTCATCACCTACCTCGACCCATTCTTATCTTGCACTTAGTGGGGACAAGAAGCAGATGGCCTTGTCCTAGTAAGGCGTTTGTTGTTGTCCCTTAGGTTTTTTATCTACCTTCTGCTTATACAAAATGAGATTGGGGAGGTAGATGACTTGCTTTAGGTTGACTTGCCTATGCCTTACTAGTCTTTTGCATTTTCTTTTTACTTGCATGTGCATAATGTGATCCCCTATGAATTTTTGTTTAACGTTTCTCTCTCTATGTGAATTCCTTTATTTGTACCTTCATTCTTCTATATGTCGTATACTTTTTCCTTTTGATTGATATTTTCTCTTTAATTTCATTTCCATTTCATTTTTTTTCCTTTTGGGGATGATGCAAGGCATAGAGACACTCTGTCTCTTCCATGTTGACCCAAAAGGCTTTCTTTTTCTTTGTTTTTTCTCTCTTTGTGTCATTCTTCTAGTTCTATGTGTATTTGGGGAATGATGACAGTTTCGAGCTCTCTAAAAACATTGTAGCAAAGAACATACTAACCCCAAATCCATAGATCCCTTATGTGTTTGGTGTTTTCATTTTGAGAACAACACCTCCCTTGTTCTTTTCTCTTTCATGACACAGCTTTACTTGAAAACATATGACTTGGCATAGGGCTTTCCAAGTTGGCTCTCATGTCTTCCTTCTTGGTTGCATTTTTATTTGCTACTTTAAAGTAATTTCTCACATCATGGTGTTAGCAATTTATTTAAAGTGGGGGCATACATTGACATTATTTTAGCATGATTTCACTTGCATTTTTTTTCCTTTTCATGTTCTTTGATGTGATTTTCTTATTTCACATGATGTGTTTTCCTCTTTGTGGTGACGTTGGGAGTAATTTCCTTCACGAGTGTGACCTATCTCAACATATTATATTCCCCTTAGTGGTGATGCAATGCACTGCATCCCTTAAGTGGTGAATCTTTTATTCTTTGATTGATCCTCTCTTGGAGACATTAGGAATGATGTCCCCTAAGAGTAAGACCTCACATGAACTAAGAAAAATCCCTTTGAGCATCCCTCTTTCTTGTTTTAGTTTTGTACCTTATTAAAGTCATGAAGGTATGGCTTTGATATGGTTCCCTGGGTTTCACCTAGTGAACACGTAGCTTCACTAGCCCATGTGAGCATGCATTTTGTACCTTATTAAAGTCATGGAGGTATGGATTTAATATGGTCCCTTGGGGCTCACCTAGTGGATAACTAGCTCCCACTAGCCCTTGTGAGCATGCATTTTGTTTGCATAGTGGATAGAGCATTCCACTTGTAAAATTTTTGGACAAACAACCTAGACCCGATCCACCATGTTGGACAGCCAGTTGAAGCTTGATTCATTGCAATTTTTCCTTTTTCCTATCTTTGATGGTGTATGTTTGCGATCTACTTATGGCTTTATATATCATTCGTAAGAGTGTTCTTTTGCACTTATTTTGGTTTTTCCATATGATCTTGATCTTGGGGGCTTGGTCACCCTCTTGATTATTGTCATCCTATCTTGCTAACATTGGTACATTTGAACCCCTCTTGATTGTGTGGTTGGCTACTTTAGTGTGAGTTTGAAGCAAGTTCATCCTCTCACTAAAGTGGGGGCTAAATGTAGTGTAGTAAAATGCATACCCTTGCATTTTCACACTTGTTTGGGCTTGCCTTGCTTTATTTATGCTTCTTTATGGCTTAATTGGTCCTATTTTGTGTCCACAATCCCTATGAATTACATCTTTTTTTGGTTAATCCCAAAATTCTCCAATGCATAAATGATAATTTAATGACTCCATTAGTGTGTCCCAAATTTTTGGGTTGGAACTAAAATGCCACCTAGGGTGTCTTTGTCCCCCAAGGCTCTTGGGACCCTGATTTTGACATATCCTAAGTGGGCCCCTTTTTGGTGTTTGTACCCCAATTTTTAGGACTTGGGACTAAGATGCCACCTAGGGCGTCTTAGTCCTCCTTGAGTCACTTTTAGGATTTAATATCAAATTATGGTGGGATTAGGCTCCTTTATTTAATGAATTCATATTTTGGCTTGGTGTGATGTAATTTCGACATATTAAGCATAGATAAGTATAAATACAAGGTTCCTTCTCTCATTTTTCATCCTAAGCAATCTATCGAGCATTCAAGCATCCAAGTTTTTTGTGAGAGCATTCAAGAGTAGATTTATCAAGCATTTGGAACCATTTAAGGATTCAAACATCATATCAAAGAGTTTTCTTTCATCATGTGTGTTGTTGTGCTAACATTTGTGATGTATGGTTTTGATTCAAACAAGCAATTCAAGTCCTATACTTCAAGCATTCAAGATCCATATCCATTGCAGCCATTCCACACAAGTTTGTAGACTTTATAAGGTATTGGTGAGTTGTAGTATTGTATGTTGTTCATTCACCATTTCCTTCATTATTGCTATTTCATTTCAAGGTTTAATTACCAACAAGGGGTTTAACCAAGGAAAACCCCCATTCACTAACAAACAACAAGTTTTTCTATCTTGCATATTTGTGATTGCAAATCCAGGTTGAAGACTTGAAGATCAATTGGAGTAAAAAGTTGCAAAAGTTTCAAAGTTGCATTACAAAGTTGTCATCTTTACGGAAACTCACCTAAAGTTGCATTACAAAGATCAATTGGAGTAAAAAGTTGCAAAAGTTGCTTACATTTCTAGTTTTAGGTCATTTTGCATATCACATATTGTGTTCCAATATTCTCTTTTCCAAGTATTTTCTTAGTGGTGAACCCCTTAGAACTCAAAGAACCCCCTCCTAGGTCCTTCCTAATTGAGAATTAACTCACCTTGTGAAGTTGTTAGTCAATCCAATTGGGACTGCTAGGACATTATTGAATGATTGGTGGAAAAAGAGTGATATCTCAAGGTATCCATTTTTCTTCTCATCAATATGCAAACCCACACATTTTAAAATGATAAATTTGTGTTATCCACAAATCCAAACAACATGAATGCAAAAATGCAAGTACAAATATCCAAAAGGATTAGAGGGTTTCCCAAGAAATCCAAGCCACCAAAATACCAATTCCATAGTCATAATTGAGTACATGCAAATAGGGAAACTAGGTTGTCCACAAGCTTCCAAATCCCTAAAAGATTGACTCCACAACCCACATACAACTAGGGGCTACCCATATACTATTTTCATGAAACTAGGGGTTGAAACCTTTAACCCAAGATAAGCACTCCTTACAATAGTCACCACAAGTAGTGTTGTCCCATGTGATTAGGTGGCTAGACATAGGCACCCAATATGAACATTGCTTGACAATGCATGACCATAGGAAAGGGAAACAACCACCATATTAGAGGGTAATCACTTATTTCCAAATATGACCTCTAGGTCACAACCATGTAACATGCATACACATGACCAACTCCACTTAACCTCTTCACCGTTTTACCAATACTTTTCATACTATCTCCTAAAATAACAAACCAAATTCATTGCAAAACCCTGCTGATACAAGGATTAATAAATAATTAGTTCCTTCCAACATATTCCTACAATCTTGCTAGGCTAATAAATAAAAATGGAGGAATTCCTATAACCAAATAATCATGGATCTGTCACATCCAATGGCATGCAAGGAAATGCAAGAAACATGCAAGTACATGAAAATAACATGCAACCACATGCAAACCAGGGGACCATATTTACTATGATACCAAATGTTGGCAAAAATACCCACAAAATATGTATCAATTAATCATATATTCATAATTATTAAGTGTTATAGGTATTTCTACATTAACCCTTCGATGAAATTAACACATTAATTAAATCTATAAGAATTTTAGTAGCATTTTGGCATGCAAATGACACTTATAAAAGGAAAAATGATAGAGATAGAAGAAAAAATCAACCATAAGAAAGAGAATGACACATATATACCTTAGGAAAACTATTTTGAAAAAAAAAACTAGCCTCCAAAGCATTGAGCCATTGTATTTTTAATAGCAAGAAACTTGTTACAATACAATGCCAAGTTCTTACCTCCATGTAGATCAACATATTCTTCATCTAGTAGGAACCTAATGATATAACCCTCCAAAAACTGCTCTCTTATCTCTTCATCTCAATCCCTCAATATATAGACTCATGGAGGCCCAAAAAACTACCATAAAGCACTACCATGGGCCCAAGCAAGGTCCCAAATTACCATGGTAAAATCCATATGACTCACACTCCATTATTTATCATTTATAACCTTTAGAAAGATGCTCTATGACATCTCATAGCATGTGTCATAAGTTGGTTGATATTTAATCAAGCTCTTATGTGGCATAATATCTCTCAACATTTATTTGTCATGAATGCTCGTACACATCTTCCATGATAAGATATTCTTATATAAATATATTTACACACTTAAATTGTGAAAATAAAAAATAAATCACATATGGCATAGTGTCAAGGAATAAAGTGAAATGCCCCATTTCATTAGGACAAATAAAATAATAAATAATAAATCATTTGAATATTAGGACTCACGAAGTGTATGACATGCCTAATCCCAACATTTTGGTTGGTATTTCATTAATCATTTTATTTATCCCTAGTGGCTTAATCATACCTACTTTAGAATTTTCATCTTTTTAGAATATATTTTGGGATCCCCCCATTCCATTTAACACCCCCTAGGTGCCTAACCCCTCTCATAGGATGACACATAGCATGTTTTATTGCACATTTATTTTATTGTAATAACAATCACTAATGCTCTTTTGTCTACTATTACTCCTTATCATAAAAAAATCCTTGTTTTTGTAATTTCTCTTCTTACACACCAACCAACTAGAGTCCAAATCAGGCCTAAAATCTAGATTATTTATATGTTAGAGAAATTAACCCTAAGGTGATGCAACAAGAAATAAGTTAGAATAGAGTGGTAGATAACATATGTATAAAATAAATATTACACAAATATACACATTCTTGGACACCAAAAACTAGGCCCACTCATATATTTATATCATATAATCTTATACAATGTATAGTCTTTACTGCAAGCATAAATATACACATCATATATGCTTGTGTAAAATCTATTACATATATTCTTATATATACTATATGTATTCCTTTATATATTTCTTTTCTCTATCCCTATCATCACATATCTTCCTTGTGGTTAGGTTGAATGCTTATGTAGCCTCTCCTAATGTTGGGACATGTCCTTATATGTGTTCTTTTGTCTTTCTATCCTTTGAAAGGTATATGACACTATTTGTGTTGGATGTTGTGGTTGTCATTGATGTCAACACTATTGGCCTTGAAGACATTAGATGTTGTATATGTCAAGAATAATGAGAAAATTTTAATAAAATAAGTTGTAGGTTGTCAGTGGTGAAGTGAAGTTTAGTATGTTGGTTAGCTCAGTACATTGATGATCAGAGGTTGTGGATTAAAGGGCTTGTTTTTGAGTATATCTAGTTTACCCACGTTAAGTTTCAGAGATCCGCATGAAGATTTGATTGAGATATGAGCAATTGTGTTCTGACAGTCATTATGTTGCTTTAGTTGGTGTTCCCAAATGAAGATGATGTGATTCTAGTAAGTTTAGTTTTCGTGGATGCTTCTCTAGTGATTCATGATGTTTGTGGATGTTTCTAGATCATGCTCTATCTGTGTTGCACGTCAGCATTGATCCTTGTGCTCACAATTAGAGATTTTCTCTTGTGTGTTCATGTTTTTCGTGTTCTTGGCTACAGGGTGTTTAGCATGTTGTGGAACTTCGAGGAAAAATTATTGAAGGTGTTTTCGTGTTTGAGTATTTTGTTTTGGTTCTTCATTATGTTGTGGCTGACATTGTTCAATTCACACTGAAAATTATTTATTGTTTTGGGCCAACAGTTTGCATATGTTTTATTATTTTGTTGAGGCCGACATGTAGCAATGTAATATCTTGTTGCGGATATATATAAGCGATTGTTTATTCCATTTGAAGGAGATGCATGTGTGAGATGTGTGAATAATGTCCTAATCATTCAAAGGAAGAAGTAGAGTGTGAAGAAGTGTTCATGTGCTTAACCGGAACTATAATCAGGCATTAGTAGATGTTATTTTCTCAGTTCAAAATCCTGTGGATGTAATCCAAATGTTTCTGTAAGACAATGTATCTTATTTTGGACAATAAGCCTTTCTGTATTTGAGTAGTGAGCTCTAGACAGTGTGCTTGAATGCAAGTGCATTCCCCATTTATTTTTCTTTATACTTTTAATAGGGTATAATTTTTTGGACTAACCTCCATTGTGTTTTTTCCCCTAACAGGGTTTCCAAATAAAAAATCTTGGTGTTATGTGTATTTTTGATGTGTTGATGGTTTATGCTTTTATGGTTATTTATCAAATATGAGAATAAGGTTAATAAGTTTGATAAGTTTAAATTTCCCAGACAACTGATTCACCCCCCCTCTCAGTTGTCTACCCTTGTGTTGCCAACAATTGGTATCAGAGCAGATTCCTCAGAAGAAGTTTGATAGCTTGAGGTGATCCAGGATGGTGACATACAAGAAGGATAGTCTGAGATTTGATGGAAAAAATTATTCTCCATGGAAGGCTCAAATGGAGTGTCATCTGAGATGCATTAGTGAACCCTTCTAGAATATTACAAGGAATAGGTATGTTATCCCATAGAATGGTCCTTCTACTACTATTGAGATTAAGGATGTTGAATATAATATTAGGGCTAAGGAAGCTTTGTTGAGTGCTTTGACTGATTTCAAGATGGAAAATGTTATGGATTTGAAGACTGCTTATGAGATCTAGAAAAATTTGGAAACTTTGTATGAAGGTGATGCACATGTGAAGGTTGCTAAGCTACAAAGTTTGAAAGGGAAATATGAAATGTTGAGAATGGGTGATGATGAGAACATTACTTCTTTCATGCAGAGAGTGAATGAACTTGTTTGTAGTATCATATGTGCTGGTGGAACATTGGATGAATCAGAAATTATTGCCAAAGTGCTCAAATCCTTTCCTGCTACATGAAAATCCAAAGATACTACTATTGAGGAGATCTGGACTATGACAAATGTAACCAGAGACATGTTGATTGGTAAGTGTACAAATTTTTAGTTAAGTGAGTTTGGTGATGCTCTTCCTAAGATAGAATCTACATTCAAAGCTACTACCTCTAGAAAGGATAAGAAGAGATATGATCTAGGAGAAAGTTCTTCTAGAAAGATATTCAACTACGAGGAAATGAGAGAGATTGAAGAGGAGAGAAAACTAGAGGAACTTGAAGCACTTATTGTTAAAACGGAAGCCAGAGGAGAAGGTAAGTATAAAGGGAAATTACCTATTAAATGGTTTTCTTGTAATAAGATAGGTCATTTTGCATCAAGGTGTCCAAAAAGAGTTCCTAAGCCAATACCTAATAACCCTAGATTCCAAAGAAAGTGTTATTATGTTGCTGATGGTGTGATAGATGATGAATCTGATAAAGGGAATGTAAGTGAAGATGAATGGGTATTTATTGCTATCAAGGAAAATGATCCTATACCTATTGAATCTATTAGTTTCTCAAATGTGGAGAAAGCTCTAGTGGCCAGAGTTGAAGAAAAATATGAATGGGTGATTGACAGTGGATGCTCTCATCACATGACAGGTGATAAAAGAAAATTTGTGAGCTTGGAAAAGTATGATGGTGGTATTGTAAGATTTGGTGATGAAAAATCTGGTGTAATCCATGATAGAGGATCCATTTCTCTTGATGGTAAGAATAATACTGATGATGTTCTATATGTGGAAGGTTTGAAGCACAATCTCTTAAGTGTTGGACAAAAGGTTGACAAGGGATACAATATTTAATTGAAGAATGGAAAGTGTAGAATATTGGGGAGTTCCAGGAATGTGATTGCTTCAGGTACAAAAACAAAAGAAAACATCTTTCACCTGAATGCTACTGGTAAAAATTTTCTGATTTCTCAAGTTGATGAAAGTTGGTTGTGGCATAGGAGAATGTGTCATGTAAAATTTGACAATATTATCAAGATAAGTTCTACTCAAGCAGTGAGAGATCTTCCTAAGTTGGTAAAGCCTACTAATACTATATACAAGGAATGTCAATTAGGGAAGAAAACAAGAATTTCATTTCGGAGCAAACAACATTGTTCAAATGAAGTGTTGGAGCTTTTTCATACTAATTTTTGTGGTCCTTCTAGAGTCAAAAGTTTACAAGGAGATAGGTACTTCATGTTACTTATTGATGATTACTCTAGATTGATGTGGGTTACTTTCTTAAGGGAAAAATATGAAGTTCTAGATAAATTCAATATTTTTAAGGCTATGGTTGAGACAGAGATAGGTCTGAAGATTAAATGTTTGAGATTAGATAGAGGTGGTGAATTCACTTGCCATGAGTTTAATTATTTTTGTGAAGAACATGGGATAAAGAGACAATTATTTGCCCCATGGACCCCTCAAAAAAATGGAGTTGTGGAAAGGAAGAACAAGACAATTCAAGATGCTACTAGGACTATGATGTTGGAAGGAAATGTCCCTCATATCTATTGGAGAGAAGTTGTGAGTACTTTTGTTTACACCCTCAACTAGGTACAAGTCAAACGTGATACTGGTAAGACCCCTTTTGAGATATGGTTTGGTCATAAGCCTACTATTAGATATTTCAAAATCTTTGGGAGTAAATGCTATATTAAAAGTGATGAAGATATAGGAAAGTTTGATTCTAGAAGTGATGAAGGTATCTTTCTTGGTTATTCTACTAAGAGTAAGGCCTACCGATGCTACAACAAGAGATTGAGGAAAGTAGTTGAAAGTGCTAATGTCAAGGTTGATGAAGACATAGCTAGACCATCCAGAACCTGTGGATATGATTCAGATGATCAGAATAATAGTTCAGTCATAGGAAATAAAGTTCAGACTCAAAATCAAGTTCAAATCATTCTGGTGAATCCAAAAAATCAAGAGGAAGGAACTAGTGAAAGTGCAGAAGAGAGATCACAAGAGCCAGAAGTTCAAGAACATCCTAAGACTCCAAGGAATGCAAGACTAAATCATTCAGAAGATCATATTATAGGTGATACAAACAAAGGTGTTCAAACTAGGAGAAAAATTGTAGAAGAATATTGTTTGATTTCAAAGACTGAGCCTAATAGTGTCAATGGAGCATACAAAGATGAACATTGGGTGGAAGCAATGAAAGAAGAAATACAACAAATTGAGAAGAATAATACATGGATTCTTGTTCCTAGACCTAAGGAAAAAAATGTAATTGGAACTAAATGGGTCTTTAGAAACAAGCTGAATGAGCAAGGTGAAGTTGTTAGAAACAAAGCAAGATTAGTGTGCAAAGGATATGCTCAGATGGAAGGAATTGAATTTGAAGAAAATTTTGCCCCTATTGCTAGGATTGAAGTTGTGAGACTATTTCTTGCTTATGCTGCTTATAAAAACTACAAGGTTTATCAGATGGCTGTCAAGTCAACATTTCTAAATGGTGAATTGGAAGAAGTGTATGTTGAGCAACCTGATGGATTTCAATTGACTGATCAAGGAGATATGGTTTGTCAATTGAAGAAAGCATTATATGGACTTAAGCAAGCCCTAAGAGCATGGTATGCCAAATTAGACAAGTATTTGTTGAAGCTTGGATTTAATAAAGGTACTATAGATAGTAATTTGTATTTCAAGATTGATGATTATAAAGATTTGATTGTTGAAGTCTTTTTTGATGATATCATTTTTGGACGAGACAATAGTTTGTGCATGAAGATGAAAAATGTGTTTGAGATTTCTATGATTGGTGAGATGAAATTCATTTTGGGATTGGAAATTAATTAGATAGATAAAGGGATCTTTATATCTCAGTCCAAGTATGTGAAAGAATTGCTAAAGAAGTTTGGTATGGAAGATTCAAAGCCAGTTGGTACACCTATGGTGACCGAATGCAAGTTGACACAAGATGATGATTCTCTGAAAGAAAATCAGACTAGATACAGATCGATGATTGGTGGATTGCTCTACTTGACTCAAAATAGACTTGATATCATGAATTTTTTATGCATTGTTGCAAGATTTCAAGTTGTTCCTAAAGAATCTCATGTGACTACTATGAAGAGGACTTTCAAATACTTGAAGGGGATAGTTGATTTTGGGTTGTGGTATCCTAAAGATGATGATCTTACTTTGAGTGCTTTTACTGATACTGATTGGGAAGGTGATGTAATGATAAAAAGAGTACTAGTGGCGGCACATTTTTCTTGGGTAAGAAGCTAATCTCATGGTTAAGTAAGAAGTAGAATGCCATTTCTTTATCTACTGTAGAGGAAGAATACATTGCTACTACTAATAATTGTACTCAATTATTGTGGATGAAGTAGATGTTGATAGATATCAAAGTTGTGTATGATGAACCTATTTCCATATTTTGTGATAATTCAAGTGCAGTTAACATTTCTAAGAATCTGGTGCTGCATTCAAAGACTAAGCATATATCTATCAAGTTTCACTTTTTGAGAGAGAAGGTGAGTGAAAAGGAAGTTAGATTGGAGTATGTTCCTACTAAGGAACAAATTGTAGGTATCTTTACCAAACTATTGCCTAAGGATACTTTTGAGTATCTTAGAGGGAAGCTAGGGGTGATTACCCCTCCTAATCAGAACTAAGATGCATTGACTTGCATCAATCCATGCATTTGATAGTCATATCTTGATCTAGATTGATGTTGTGGTGGTTGCTACTCAGGGGGAGTAGTCAGATGTTCAGATATCTGGTTTAGAGCTTGTGTGGGGAAAAGAGATCTTTGTGGGGAGAAGAGTCATGTGAATTTTTTTGAATTATTTGGAGAGAAGATTCATGTGGGGAGAAGATTCATGTGAAAGAGTTGAGGAGAAAAGAGTCAGAACCTAAGCGGGAGTAATTGCTAAAGATAGTTGCGTTGATGGTGTTTTCACATTATGTGTTGCCATCAATGCCAAAGGGGGAGATTTTTGGATGTTGTGGTTGTGTTGTTGATATGTGGTTGTCATTTATTTCAACACTATTGGCCTTGAAGACACTAGAAGTTGTATATGTCAAGGATATTGAGAAAATTATAATAAAACAAGTGCCAGGTTGTTAGTGGTGAAGTGAAGTTCAATATGTTGGTTAGCTCAGTATGTTGATGATCAGAGGTTGTGGATTAAAGGGTTTGTTGTTGAGTATATCTAGTTTATCCACATTAAGTTTTAGAGATCCACATGAAGATTTGATCGAGTTATGAGCAGTTGTGTTAAGAAAGTCATTATGTTGCTTCAATTAGTGTTCCTAAATGAAAATGATGTGATTCTAGTAATTTCAGTTGTTGTGGATACTTCTCTAGTGATTCATGATGTTTTTGGATGTTTCTATATTGTGCTCTATTTGTGTTGCACATCCACATTGATCTTTGTGCTTGCAATTAGAGATTTTCTCTTGCATGTTCATGTTTTTCATGTTCTTGGCCAATAGGGTGTTGTAGCATGTTGTGGATCTTCAAGGAATAATTTTTTAAGGTGTTTTTGTGTTTGAGTATTTTTTTTGGGTATTCATTATGTTGTGGCTGACATTGGTCAATTCACATTGAAAATTATTTATTGTTTTGGGCTGACAGTTTGCATATGTTTTATTATTTTGTTGAGGCCAACATGTAGTTATGTAATCTCTTGTTGCAAATATATATAAGCGATTGTTTATTCCATTCGAAGGAGATGCATGTGTGAGATGTGCAAATAATGTCCTAATCATTTGAAGGAAAAAGAGAGTATGAAGAAGAGTGAGCAAAGTGTGAAGAAGTGTTCATGTGCTTAATCAGAACTGTAATTAGGCATTAGTAGATGTTATTTTCTCAATTCAAAATCCTATGGATGTAATCCAATTTTTTTTGTAAGACAGTGTGTCTTCTTTTGGGCAGTAATCCTTTCTGTATTTGAGCAGTGAGCTTTAGGTAGTGTTCCTGAATGCAAGTTCATTCCCCATTTATTTTTCTTTATACTTTTAACAGGGTATGATCTTGTGGACTAACCTCCACTGTGGTTTTTCCCCTAACAGGGTTTCTGTGTAAAAAATCTTGGTGTTATGTGTATTTCTGATGTGTTGATGGTTTATGCTTTTATGGTTATTTATCAAATCTGAGAGTAAGGTTAATAAGTTTGATAAGTTTAAATTTCCCAAACAACTGATTCACCCCCCCAGTTGTCTACCCTTGTGTTGCCAACAATTTGCTACCATAGTGGTCTTCTAGTGATTGTTGACTCCTCATATTTACAATTTTTGACTTTTCAACATGGATTTTACTTGAAACCATTCATTTTTCTATATTGCGGACTAGTCCCTCATTCACTAGAAAATATTCAACAAATTTAACATTAATATCAATTCATCTATTAAAAATAGAAAAAATCATAAAAATGATAGATCAAAATTAAAACAATATCGATCAAACATTACATATTCAAACCAAATTAACTATAATTCCAAAACTTATATAAATGAGAGATCACCCAGCTTTTGTTATTCAATTGAATACTATAATTTCTTGTCTAAAGAAAAGATTAACATTACTTTTGTTTAATGTTATGTATACAGACACAAAGAAGATATTTTTTTTGTGAGAGGAAAAGAAAAAAAGGACTGATTGATCAACCATCTCACTTCAAAATATTACACAATTTTAACATCAATTCATCTATTATATATAGATGAAACACATAAAATATAGATCAAAGATTACACATTTCGAACCAACTAAATTATAATTCAAACCTTATATAAATGATAGGTCACCAAGATTTTGTTGTTTAATACAGTACTAAAATTGCATTCAAACACAATGTAGGAGAGGTGATTTGTTTGGGTAGAGGAGAGGAAAAACTTCAGAGCTGGTGGATCTTGGAACCATTCCCTCTAACTAGAGTAGGGAAAAAAATGGAAAAATATTTTAAAAAATACTTTTTGGTAGCAAAAGGAAGACATTGAAAGGTTGCATACAAAAAAATACTAAGTCTTCTTGGATTGACACATTAAGTAAGAATATCAGCAATTGTAAAGTTATATCCAATGTGATAAAAAAAAGTGTCCCACTAAAATTGATGACAAGGATATTGTCGTATGTGGAGCCATTATATGGAGAAACACCTTCCTTTGTGAGTCCTACTATATTCTACTATTCATTTGGGAGTGGTCGATGAACTTCTATAATTTCCACCTACTGATAAGACTAGTCCACCAAGAGTGGCTCCAATCCCATAGCCCTCACCTCACCTGAACTCATAGAAATGTAAACTCTGTGCTACTCCCAACACCCTCGCTCTTACATTTATCACCTTGTACACACTCAAATTAGCTCTCACCCAATTCAAACACCAACGTAGCTCTTATGGAATTCAACTAACAAATAATGCAAATGCAATGTTAATTATTGATAGGCATTACAGTAGTTACTAAAAACTACACCATTACTTTGAACTGCTAGACTATAATTATTTAGAATTATTGTAGTCCTAGTGAAACAACTAGCCTACTAGATAAAAGAGGAAGCTTGGGAATATTTATCCATGAGAAAAAAATAAAAACTTTAGCTAAAAATCTAATTCTCAAAATATTTGTTTTTAAAACTCCCTTCTCCTTCCTCCAAACTATTTAAAAATCAATCTTAAATTTTATTCTACCACTGAAAAAACTTCATATTAACCACCACCTCTTATGGGTGTTTATGTTCCTCTTAAATTAGACATTAATTTAAAGTATATATAAAACCCCACTCCTGACAACCCTAGAAAACAAATTTTTAGCAAAAAGAAAATGAGTTGTATCTTAGGCCATCCTCAAATATAAATTCCTAGGTGCAGTCAGGAAAATTTGTATAAAAATTCAAAATTATATTTACATTATCAAATGGAGATCCACCTCTTTCCAAGAGGAGGAACATATTCTCAAAGAGAAAATCATCAAGAGTACACCTTGACGTTCCTCACCCAACAACTACACATTCTTAATGTGACCTCTTCCCCTTCACTTTCTTCTTTTCCATTTTCACAAATGAGTGGTTTCCTATTGGCCCCAAAAATAGGTAAGAATGTGATTCAAATGTTCTTGGAATAATGTATCTGTTTTATCTAAATCAACATTATAGAGTGTAATATGTAATCTGTCATCACTATGAAAAAACATTCAAAATTAAGATGGGAATAAAAATGAGAAAATAAAAGACTCTAACCTTTTGCAAAGATGCAAAGAAATGCATGGAATATGAGGCACATGAACACCATGTTTTCTTTGATGCCCATCTAATCTTCCTTAAGTTTTTGCACGCACAAATAACTAGCATATCAAGATAGTTTGATAAATACATAGTAGTTACTTTCACCTTAGTTCTACAACTCAGGATGGCTAGCTAGTCTACCAAGCTGAAAATGGGCTTGAATATTTTGTCATTCTAGTGACAGGAACTGAGAGTAGGGGTCCTTCTCTTGGATTTTTATGACCATGGTTCATGCCTCTATTTGTACAGGCCTTCCAGGCATTAGACTTGTTACATGGGCCTACTATCTACAGATTTTATACCCATGGAGAAAGCTACTCATAGCTCTATAAAATGATGATGAAGTTTATCCACAATGACAAACCCATGTAGCTCATCAATGCCTCTATTTTGAATATGAGATGTCTTTGGTCCAAATCTTCCCTCATTTCCAAATACTTGACTGCACATCTCAAGACTTAGCCCCTCGTCCACTCAAAATATCAACCACATGTTCATAGATGTGGGCTCCTTATAATTTTGTCAAAGGGAGTGATGAGACAAAACTCATTTTTGTGCATGGGAGTAGTCTTTATAATTTTGTCGAAGGGGGTGTTGAGACAAATCTCATTGTGGTTGAGAATTGTGACTCAAATTACTAGCTTGATCTCATCCTAGAGAATTTTTTTTTTCTCCTTCATCAGCTTGAGTTAAGTCATGGGGATCTGAAAGTTAATAACTGGGTGACATCAAGCTGGTCATGGGATTGCTACATGTTCTAACTTTGAAACTCTTGTTGCAGGGTTCGCAAGTTTACTAACCTCCTGACATGGCGATCTCCTTGATGTCATGACTTTTAGGAACTTTGTAACCTCTGTCATGAGGTTTGGAAGTTCAAGTTTTGAGGGATGGAGCGATCCCTTTGTTGGCATGTCATGGCTTTTGGGAACTTTGTAACCTTCATCATGAGGTTTTGAAGTTCAGTTTTCCAGTAATTCAACAACTTGGATGTCGATGGATGTGGGGACCACTTGAGACCCAATTGGTTGGTGGATTATGATGAAGTCTGATAGGTGGCGATGATGTGGAGGACAGATGGCATGTGGGCCCATGTGCTCGATGGTTGACTCATGGAGAACCCTAAATTTGATGGTGGAGATTTTTTTGACAACCTATTTGACAAATAACATTGGATGATGGTGTATGGCTCAAGGTGAAATCCTAAAGGGTTGCGGTAGTTGAACAGTCAGTTAACGATAGAGATGATTTTTTCTTGGCATCGGCTAGGGTGTCTCTCATGGAATCTCTCGTAGAACTAAGGTCAGCTGGAATCTCATGTGGGGAGCCAAATGATGGTTACCTAGTCAAGCCGATTTGTAGGCTACGAAGCCAAATGCGGATATGGTTGAGAGATGACTCTCTTGATGTTCGAAGTAGAGAGGTGGTGACTATGAGTGGTAGTAACCAGAGGGAATAGAGGTTGGATGCGAGGTTGAAGGGTTGAGTACTGGCTGAGGCTACCGGGTAGAGACTAAGAGGATGCATGGAGGTTGAGAGGTTGCATGGAGGTCGAGTGGCTAGGCAGTGAATAAGCCAAGGAGGCTGAGATGTTGGATGTAGGTCGAGAGGTTGGTTGCAAGCAGAGAGGTTGAGATGTTGGGCATTAACTAGTTGAGAACTTGGGTGTATGCCGAGAGGTTGTGATGTCATGGGAGAGATAGATCTTGTAGAAGGTGAAGGTTGAGTGATTGTGTGACAGTGAGGCCAAGAGGCTGGTGGTCAAGTTGTGTAGCTATGTAGCCGTGAGATGTCTCCTACTAAGAGAGGTGGTCACAAGGGGTTATGCTACTAGATTTTCTCTGGAATGAAACAAGATGTAAATCTCCTATAAAGGATGTGAGCCTGATATTGTATTATAACTATATTTTGTTGTTGAATAATACAATGATGATCTAGGATTTTGGAGTGTGGGGTTTTTTACCTGAAAGGGTTTTCACCGCGTATATCTATGTGTTCATGTCTTTTGTTTCATCTTTCATGGTTGTTATAGTTTTTATTGGTGTTGTTGAAACTGGTTAACATGAATTTCTCTCTAAGGGTCAATGTGGGAAATGAATTGTGCCTATTTCCACTTTATGGCATAGTATGTGGGTGTGTCTGCGTCCCCCTCCTGTTTCCCAACTAGTGGTATCAAAGTTGTGTGACTTCAAGAAGTGTGGATTCTAGGACTCCTTGATATGGATAAGTGGTATCAAATCCTTCTTCTAGGATGTGTTTCTTCCTGATGTGTTGCTGGTCCTGGGTATTCCTTCTATGAAGATTTCTTAGTCTGTTAGGCTTGAGGAAATCTAGAGGAATCGGTTGATGTTTTGATCCTTTGATGAGTGGAAGTTGTTTCTTTTCTATTAAAGTTTCTAAGACAACATGTAGCATGAAAGACAATGAAGATGGAGACAAATGAGTTGGTCATATGAAATGATGTGACTTGAAGCTCATGAGTTGGTAGTGAATGATCCTGATGCATGGGGTGGAATATTTTTTGCTTCATGGCTATGTTGCAGCAAATCTTTCATATTGGGTGTCTGCATGGGAGGCTCCCTGATGACATGGAGAAGCTTGTGTTCTTCTCCATTTGTTGATGCTACTTTGTATCGTCAGCTTGTTAGGATTCTCATCTACTTGACTCACACTCACCTTGATATCTCCTTTGCAGTTGGCATGGTTTCACGCTTTATGTAGGAACCACACGAGCTTCATTTGAAAGCATCCAAATGCATCTTGCATTACATATAGGGTACACATCATCATGGGATTCACTATGCAGCAAGTACAAGACTTACCTTGGTGGGATATATAGATTCTAATTGGGTTGGCGATCTTGATGATTGTAAGTCCACTTCTGGCTACAACTTTAATCTTGGTTTAGGCCCCATTTGTTGGAAGAGTAAGAAGCGGTATGCCATTGCTCTTTCTTCGACTGAGGCTGAGTATCAAGGGGTTGTTAATGCCGCTACTGAGGCTATTTGGCTTCAAAACATTCTCACTGAGTTTGGCTTCACTATTCCACATCCTATAGTCATTCATTGTGACAATTAGAGTGCCATTCAGATCTCAAAGAATTTGGTTCACCATCAAAGGACCAAACACATCGAGATTCATATGCACTACATTCGGGAGCTGATATAGAGTAGGTCATTGATTTGTAGTATTGTCCGATAGCAGAGCAGGTTGCAGATATCTTCACCAAACCCTTCACTGAGAGTATCTATCATCATTTGCAAGCTCTCTTGGGGGTGTGAGATGTTTCATTTGAGGAGGTCACTTGACTTCTTCATTCTCTCTTTTGGGGGGGCTCTTTTTCCTCACTCGAGGTTTTTCCCTTCTCATCTTTTTGAGTGCAGTTTTGTTTCATCTCAATTTTGGGGGGGAATTTTTTCCTATGTGGTTTTCTCCTTTTCTCCACTTTATGAGAGATTGCATTGTATTTTTACATGGGTACCTAACATGGCCTAGTAGCCGGGACCCATCTTGCATTGTTTTGTTTTGTGTACATTCTCCCTAAGTTGCACTTAAGGGGGGTGTTGGTGTAATTAAAAGTGTTGTACCTTGTCCTAGGTCATAATTACACCTTAGTTAAGTTTACTTAGGGACCACATAGGAGGTAGTTGGAGAATTTCCACTTTTGGTGGACTTATCATGTTATTGCTTGATCACATCCACCTTTTGTGGACACATCATGTGATTACCTCTCCACCTTTTGTGGGTGATCCACCATTTGTGGTGATTATCACTTTTCCACTTTAGGTGGAGTGATAGGTTTTCATAGTTGTCTCATGTCATAAGATTACGACACTTGTCATAATATTATGCCCTTCTATGTTCTCACCTTGGCTATATAACCAAGGGGTCTCCTATGTACTTTTGCACATTACATTCTATTCTATTGGCAGAATACAGTTTATTCTTGTCATCTTGTTTTTATATCTCTTATGCTTCTGCTTTCTATTAGGCCTCTAGATCTCGGGTGGCTACCTTCATAGCCAATTCTTACACAGTAGACTAGAATTCTTGCACTAGATTCTCTATAGAACGTTGCATACATATGCTCCTCATGATATTTCAAAGAACCTATCAACTCTGCAACTTTGAATGTGGTTAGGTCTCTACTTTGTTCAATGGCTATGACCACTAGATCAAATTTTGGAGGAAGGCATCTTAAAAAAATTATACAATTTTTTGTTCTGCACCACTTTCCCCTTGAGTTTTAAGATGATTCACAATCCTTTAAGTCCTAGTAATAAATTCTTGAATAGACTTAGCTTCTTTCATCCTTAAATTTCAAAATATCTTATAAAGGTTTAAATTCTTACCAATCTTACTTGGTCATATCCTTGGAATGTAGTTTTTAAAGCCTCCCATGCATCCTTTGACTTTGGCATACCAGCTATATAGTGGAAAATTGACATATCCAATGCAGATTGAATGATGAATAAAGATCGATTGTCCTTCTTTTGATCTTCTTTCAATTGAGTTCATTGATTTTTTGTTAAGGTATTTAAAGCATTCTGATCTACAATTTTTGTGCATCCCACGTCTACTAGTTCCTCGAGATCTTGGGATAATAGTAGGGTCTTCATCTTTATACTCCAATATTCATAGTTGTCTCTGATAAACAGTGGAAGCCGGAATGGAAATTTTCCACCATTTTCCATTTTGATATTTCTTGGAGAGAACTATTACCCTACTGCCTACAACAAAAAATTACTCTTACAACCTACTCTAATACCAATTGAAGAATAAAACATATGAACAACTCTAACACTATACTAAGATAAACAATTTCATAAACTCAATAATTTGCACAAACAACAAGCTGAAAATATTTTTGTATTATTCAACTATATTGAAAACTTTGCTACAAATAACTCTATATAAAAGAGTTTAGAAGACGTTGATTAGGCTCTACAAAAAATAAAGCTAGACAAAGCAAAAATAAATAAAGTTGATGATACTTGCACAATATGCAAACTACAGTTTTTTTTAAAAAGACAAAAACTAAAAACTAAAAGTAACTAATAAAAATAGTGATTGCATGAATCATTGATCATGCATTATCCATGCAAAGCCACCATTTTGAATGCATGTCTTCACGACTCTAATACCATATGAAGGGAGAAATCTCAATAATTCATTGAGGAATAGTGACAAATATAAATAGAGGAGAGATACAGTTGTAGAACTTCCTGTAACTATCACCATAACCACTCTACCGTGTTGGGTGAAAATTATATAATCAACTTTTCGATAGATTACACAACTAGGACTTCAGCCACAGCTATGTGAGATGTAAATCTCTCCTCTCAGAAAGGGGAGGCTCCCTTCTTACTGCTGACAGAAGCGATAGTAAAACAAACAAGTAATTACAAAATGTACACAATACTCGAAGTGGGGGGGTGTGTTACATTCATCCTTCTCTCTTTTTTCAGAGAAGATGTTTACAATGCTTCACTGTTGGAAGTAAGAAGGGAGCCTCCCCTTTCTAAGAGGAGAGATTTACATCTCACATAGTTGTGGTTGAAGTCCTAGTTGTGTAATCTATCAAAAAGTTGATTACATAATTTTCACCCAACAGTTTTTTGGCGACTCTGCTGGGGATCTTCCTTCGATCGTTCTTTGAAACGAATGAAGGGAGAAGAATTCAAGAATTCAAGTGCCTTTATCCATCCATTGGGCTTAGATTCAGGTGATGACGACAACGACAAAAATAAAAATGTAAAGACTCAAAAGGACTTAAAAATAAAAATTATTTACATACCAACGCCAATTACTTTACTGTGTGAAGTGCTTGAGATGTTGCCCACTGTGAGGAAGGGAAAATGGTGTTCCATCTCCATATGCTAACAAGAAACTATTCTCACCATGCAACTGATGTATTTTGAAAGGTCCTATCCATAGTGAGTCAAATTTCCCGTGCATACCTTTTGGTTATCTTCGTTTGTCCCACAGGAGAACGAGGTCACCAATTTGAAATTCTTGAGACTTGGCTTTTTTGTCAAAAAGCTTCTTCACTTGGTCCTGGTGTTCTACGATGCGGTTAGCCACTTGAACCCAGTTCTCTTCCAATTCAAAGAGGTACATCATGCACTTATCAACAGAGTTGCCAAACGTCTCATCCTCAATGGCCTTAGCCAACTTGAGGGCTGGTAGTTCCAAAGTTATAGGAATCTCGACATTCAATCCATACAAGAGTTGAAAAGGAGACATGTCGATTGCTCGCTTCGGAGTTATCCTGTCTACCCACAAAGCGTCGAACAAGGCCTTGTGCCACAAACGTTGATTCTCGTCCACCAGCTTGCGGATGATAGTTACCAGATTTTTGTTGCTAGATTTTGTCTGACCATTACCTTGTGGATAATATTTGAAAGAATGCGACAAAGTTATGTTGTGTTCAAAACAAAACTCAGTAATCTCATTTGATGAGAAGGTAGAAACATTGTTAGCAATGATCTTGTTCAGCACACCAAACTTGGAAATAATGCTTTCTTTTAAGAAATTGCACACCACTTCTTAAGTAGCATGCTTGGTAGGTATCGCTTCCACCCATTTGGTGAAATAGTCAGTAGCAGTCAAAACACAGATATGTCCTGCACTCAATGATGGATTAACTGCACCTATGAATTCAATCCCCCACTATTGGAAAGGCTCTTCAATCATAACAGGTTTCAAGGGAAAAGATGCCAACATGGGTTGACTGAAAAACTGTTGGCACAATTCACACTTACGCACCCAAGAGTATGTTTCCTGAAAAAGAGTGGGCTAGTAATACTTTGCTCTCAGGATTTTGTGAGCGGTTACTGGTGCTGAGAAATTCCCACCACATGCCAAATCATGATAATATTTCAGCAATTTTTGTTGTGGTTCCTTATCAACGCATCTGAGAAAAGTCCCATCCATTGCACGCTTATACAAGCCGTTGTCCCATAAGAAAAAATTAGTTGATTTCAGCTTGATGGTTCTCTTTTCCTTTGGAGTCAAGTGATTAGGGCATTCTCCATATGTGAGGAAATGAGCAATGTTGGAATACCATTCGTCAGTGATGCTAACAAATAGTACCATTGGGAGTGTACTTAGATCCACCTCTTCCTCGTCTGAAACTTCTTCATCCTCTAAAATTTCTTTATCTGGACTATTTTCGGCAATAAGCTGACAAAGTCCACATCCACGTATCAACTTAGTGGGTTTAATTTCTAGATCATACTCCTGAATCTTGGCAATCCAATTGCCTCTTTTTGTTCTAAATTCCTGTTGTGTTAGGATGGACTTAACAGTCGAATCTGGGACAAGATCCTTCACATGGCTACTTAGAATGTAGAACCAAAAATGCTTGACGACTTTGACAACTGTGAAAGCATGCTTCTCCATTTGAGAATATTTCAATTCATAATTCTTCAGGGGGCAGCTCGTGAATGCAATGGGGGATTCAAAGCCTTCATCATTTTCCTGTACTAGAATTGCTGAGAGTGTATGCTCAGAAGCATAACTGTACATAAAGAAATCTTTGGTGTAGTTGGGGAAGACCAACACAGGTGCATGAGCAATGGCCTCTTTGATATCATCGAACTTTTCTTTGCCCTCTGCCATCCAATGAAATGTGGCATTACCCTTCATCATATTCACAATATGACGAGTCTTTTCAGCAAAGTCTGGAAGAAACCTCCTTAAGAAGTTTACTTTACCAAAGAAGGAATGAACAACTTTCTTGTTTGATGGCAGAGTGAGATTTAATTCCATTGACCCTTTCCAAGTTGATCTTGATTCCCTCCATAGATACAACATGACCAAGAATTTTACCTTCTGTCACCCCAAAAGTTGACTTTTTGGGATTTAGGGAAATACCACGCTGACGACATCTTTCAAGAATCAGCCTCAAGTGGTAGAAGTGTTCATGACATCACTTAGAGAAGACCATGAGATCATCAAGATACACCACAATGAACTTACCCATCACATCATGGAAAGTGAGATCCATGGCGCATTGGAATTTGGCTCCAGCGTTGATCAAACCAAAACAGCATCCTGTGATAGGCAAAGGTTCCCCATGGCATTGTGAAAGCAGTCTTGTGTTGATCATTTGAATTAACTTCAGCCTGGTTGTAGCCCGAAAATTCATCTAGCATGGAGAGCATCTCGGATCTAGTTACATTTTTTAGGACTTAGTCCATCACTGGAAGTGGGTAGTTGTCTTTGAGCGACAATTGGTTTAGATTTCTGAAATCTACACAAATGTGGATTTCACCATTCTTATGAACAGGGACGATATTGGCTATCCATGTTGAATGATGGATAGGGAATATTATCTGGGCATTCAACATCTTTTGAACTTCCGCCAAAATTGTTCCAGAGATCTTGGGACGATATTGGCTATCCATGTTGAGGGGAATATCATGTTGTACTTCTTTAGGCCAAAATGATTTTAGATCTTCATACAAATATGCTAAGACATCAATATACTCTTGTAATAGCTGAGCAAACTATCTTCTTTCATCGGTCGTGCAATATTTTCCAATGTTCACCATCTTGGGGTTAGCTTATGTTCCCAGATTAATCTGTTCCACTTCATTAGATAAGCCAAAATCTGAGAGTTGCTTTTTCACATGGCGATCATGCCTGTCAAAAATCTTTTCCAAGGATACAAATCCTTTGGGAATCTTATTCACTTTGAGTTGCAAATATTCCTCACCCGTAACAGGACCTATATTAGACACAGATTCTCGAGGCAGAGAATTGTCGCCTTCAAAATACAACTCATCAAAATTCCCTGCTTTCTCAAGAAAGGTGATGATTTGATGATCATCATTGAAAATTTTCTAGTTCTCTAAATTGTCAGGGACACTTGGGCAGAAAACCAACTCTATGGTGTAGGTAGAACCTTGAAAGTCTTTGTGTGGCACCAAGAGCATGGCGGAGATTGTGAGGGAATCAACTCTAGTATTGTATTCTCTGGGAACAATAGAGATATCAAAAGCTTTGAATTCCTCAACGAAATCCCACACTAGATTACGATAATGCCTGAGTCTATCATTCTTTTTCTGATAGAGATTTCTCACTTGAAATACTATCAGCTCGGCATCACCTTCTGCGTGAAGATTTTTTATACCTTTCTTCAGTGCAACTTGCATTCCCAACAACAGGGCTTCATACTCAACAGTGTTAGCGGTGTTATAAAATTGCAACTTGAAGGAGAAAGGGAAAAACTTTCCTATTGGCGAAATAAAAATCATTCCTACTCCAGAGCCAGTCAAAGAGCAGCTACCATCAAATTTGAGCAACTAGACACCGTTGGGATCACTGATGCTAATAGTGTCGAAGTCCAAAGCTTCATCATCTGACGAGGATTCATGGTCGAAGATAGACAAATCACCTGATCACGTCTCATTTGAAGTGGAGGAAATATCATCATTTTCTAACTCATTTTGAGTTGAGGATTCACCCACCTCATTTGTCTGTAGATAGTAAGTTCCCACGCCTGAGGATTCTAACAAGATCTGAGCTCTGGGATCATCTGATTTGGCAACTGAAAACTTTGACTCTTTTTTAGGAACCAACTTTTGCATCACACCTTTTACTGGTATTCTTGCTTCATACATATCCATACTTAGTTCTCCTCCAACATCTTTGCAGAAATTGTGTCCGAGGAGGATTCTGTAGGATGTTGGTACATCGGCCACAAGGACCGTCATTTTTATTTTCTTCTTTGGGTATGTGGCGAATGCATATTGTGCATCTTTGATTTGGTTGATTAATGGCACTTGTTTATTCTCCATGGAGAAACAACGGCTCAAATTCTTGGTCATCTCAAGGCCCAAAGCAGTAGCTACCTTGTTGGGCATCACATTGTTGGATGCACCAGAGTCTATGACACAGTTACTCAGCTTGAAACCATTTACAAGTAGGGAGATGAAAAATGGATCAATGCGTCCGGAGGCAGTTGGAGGATTAGATACAAGGTTACTCTGTGATATCTTAGGTTTAGGAGTAACAGGGATGTCAGGAGGTGTATCTTGACTTGGGGAAATTCTTTTATCATTGACAAACTTGACAAGCCTGTCAAATTGGTCAGGGTTGGCTTTGAGGTATTCAGCCTCAGATATTTGAACCTTGGTTTTCTTGGCATGGTTAGTAATGTCAAAAGCCTGGAAATAATTTTGTAGGTTGGAAGTTGTAACTTCACTTATTGGTTTTACAAAAGGCACACTGGTCTTTGGAACGAGAGGATTAGCTGTAGGAATAACGGGAGTTGATGAAGGAGAGTGAGGTGTACTTACTTATGGATTTTCTTCTTTCTTGGGTTGCCAAGGGAGGGGAGATCCTCTTTTAGTGATCATTATTGGCGGCTTCTCTTTTTCAGGGACAGCAGCAGCTTGAGCTTTATCAAGTTGATTTTGTTGATGCCACGTAAAAACAACGTAAGTATTAGTCACCAAGTCGTCTTCTTCTTCTTCCTCCGCCATTTGCAAATAGCTAATCTTGGAGTCGCTAGCCGATTCAGTTTCTTCTTCTTGGAAGAGATCGGCATTTTCTTCTTCAGGGTATTCCTGCTACGCATAATCATCTTGTTCAGTCTCGTAGTATCCCGCAACATTGTTAGCAGGAAGGGCTTCCAGAGCAAGCCTTCCTGGAGGTGCTGGGAGATGATTTTTATTTTTATTGCCAACATAATTAGGGAAAGTCCTCCTAGGGACGTCCTTGTAATTGCTACTGTTGTTATTGCTTGAAACTTATTTTTTGACAGACAAGACTTCATTTTCCAGCCTTTGGACCATGGGATCTGTGAAATTTGAGCTAGCACTGGGAGTACTAACATTAGATTTTGAAGACCCTAAGGCTTGCATCCTTTTGTTTCCATTAGTTCCCATTATGATCTCTCCAGCAAGGATCATGTCATCCTCTAGACTGGTAGCTAGTTGCTGAGTTGCTTCTACATTCACAAGATTTTCCCTATGCAAGTAGAAACTCACCTTGGGTAGTTGTGTGTTGATGAAGAAGCACTTTAGGTTATGATCTGTTGGCCTTGCATCATTTGGGGTCCGCGTCACCAATTTATTAAATTTTTCCACAAACTCGTGGATGGGCTCGTGAGCTTCTTTACACATGGTGGTGAGCTACACCAATAGAGCATGTGAATCTTCAGCAGGCTTAAATATTTCTTCAAATTTTGTGCGAAGAGAGTCCCAATCGTTGACGGAGGCATTAGGAAGAGTAAAGAACCATTCGGCTGCAACCCCTTGAAGGGATTCAATGAACAATCTTATAGAAACATCTTCATGCTCAATGCCGAGAATGCCACAAACGATGTAGAATGTGGATATGTGCTCATCGGGGTGTTGTTTTTCATCACCTTGAAACTTCGAGAGATGCTTCCTAGATACGTGCGGCAGTTCGTGCAAAGGTGCAGCCAAACAGAGGGGACCAAAAGCATTTCCCCATGGTCCTGTAGTTGGTGCGGCCATGACTGGTTGCACAATAGGTACCTAAAAAGGATGTCTATGGTAAATAGACCAAACACTTGGGAGAGGAGATCTTTGGATACATGGAGGGTAGCTTATAGCACGTTGCAGTGGTGACCTTACTCGTGGAAGAGTAAATGGAAAATCGCATTGCAACAACTCTTCAAAAAGTGGATCTACTACTCCTTGAGCCCTCAATCCTCGTGTCTATATCCAGTCCGCCAAAATGTAGATCTGAATATGATGGATATTATAGAGTAACAATATACAAAAGAACAACAAGAAAGAGGAAAATTATCTACTTCAATCAAAAGTGTGAGGCTTAGATTGCGTATGTCATTCCCCAGTGGAGTCAGCAAAAAACTGTTGGGTGAAAATTATGTAATCAGCTTTTCGATAGATTACACAACTAGGACTTCAGCCACAACTATGTGAGATGTAAATTTGTCGTCTCAGAAAGGGGAGGCACCCTTCTTACTGCTGACAGAAGCGATAGTAAAACAAACAAGTAATTACAAAATGTACACAATACTTACGAAGTGGTGGGGTGTGTTACATTCATCCTTCTCTCTTTTTGCAGAGAAGATGTTTACAATGCTTCACTACATTGGAAGTTCTTAATTCTTCATAACTCTAAACTAACAACGAGCAGTAATGCCAATACCTCTATCTTGTCAAAGCAAAGCGTAGAGGTACCAAAAGTCATTAACAGTAAACTAGTAAAATAAATAGGAAAGTTCACGAAGGCACAAAGTCGTTCTGTAGCTTTATCAATGGTGGATCTGTGAAAAGTGTGTCATTTGTCACGTTAGAAGCACAAAGTCTTATTAGACACAGCAATTCCTTGAACAACATGAATAATTACAACTGCAAAGTCTTGTAGATTATCCAACCAAAGTATTCAAAGAGCATGAACAATTACAAGCACAAAGTCTTGTAGATCATTCAACAATATTATCCAAAACATAAATGAAAATCTAAATAAAGGATGTAACACAAAGTTTACATAAATTACTTAGAGTCCTTTAGATTCCATAAGCTAACCACCACCAAATGAGATCAATTCACAAGATTATCGAATCCAACACAAAGTCTGATTTGCAATCCTCTTCTTTATTGATCAAATTTCATTCACAAAGTATGAACGCAAAGTTTCACAATTTTGCTTCAAAAAAGGCAGCACTTCGTTGCAAAATACTAAAGGATAAACTTTACAATAGAAATCCCTCACATTATATAGAAAGAGGGATGAGCAAAATTAGGAGTCTAATTGAGAAAATCAAGGAAACTTAGGTGAGCGATTTAAGGAGATCTCACCTAACTTTGACCAAAGTCAAAGTGTAATTTGTTTTCAAAAGATTACATCTTTGATCTTGGTGCAAGTACAATTTACAAAAAGACATCTAAGATGTCAAGAAATATTTACAAGATGCATAAAAGGATGCATCAAAAATTTCTAACACTGGAGATCAGGAACCTTCTTCATGTTTCCTTGCTTTGGGCATGAAAGTCTTCATATTTCTTCCTAGTTTACTGCATGAACTTCTCATCCGGACCAACGGTGTAATCCACAATGGTGTGAATTCTCATGATCGATCTCATGGCAGATGAGTGAACCTTCTTACACCTATCAAGATGCATTTTCAAGTTATCCAATTTGAGCCTTGTATCACAAATGACGTTCAGTGAGGCTTCTGAAAAGTCTGAACTTTCAATCAACTTCGTGATGGCTTCCTTGAAGATCTGAGATATTTTTGTGGCTGGCAGGAAGATATGATTCTCCTCAAGAAGTTGACCTGGTAACTCCTTGATACCTTTTTCAAGAATAACATGATGCCCTCTGACATCTTCCTGCACTTGGTGGAGATCTTCCGTAAGAGATTGAATTACTTGAATTCAATGTTTCAAGGATTCTCTTACCTCAGTGAACTTTTCTTTGTTGGGAATTACCCCAACTTCCACCAATTTACTGAGCTTTTCCTGCTTCATCTGTGATCACGACAGCAGGAATTTTTCCATATCTCTGCACTCCTAGGAAAGTACACTTATTTCTTTATCAAGCTCTGTGGTGAGCTTGGCCAACAAGGTAGTTTTCTCATCCACAACAATTATGATCTAAGATCCGTGTTCTATGATCTTCTCAATGAAATCATACAACACTCTGCCTTTGGAGGTGAACTTCTCAGCTTTCTTGATAGCTAGGTCCTCAATACTTACCACTGTCAGTGGTTGTGCATTAGTTGGAGATCCTGCAAGTCTCTTTACAATAGTGGCATAATGCTCTGCCCTCTACTTGTACATATTGCGAGCTTGCTCCATTTTATCCAGTCTTCCAGACAAGATATCCAATGTCATTTGTGCATCAGCCTTTGCACTTTCATTGGTAGCCTTGCCAAGCTAGAATTTTGTCACTGTGTAGTCTTCTTTATTGAAATCTCCTTCTTGTGACAGTATGCCAATCTCTACATACTTGTTGCCAGTCTTGTCAACATTTAGCCTTGAGTATACTTTTTCCTTTTTCTTCCCTTTATCCTTTGGAGGGACTATCTCTTCGAGGTCGAGCTCCTCTAGAGAGATCATTTTCTTCTTATGCTTCGACACTTGAGATATCATCCAAGGGGGAAGGAATGAGGTGTGAACTTCTAGATTCACTGTCAACTCAGTTGTCATCGTAAATTTTGAAGATATTGTCGCATCTGAAGTTACCATGGGTATTGTGACAATAGAAGTTTCTATCATCATTGCTCCTATAGACTGCACATTGAGTTGATCATGCATTGACTCATTCATGAAATGATTGAATTCATTTTCAGAAGTGATATCATACGTTGGTGAAGACAGGCTAGGAATGGATGATGGAGGACTTGACAGTATATCAACTGTATGAATTCTTGTCACTGAGGGAGTATCAAGTGGGGTTGATGCTGCAGGAATAGTGGATATCTCAACTGTAGGAATGCATGTGGTAGGAATGGGTGACGAGGGAATAGGAGTGGAGGAGTTCTTGAACTTGGAGGGGTATGAGGAACACTGTAAATCATAGGCGATGACGTTCTAAGAATTTTTTCAACTACATTCTCAGGTGGAGACATAGTTCTTTCTTGATCATGCCTGGGTTCCTGTTGATCACCCTCTTGTATCTCCAATTCTGGTTCACCTTCAGAATCTTCTTCAAACTCTTTTCTGCTTTCGGAAACCTCTTCTGCATTAGAGTCTGCTTCTGCTAATTCTTCATCTTCAGCAGATTGGTCACTAGAAGTACGTCCTTCATCGGAATCTATCTCCTCTGGAATGGACTTTTTATCTTTAGAGAAAGATGGATCGGATTCTGTGGTTTCTCCTTCTGGGATAGACTGGGTATCTTTCTTGCCAATAGTAAGCTTGATCCTAGGACCTCTTCGTGAAGAAGTGGGAACAGCCGCTGATTTATTTTTCATGCGGAGTTCTTGCTGTCGGCAAGCTTCTGCTTCAGATTCTTCTCCTTATGAATCTATTCTGAAACTTTTTATTTCATAACCATGCTTATGTAACTATTCTATAGTGTTGGTTAGGATTGGCTTCAATCTCGCTCTCATGCTGGTAATTTCTTTCCTAGACCATTGAATTGCAGGAAACGACCTTTTAGAAACCTCTTGTTCATCATAGACAGCGTTCATGATATCGCCAGGATCTGTAAAATTCTCTGTAAGGTTAGCAATATCAAGGTATCTAATCTGGTGAACATTCAACTTGCAATAGTCAATTTTGCAAATGGATTCTTCATCTCTACAATTAGTCCAAATGTCTTCAAAGTGGTACTTGTGATGATGACCCTTTTGCAATTTCTTTCTGACATCCTAGTAATCAAAATCAAACCTATACATGTAGGTCTTGATTTTCATGATTTGCATCTCAGCATAAACAAACTTGGCTTTCTATACAGTTGGGATAGTATATATGCCGATTGTTAATGGGAACTTAAATCCACACTTGTGGTTACTTCTTCATTCTTTATGCACTGAAATCAGTTGTCTGCACGTCTCCATGAGAACCCACTTATCTGAAGGATAACGTGACAACATGTAAGGACAGCCAGTGTAGCACCCTACTCTCAAATAAGTAAACATTGGGAATTGAAGAAATAGGCATCCAACTTTACTTACCACCTTATAAGCCTCATCAAATACCCTCCTCCTTTTGAGAGCTGGATCAAAATTGAAAAGAAAAGGTGCGAAGAAAGCATCTGTAACCCGCCTAAAGTGATGAAAGTTTTCCTTTAGTTCTAGTTGATAGAAAAATTTGTACATAGGTACCATCATCCGATTTCCTTTTGTGGATAGACCTAGAAATTGTCTCATTACAGTTGTTGCGTACACCAAGTAAGAAGTCATATAGAATTTCAATGTGGAAGGTGCATTGATCAACTGCTCATGTATTTCATCACTGATCTATTTTCCCCAGTCAATATGCACCTTTTTTCTTCTTATAATCCTAATGTATTCATACATCCAATCATGAAAAGTGGATGATTCAGGAAATCCTTTTACTCTGCTTAAAAATGTGATCATATATTTGACGTCATCTTTGAAATCACTTCGCAAGAGTCCCTTTGGCCATTTGGAAACAAATTGTCCAGGCTTCTTCAACCATTGAGTATTTATTAGGCTTTTAGCCTTGTTGGGATCAGCGTCAAAGACTTCTTGTGATTTTTGTATAGAGATGTCAATGTATTTCTCCATTTGAGGAACCTTAAACACAATGTCAAAGAAGTCAGGGTCGAGTCTTAAAATCTCATGCCTAGAAGAATTGATCAAACTTTTGCTTTCCCTGATGTAATGAGATGCCACTTGAAGGAAAAATTTCGTATTGTGTGTAGCAGTAGGAAACATAGCTACCAAATGCAGGTTACTATGTACAATTGCTCTCATCGGGTCAGGAAGAGGCTACATCTCAATTTGCTTTGCAAAATCAACCAAGTCTTGATGGCCAACTTCTGTGTCTTTTATTTCTTCCACCTTGGAGACCACTACAATCGGCAGATAGACACCTTGATATTTATATTTCATTTTTCCTTTTTCTTTTGAAGAATATGGAGGTTTACTGGCAGTCATCAAGAGCGATTGAATCTTTGATCAATCAACTTTGAAGATCCTGAAAAGAGACTACAAGGTGTCGAGCCAAAATAAACATTAGTCGTTAAATAGCATAGGAATGCGTGAAATGAGCAACGATGATGGACAAGTGTGGATCGGATGACAAGGCATGCAAAATGATGAATAAAATGGAAGGAGTGAGGTTTAAGACTAAATTGGGCAAGTTTGAAGTGTTTCAGGGAAAAAATTGTGAAAAGTGTAAGGGTACACTTTTTCAGCGCCCTTACATTTTGAAGGATTCACTTTGATACAGGGGCGTTGAAAAACAACGCTCCTGCACTTTTCAGTGTTAGAAAAAATTGTGAAATGTCAGGGAGCACTTTTTCAGTGCTATGACATTTCTCACAATAACAACTGCTTTCTTAGCGTTGAAAATGTGTGCTTCTTCGTTTGGGAAGGGCAATGAAAACATAATGCAATGCTTTGGCAATATGGAAGTATTGAGAGGGTTAGAAACAACACTTGAGAATGTATTTTGAAGTGCATCAAATCTTCACCTATTTCCATTTCAAAGTATTGGCATAGGAAACGTATGAAGAGACCAAAATATGCAGGTAAGAACGGCTAAAAAAAAAGAGGTAAACGCGTATGTGCAAGAGGCCATCACCAAAAAAAAGATGGAATCAAGAATGTGTGGCAGTTAAACCATAACACGACTAGGGCAAGAGGAAAGACGAGCTTGAAAATTGACAAGACTCCACACCAAAGGCGAAATAAAGAAAACATGTGGGTAGAAGAAAAACGTGAGAAGAAAACAAAGATAAACAAAAACGCATAAGTAAAACCTTAGATATGCACAAAATAATGAAGGATAATGAAGAGAAAGCAAGGAGAATGACTCACCAAGAGAAAACGCGGAATTTAGTTAAGAGGAACTTTGAAATTCTCCAAAAACGTGTTTTGCAGCTTGAGAGGATTTCGCCTAGCAAGAAGGAATACAGTTTGAAGATCATGAACAATGAAAAAGGAACAATAAAAACACTTTTAAGTAAATGGTAACTCAAAAACCTAACTCAAGTCGAGCAATTAATTTAGGCACAAAAAGTGGCACAGTGAGCGAAAAATGTAAAACGCATGAAGAAATGTGCAGAGGCAAGAAAATGACTAAGTCTTGATAAAAAGTGTAATAGCGCACTTTTTTAGTGCCATTAAATTTTTAGGAATTCACTTTCATGCAGGGGCACTGAAAATCAGCGCCCCTGCACTTTTTATACTTACCCAATTTTTTGGCTTGTGAGCAGGAGCACACTTTTTCAGTGCAACTGCATCTTTCACAATTTCAACCAAGTATGAACAGTGAGACTTTGCGAAGGGGCTCGTTTCAAAGGTCTTCGCAAGGAGAACATAGGGGGGCACTCAAACTGAATGTTTAAGACTTTGGAATGCATTTTGAGGTGGCTTGAAAATCACCTCGTTTTGAATGCTTGAACTTCACGAATCCTAGGAAACGGACAAGTTTCGTAGGGGGTTATCCGTGGAACGAGCACTGCTAGATTCTGTGATAACATAGCAATAATTATTACCACAAATACTATGTAAACAAGTGGTATACAATGAAATAATGATCTAATTGTTATGCTAACAACATACACTAATACTTTTCATACAATGACCATTTCTATACACTTTTTCCACCTTTTTCTTAAGTTGCTAGGATAGGTTTTGTAATCTACCCAGTCCAAATCCCAATAGCTAGTTCACCAATCTCCAATTTTAAATCTATCTCTTGGAATATCTAGAAATCTCTCAATCTTTCTTTCAATATATTCACATTTAAATCTCTTTCTTACAACTCCTAGTCTTTTGGAATCTCTCATGTGATTTTTCAGTGATATTATAAGCATACCAAAGGATTTATTGAGCACTCAAATATTTATTTTGGGTTTCCTTAGCATTCTTATATCTTTGAGGACATATTTCTTGTGATTTTTGTATATTTTTATCTCTCTTCTTAGTTTAAGGTAAAAAAAATCTAGCCTTCATTATTTCTATTTTCTATTTGTATGTATGAATCCATTTGTGTGTTTTTGGCACTTGTTGGGTTTCATTTCCATTTGACATAGTATAAACACTAGTATAATACTCCTTGTATACCTAGGTTGAATATTCATATAATTTCATTTATTACTCTAGTTCTAGATATACTCATGCTAAGATCACACACATTTCTATTACCTCTTTATTGTTTGTTACCTATGGAGGCTAAAAGAACAAAATAAGGGATTGATCATTCATGGAAAGCTCTTATGTAGCCCCAAACCTTCCTCCCTCTCCTATATGTAGTTTTATTGAAGATCACAATCATATCTATAGGTTTAGTTCATTTATCCCATCTTCTCTATCATTTTGTTTTTCCATTTATTTAGCATTATTTTAGCATTTTCATAAATTTTGTTATATTTTGGAGTATTGGTGAGCTAGTATTTTGTACTTTGTCTGTAGTTACTTATGTATCATGGACTTATCCTAGAAATTGAGATCCATATTTTTGTGCTAGGTCCCTTTCTCCCTTCCAATTGTAGTTATGGATACAGTTTATTAATTTTGTACTCTAGTTTTCTATAATTCAATATTTTACAAACCAAATCTCTTCCTCTTTCATTTAGTGCAAGTAGGAAAGGTAAAATTTATCTAAACAAGGTTTTACTTCTTTTTTTGTTACCACAACAATAAATTATTTTTTTAATAGTATTTAAATATAAAAATATTATATTTCATCTAAATCTTGTCTAGATTGTTTAGTGTGATATTGGATTTAAATATTAAAGTAATGTAGGTAAATAATACAACTTTTCTAAATTATGTATAGAAAGAAGGGAACAAAAAACTAAATTCATAAAGAGCATTAACTACTAGAGACTATGAAAAATGAGTTATTCCAACATGTAAACAAAAGGAAGAACTATCAATATCTATCAAATGAAAGAAATAAAAAGAGTGTCTATGGGGAAATATATTATTGATTTTTTTCTTTCAAGCATGCAATAAAATATTTCCTATGAAAGACTATCTAAAATTATTCCAACACTAACCTATCACATGGAGCTAGGACTAGAGGCTCAATAAGAAAAATAGGAAACAAGAAAAAGGAACCAAAATTTTCCATTTAGAGAGATAATAGGAAATAAGAGAAAGGAGAAATTTATATTAGATGGGATAATTCTAAAAATACTAGATAAATTATCATTTATAGCTATCATGAAAGTGTTGGGCCAAATAGAAGTATAAAAAATGCATCCTTGTGAGTACTCGAAGGGACACACATGTCATAGGACAAATATGCTATTGTGAGCATGGGGTGAGTGGTTTGGTGTCCTTACTTATAAATAAATCATATTCCTATATCTCTTAAGTATATTTCTAGGGATGTTAGATCCAATAAATCCAAGTGCCGACATGTGTAGAAAATGGTATAAAAATAATAAAATATTACTAAAAACCTAGTATAAAAGAATAAAGGAAATGCATGAAAAATAGAGAAATTAAATCTAAATTTAAACCTTTGGAGATCTAATATAAAAAAATAACATGTACTACATAGACTTGATAGAGTTTCAAAAAAATAAATGGTAAATTTGATGGTTGTATGATGAAGACTTTTTGTAGGGATAGTTATCTAGTTACATTAGCAAAGGTGTTTTTTTAGTGCCCAAATTCAAGAATTGGTGTTCTATCTCAAAATTAGATAATTTTTGAGGGATGAATCTCCTTGATATGTTGATCAATACTTAAAGTTGTCCTACCTATTCAATCTATACTAATTATTCTATAAATCACCTACAATACAAACTTTTGTAAGGAAATCCTACAAGGTGGCTAGTTCAAATGGTAAGCTACCTAGATCAACTCCCTTATGGGTAATTTAATCATAAATCCACATGGAAATGATAATGGCATAAAATATTTGTTAGATGCACCGAACAACTGAGGGGGGGTGAATTAGTTGTACATTAAAAAAATTTAATCTCTCATCAACATTCAAACCCTTGTTAGCATTTAAGCCCTTATCATGTATTATCAGGATGTACACATATGAAACAACAATGCAAACACATAAGAACACTAGATTTATGTGGAAAACCCAATAAGGTAAAAACCACGATGAGGATTAGCTCACATATATATGAATATCAACACCAAATATAATTAGGCTCACTACCCAGAAAAAGAAGAAAGGCTCACTACTAGGTGGCTCACTACCAAGAAGAAAGAAGAATAGGATAAATTTTTGCATAGAGATTCGCTATTTCAAAGCAAAAGGAAAATCCACCACTACACTTCTGCACCATCCGTAGCCTTTGGCTCACTACCTCCAACAACTTCAAGCATATTGAAAATGTAGACACCTTCTGCTCACTATTTCCAGAGTCATAGGAATTAAATATCACACTAAGATCACCACTCTTGATGACATTAACATCATTCACACTCCACACAACATCTCCAACAACTCACCTTGCATTTATACCATCCACAACCTAAACAATCTCAATTAGGTTGGCCTTAATGAAACATATGCACCTTAAACATGCACACCAAGATAGGTTGGCACCAAACACTTATGTGATGGAAATAAGTGAAGGAAGACCATGCCAAGGGTTAACTGGAACCAAAATATACATCACCACACCACTCAACACATCACAATCCATGAGATACGTCCACAAATAATGCTAGCACGCCAGGTCAGCCAAACTTGAACTAACACTACAAGCGACCACATAAATACTTCTCCAAGTTACACAAACCACATAACAACACTCCACAACATCCACAAAACATATCAAAATATTCCAACATCATCAAAATATTCTGCAACACTACCACAACCACCTAAAACAAAGACTACTTTCATCTTGTGCATCAAGATGCACTACCACTAAACTCCAACATAAGAACCAAACTTGCATAGAAACTCAAAACTAGAAACTCCAAGGGAAGATAAATACAAACAATATAATAATGTTTCCAAATCCATAAGACAAGAAATCTCACTACAGAGAAATGCAGAGCAATATCATTTCTCTCAGACAACCTTCTACATAGACAAACAAACTATCAAACACAACTTTCATTGCAGAATGATCAAGAACCTGAAAATTTAGATCTAAAACCTCTAAACACCTTTGATCATCATATTCAAACCACACACTTGCATAACTTCAAACATGAAGAAATGTGGAGCACAATAATGAACACACCTCTATCACACTACACACTCTTTTATTCAAATTTTATCAAAATCACTTGGAAACCAAGTGAATCAACTATATCAACAACATCAACACAACACTAAAAAACCTTCTCAATAAATTCACAACATCTAAAACACCAAAAATCTCCCCATCTACTCAACACCACACTAAATGTTGACATCAATGACAACACTACACCAATATTCATACTAGAGGTTGACATCAATGACCAACTGTTGATATCAATGACAACATCGGAAACATATTTACAACAATCTCCCCCTTTGTCGTTGATGACAACACCAACTTTAAAAAACCATCAACAACAAAAGAAACTTTGTATTAAGCATCACTCCCCCTTACTGGGGTACATTTCAATTTCTCTTTACCTCTGTTCTCTCTACAATATCTCCCCCTATCTAAGGAGTTCTTCAAACATTACTCTCCCCTTTGAGATCAATTATTTCCTTGTGTTTTTCAAACTTCACTCTCTCCCCCATTTGATATCAATGACAAAGGATAACATATTTCCCTTTTGACAACACTTGCATAGAATTTTTATTTTTTGCTCTCCCCTTTTGACATGTGCATACATCACTTTGACACCACTTGTACACTTTTCTTTAGACAACACCAACAAGAAATTGCTCTATTTCTACTACTCTACTACAATACATTTTGTACTACTCATTCTTCACGGCTCCCTATACTGCACACTCCCCTTACCGACACAAGATATGTTTCACTTGACAGTACCAATCAAGAACACTACTATCTACTCCCCTCTAGAGATAGCCTTCAAAATTAGTCTAGGACCAAGAATCTATCTTGAATGCTCACCTAGAAAAATGCACCAACTTAAGCATCTAGTTTAAAGGAGGGATAATAACCCCTAACTTCTACTGGAGATGTACTCAAAAGTATGTTTAGGAAGAGCCTTGGTGAAAATATCTGCAGCTTGATCCTTTGTAGGAACATACTCCATCTTCACCTCATTCTCTGTAACCTTTTCTCTTAGAAAGTGATACCAGATAGAGATATGTTTTGTTCTTGAATGCATTATCAAGTTCTTTGAAATACTGATAACACTTGTATTATCCAACATGATAGAAATAGGTTCATCATATGATACTCTGATATCCTTCAATATTTGCTTCATCCATAACACATGTCTACAACATGATGCTATTGTAATATATTCTGCCTATATAGTAGATAATGGCATTGAATCCTACTTCTTACTCAACCATGACACCAATCTACTTTAAACAAAGAAAGCACCTCCTCTTGTAATTTTTTTGTCATCTATACAACTTTCCCAATCTGCATTTGTATATGCACTCAAGGAGAAATCAATATCTCTAGGATACCACAAACCACAATCTAGAGTTCCCTTCAAGTATCTAAATATTATTTTAACTGTTGCAAAATGTGATTCTTTGGGATCTTCTTGAAATCTTATCACAAGACAAACTAAATGCATGATATCTGGTCTAGTAACAATTAGGTATAGCAATCCACCAATCATTAATCTATACTTAATTTGATCAACCTTAGAAGATTCATCATTCTTGCTCAATTTACAACTAGTAACTAAAGGGGTGCACATTGGTTTAGAATCCTCCATTCCAAACTTCTTCAACATTTCTTTTACATATTTTGACTAAGAAATGAAAATACCTTTTTTTTATTGAATGATTTGTAATCTAAGGAAGAAATTCATCTCCCCACACATTGACATCTTAAACTCTTTTTGCATCTCCTATAAAAACTTCTTACACATACCTTCATTTCCTCCAAAGATAATGTCATCCACATACACTATCACAATTAGGATTTATTCTCCCTAAACCTTGAAGTATTGGTTGTTATCTGCAGTACCTTTTATGAATCCTTGTTACAACAAGTACTTATCTAACCTTGCATACCAAGCCCTAGGATCCTGTTGGAGTCCATAGAATGGATTCTTTAGCCTACAGACCATATCAGCATCATCTGATAACTGAAAACCTTTCGGTTGTTCAATGTACACCTCTTCTTCTAACTCACCATTCAAGAATAAATACTTCACACCCATTTGATATACCTTGAAGTCTTTATGCGTTGAAAAATCCAAAAAAATTATAATGGCTTCCATCCTTGCCACCAGAGCAAAAGTCTCTTCAAAATCTATTCCTTCCACTTGTGAGTAGCCCTTACACACAAGTCTAGCCTTATTTCTAATAAATTTTCCATCCTCATTCAACTTGTTCCTGAACACCCATTTAGTTCCTATGACATTCTTGTTTGCAAGTCTTGGGACTAGTTCCCAAGTCTGTTTTTTCTCAATTTGTTTCAACTCTTCTTTCATAGCTTTGATCCAATTCTCATCTTTGTATGCCTCAGTTACTATTTTAGGTTCCACCTCTTAAAGAAAATAAAAATTTACTTGTTCCTCTATCATAGCAACATTTTTCCTTATTAACACGCCTTTTATCTTATGTCCAATGATTTGATCTTCTAAATGATTCTTTTGCACATACATAGGAGTCTTAGGGATCTTTTTCGGAGCTTCTTCCTCTTCAATTTTCATCTCTTTTTCTTCTTCACTATAAGGGGATTCATCAAATTCATAGCCTTCTATCAATACAGAACTCTAATGTGGTTCTTCATCCACTTTGACACTTTCACTTTCAACAACCTTTTTTAACCTTTTATTATTGCACCGGTATGCTTTGCTTCTTGTAGAGTATCCAAGGAAGATTCCTTCATCAAATCTCACATCAAGCTTTCCTAAGTTTTCCTCATCTCTTCTGATATAGCATTTACTTCCAAAAACTGAAGTATTTCATAGTAGGAGCTTTTCCATATCATAATTCATAGGGATTCTTTGAATTGTTCACTCTTGCTTGACCTATGTTAAGTATATATACTATAGTATGAATAAATTCTCTATAATAGAAATCCAATGGACTTGGCTACTTTATCATAGTTATTGCAGCTTCTTGAACTGTTATATTCTTCATCTCCACAAATCTATTTTGTTGAGGAGTTCTAGGGGTTGATGAATGCCTCTTTATTCCATGATCTTCACAAAAAATGCTAAACTCAATGGAGGTGAACTCACCATCTCTGTTAGACCTTAAGCACTTGATTTTCACATCCATTTCATTATCAACCATATACTTAAATGCTTTGAACTTATCTAGATCTTTTGATTTTTCTTTAAGAAATGTCACCCAAGTCATTCTAGAATAATCATCAATCAATAACATAAAATACATGTCACCTTGAGAGCTTCTTGTTCTGGTAGGTCCACATAGGTTTGTATGCACCAACTCCAAAGGACATGCAGTAGAATATTCCTTAGTCTTGAACCTCTTCTTTGTTTGCTTTCCAAACTAACATTCCTTGCACATTGCATTGATAGGCTTTGTAATCTTTTGTAGATCTCTCACAATATCAGTAGAATTGATCTTTGCTAGGCTATCAAAATTGATGTGACCTGTTCTTCTATGCCATAGCCAAATTTCATTAATTTGAGACATAAATCATTTAGCACGACTACATTTGAGTTGATAAACATTACCTTATGTCCTTGTACTTGTAGCAACCAAAGTTATAGATATCCTTCTTTTCTGATTTCACAACCATCATTCTAAAACACCAAATTGTATCCTTTGCTACACATCTATCCTACACTAAGAAGATTATGCCGAAGACCCTTGACATAAAGAATATCATCTATTTTATGATTTCCATCAAAACTAATTGAACCTTTTCCACAAATCTTAGCAAATGTATTATCACCAAACTTAACAAGACCACCATCATACTTTTGAAGTTTAAAAAACTTACTCTTATCATCTATCATATGATTTGAGCATCCACTATCAATTATCTAGTAATTCCTCTCTTCTCTTGCATTAAAAGTAGTCACCATAGTTCCTTCAAAGTTGTGACCTATTATCGGAGCACTTTCCTTCACACATCTTTTAAAATTAGTAGAAATTTTAGTTCCAACATTTAGAGCCATGAACAAACATTCATCACTCTCATCATCAAGATAGTCTAATTATTCATCATCAGATACACCATTGTCTCTTTCACCATAATAACTCTTCTTTAAAAAAACTCCTTTATGATCCTTAGGTTTTTTATTTGCAACTTTGATTGGACATTTAGAAGCATGATGACCTATCTTTCCACAATTGAAACACTTAAAGGGTAACTTACCTCTATATTTTCCAGTGCCCTTTTTCAATCTCCTTAGAAAATTCACTTCCACCTCATCAAGATCATCTATATCTAGTTCATCAACTTTCTCTACCTTGCAGACTTTAAAAGAAGTTTCTTTCTTTGCATAGCATCTTGACCAAACTCCCTTAATTCATAAAAAATTAAAGCACCAAACATCTGATCTCTAAAACAATTATCCAAATTTTGAGCTTCCTCAATAGAAAAATTTTTAGAATATAAGCTTTAGGAAGAGTTCTTAATACCTTTTTCACTACTTTGCTTTCTTCTAGCTTACCACCAAGACCATTGATGATATTGACAACTTCATCCACTCTAAGCATGCAGGCAGTAATATCTTCATTTTCACACATCCTAAGGGTTTCAAACTTCAAGGCTTTGTAGTTTTGCATCTTTGATTGCATGACCTTGTCATATCCTTCATAGATACTCTCCAACTTTGTCCATATCTCTTTTACAGTTTTCAAAATTATCACCTTTCCAAGTTCTGAATGAAAAATTCCACTCAATATAGCATTCCTTGCTTTGCCATTATTCTCATATTCCATGATCTCATCATCACTTTTCAGACCAACAATATACATAGCATATCCTTTTTCAACTAACTGCCAAACACCAAATCCAAGAGATACCAAAAAGGACTCCATCCTGGCTTTCTAATAAGCATAATTCGTTCCATCGAACATAGGAGCTTTGATACCCTTCTCGTGTGCCATCTAGATCTACCTCAAGTGGTTAAGCTTTCTCCAAGGAACCACGACTCTAATAGAAATTGTTGGATGCATGTGAAAACTAAGAGGGGGGGTAAATTAGTTGTACAATTGATAAATACATTTAATCCCTCATCAACATTCAAACCCTTGTTAGCCTTTAAACCCTTATCATGTAATAGCATAATGTAAACATATGAAACAACAATTCCAACACCTCAAAACACATAAGAACACCAGATTTATGTGGAAAACCCAAGAAGGGAAAATCCATGATGAGAATTATCTCACATATATATGAATAGCAACATCAAATACAATTAGGCTCGTTACCAAGGGCTCACTACTCAAAAAAAGAAGAAAGGGTCATTGTTGGGTGGCTCACTACCAAGAAGAAAGAAGAATAGGAGAAACTATTATAGAGATATTCACTATCTCAAAGCAACAAGAAAATCCACCACTATACTTCTACACCATATTCAGCCTTTGGCTCACTGCCTCCAACAACTTCAAGCACATTGAAAATGTAGACACCTTCTGCTCACTACATTTGAAGTCATAGGAATTGAATCTTGCACTTAGATCACCATATTTGATCACATTCACATCATTCACACTCCACACACCTCCAACAACTCACCTTGCATTTATACCACCCATGACCTAAACAATCTCAATTAGGTCAGCCTTAATGAAACATATGCACCTTAAATATGCATCACAAAGACATGTCAACACCAAACACTTCTTTGATGGAAATAATTGAAGGAAGAACATGCCAATGGTTAACTAGGACCCAAATATACATCACCACGCCACTCAACACATCCAAAATCCATGAGATACCTCCACAAATAGTGCTAGTAGACTAGGTTGGACAAACCTGAACTAACACTACAAGCAACCACATACATACTTCTCCAGGTCATGTGGACCACATAAAAACACTCCACAACATCCACACAACACCTTAGAATATTCCAACATCATCAAAATATTTTGCAACACTACCACAACCACCTGAAACAAAAATTACTTGCATCCTACACATCAAGATGCATTACCACTAAACTCCAACATAAAAACTAAACTTGTGAAGCAACTCAACACCAAAAACTATAAGGGAAGATAAATAAAGAAATATAAGCATGCTCCCAAATCTTCAAGACAAGAATGTTAGAATTGGCTATGGCTGCCACCCAAGATCTATGGACCAAATGGAAAGCACAAAAAAGAGAGAAATATTATGACAAGAATAAACTGTATTCAATGTCATTAATATGATATGATTCTTATTTACAATGAGAGAGACCCCTTGGATAAATAGCCAAGGTGAGAACATAGAAGGGCATAAGATTATGACAAGTGTCAGAATCTTATGATATGAGTCAACTATGAAGAGTTATCACTCCACTTAAGGTGGAGAGATAATCACATGATATGTCCACAAAAGGTGGAAATGATGAGGTGATGACATGTCAAGTCCACCAAAAGTGGAAATTCTCCAACAACCTCCTATGTGGTCCCTAAGTAAACTTAACTAAGGTGTAATTATGACCTAGGACAAGGTACAAGACATTTAATTACACCAACAAAGAAACCTCACTACAGAGAAATGCAGAGCAATCTCATTTCTCCCAAACAACCTTCTACACAAACAAGAAAACTGTTAAACACAACTTTCATTGTAGAACAATCCAAAACCTAAAAATCTCAATATAGAACCTTTGAGCACCTTTTATCATCATATTCAAACCACACAAGCATAACTTCAAACATAAAGAAATGCAGAGCACAACACTAAACACACCTCTATCACACTTCACACTCTTTTATTCATTTTTTCTCAAAAGTACTTGGAAACCAAGTGAACCAGTTGTATCGAAAACATCAAAACAAAACTACAACACCTTCTCAATACATACACAAAATCAACAACACCAACAATCTCTCCATCTTCTCAACACCACACTAGAGGTTGATGTCAGTTACAACACTAAAGACAATATCATGCAACACACTCACTGCTGATATTAATGACAACACTGTACCAATCTTCATACTGGAGGTTGACATCAATGAAAACACCAAAAACATACTCACAACATTAACATCATATTTCATAATAAAATTTATACTTTCAAATGAAAATTAAATTATCCTAATGCAGTTTCCAAAATTAGAATATTCAAGGAGATAAATTAGAGCTTGGTAGGAGAAGGAAATTGGAGGAAAAATGATAACAATGGGGGAAAAAAAAGATATAGATATGAAGAAGAATGAAATGGAGAAGTGAAAACAAGGTTTGAGGAAAAATAGGGTGGCTTGGGAGATAAATTGAGAGGAAAGAAGGAAATATATGGAAGAGATGAATAAAGAAACATGACCACACAAAACTACTCCATGACCTTAGGTTGAAGCATGAAAGAGATCCAAAACTTGATGATGATAATCTAAAGGTAGACTAATGATCCAAGAATTTAAAGTTGCAATATAGTAAATCTCTACACCTTCTTTTCCACCATTATTTAATTCTCTAAACAAAAATAATCAATACATCCAATGCACAAATAATTAATTCTCAAGCATCTACATAATATCTACTTTGCTCCATCAAATCAAAGTGGCTAGAAACATGTGCCCCAAGAATTAAATTCTTATACAATATTGAATGATTTTTAGGTTAACCAAAAACATTAAATGCATTTCTTTAATGATTCCAATTAACTATATACTCACTAAACTATAATTTCTTAATATGTCATCACATTCTTCCTAAAAAATTATTATCTAGCTCTAAAATATTAAATATTGTACATTTTCTAAAAAAAAATTATAGCATACCCAATAGTTGTAATCAACAATATAAGAAAAGTATAAAATAGTGCTCCCTTTATTTTATAAGTGAATAATTCATTGACTTGGATGATACTAATAAGTTAGGCTAGCACTCAAATATATATAAAAGTGATATGGAATACTCTTGGTAGTCAACATCCATGTGAAGGTTACAAATATCCTTCAATAGTTTATATGCCAAATATAATATAGAGATCTAAATGTTAAGAATATATAATTCCTATCACTTTTATTAAAGTCAACTAAGTAAATCATGAATTTTGTCTACCCAATTCATCTAGAGTACATAAATACATAATGAATAAACCCCATAGGAGAGAGTGAATGAATTTGAGATGTTTTATCCCCTCCACAAAGAAGTATATCTAGTTCCAATAGTGAATTCTTGAAGACAAGAAACAATCCGCTTCTTGAACAACATTCCTCCTCTTGGGAAGAAATAGATCCAACAGTAAATGTTAAAGTTATTACCATAATCTAGATGAATAGGGAACCCAGATCCAAACATGTGCCTCTAAATGGAGCTTTTAGTACTCATGCAAAAAAAAGATATCTACTCTAAAATAAGAATTGAATGCCCAATTAAAGAAGTGAAACCAAGAGAGGAAGAAATATGAACTACATCTAAGAACACAAAAGATGTGATGGCATAAATGCCATCAAAGAGGTAATACAAATCCTCTGCTAAATCCTCCAAATTTGAAAGTAAGACTCAACAAAAAAGCCCGTGAAATATGTAATAAATAGGAATCCCAATGAAATGGATTTAGAATATTGAGATTGGTCTATTGCAAAGAATCAATAGAATCTCTTAGAGAATAAACACTAGACTTTGAAGTAGCAACAAGTGATGGAGATGTGATCTTGATCAGAGAAAATAGAGCAACAAGATAAGTCTCTATATTAGCGGAACATTGAAGGTCTTAAAAATATATAAGCTTCTCTAAAGTATCATCATCAAATGATATATTATCTACATCATCAATAGATATGAGTTAATCCCTAGCATGACCATCTAGGAATATTGACACAAAACAGTCTTCATACATCTCCCAAATCTTGGTCTAATGTGTGTACGAATAATAGAACACATAGTGTCATAATCAATATTGAAATAAATTAATCCTACAACATGATCAATATTATTTCTCTATGTTGACTTCCTTCTAGTTTTATCTAGTTTAGGTATAAGTCCATAAAGATAATGTTAATGCTTCCTTGGTTTTGTGTTAAAGTGATCTACGTATCTAGTTCTTGTTCCTATGTACTTTTAGATGTAGCATACATCACCAGCTAGTTACATGCATTTCAGTGAGATGGATCATTTACCATATGGACACTCTTGCATTCCTATTTCTAAAGTTTCTTCATTTCAGTACCATGTTAGTCGTCTTTCAACAACAGTCTATAGCTTCTTCATGCTTCATCGATGTTCTACATGTTCCTCTTTTTTGGGACATTGTTTCGGTTGGAGGCTTCTCAGTCCTTCACACCTTGATTTGGAGGCTTCTTCAGTCCTTCATTCGCCTTTCTCTCTTTTGAAGAGGATTTTTCTCCCACTATGGGTTTTCTCCTTTTCTTTAGTTGTGAGAGATCTTTTGTTTTTACATGGGTATCTCACTACCTACCTTGTTTGTCAAGACCCATCATGCATTATTTTTTAGGTTTTTTAGCTACTCCCTAAGTTCATATTAAAGGGGGTGTTAGAGTAATCAAGCATTAGCTAATAATTAATTACTTTTAATTGATTATTAGTCTAATTTATTCTCATGCACATAAGCTAAACTTAGGAGTTCTTTATTTAGTTAACTAGGTGTTTTTTGTTAATTGAAGTGAACTATTATTACATTATTTTATCTCATTGCATGTGATGTTGAAACTTTTCTTGATCTAATCCCTTTCCCATTTAGGGTTGCTCCCATTTAGCACTCAACCCCCATTGTATTTGTTGATGCCAAAAATTGGCAAGATAACAACGCTTTGTGGGAAACTCAATTTATGGGGGACTTATTGCACTAAATTGAGTGACCTACGGATTTTTAAAGAAGACAACTTCTTCTATAAATGGGGTTTTGGAATGGGAAAAAGGAAGCAGATATAAAAATAAAGAATCTAACTAAGGCGATGTCCCAGAATTTAGATAAAAGACACAATAAACCTATCTTTTGGATATGATCTAAGGGTCCGCTTAGTAATTTACCATGTCCTAGAATAACAAAAATTAAGGATTGCAACATGAACAACTCATTCAATGACATAAAATAATTATCACACCCATTTACTGAAAAAAAGAGTCAAAAGACATGATCTAAACCAATAAACTTGCATTCAAATTATAGAAGTATGACAAATAAACCATTCAAACAATAATGACACAGTGTAAATTTTATCAATAGCATAAGAAAACAGAAAGGTTGAACAATGGCACAGTCTGTGAGTTCTTGCAATAATCTAAACAATAAAAAGGCCTAGTCTCTCCAAAAATCTTGTAATGCTAAAACTAGTGAAACTTGAAAAACATGTTGCATGTAATCTTCAAACTCGGAACCCTTCTTTAGAAGCAAAGAACAGTATTTATAGTGAGCCTTCCACCGCTTGGCGAGCAGTAACCAAAAATATTCTGAATCCTAAACAATGATGTCGAGGCAATGATTTCCCTCGGTTGTTGTAACAGAAAAGATTCAGGCCATAACATTTGGTCACTCTCCATTCAGGTGCATCCCCTGCGAATGATGGCACTGGTCCCAGCAAAGTCTCATGCAGAAAAGTGTCGCCTCTTTGGATAGGCAGTTAGAACATGTGGCAGAATATCACAACCCATTGTTTGCTTCATTCCTTGCATTGAAGAAGCATGCACTGAAGAGTCGCGTTGCAGCATTTTGCTGCCCACGGCCGATTTACCCTTCCTTCATTGAAAGCTTGCGCTGAGATGACACGTAGCAATAATGTTTAATATAAACATCACCTGTGGGGATCCACCAAATTTGTATGTGAATGGGAACTATGTGGCACGCGGGTGGGGACCGACAAGGAAGTGAAAGGAATCAATCAAAATAACCCACGGTGAAGAAACGTGGGAGCATAGCAGGCACTGATAGAAGAGAAAGGAGAAAATTCCTTCAGAGAGCGATGAGCAGACGCGTGGCAGAGGCCATGGTGACTATCAAAAAAGGGGTCGATGATATTCTTTGAAAGCATGGCCGGTACTTAGCCAAAAACCAAACTCAAAGGGAGCATGGTGAATTTCATATTCACAGTATTATCACCCTATTTTTTTTTCTCTCGAACTGTCAACCTTTGAGGACTCTTGTTTTCCTTGAAGATTCTTGAGGTTCATTTTGTAGCTTTTTCTTGTTGAGGAATATTATAATTCTTTGTTTACAGATCTCTTGTGTGGAAGGTATATTTGTTTTTGTTTAATCTTGTGACTCGTGGTTTTGTGGTTTTTCACAATTCTAACATGGTATCAAAGCCTTGATTCAGTGAACCCCTTCTCGATTTATGAAGTTTTTTCTTCAACAAGGGTTACAAGCTTCAAATTTGAATCCTCTTTATTTTTTTTTGCAAATTTTAGAGGTGGGTGATTTTAGGTGCATTTTGGTACAAAACTAACCTCACCGTTGGATTCAGAGCTGTCGAGAAAGTTAGATTTGGCTTTTGTTTAGCCTAATTTTGACTCTTGAGGTCAGATCTGTGAGGGTTTGAAGCAATGTCTTTTTTTCTAGATCTAGAGGGTAGCTACATTTTGGCCTGAAAAGGACCTTTTTTTGCGTTCATGAGGCCGATTCCACAAATTGTGACTATAAATTTGTCCAATTTATTTGTCAGGAACTTTTGAGGAATTTTTTTTGCCTCGGGGCTGCACAACCTCCGTACGACCCCTAGGGCATGAAAATAAAAAAAGGGAAAAATATAGGTCATACTTTTTTAAAAAATCTTATTTTTTAGAAATTTAAAAAAAAAAATTAAAAAGCCTTCTTTTAAAAAGTGGTACAAGTTTCATTTTAAAAATTGGGGCACTTTTAATGTGCAGGGTACTATCCATGCAATACCCTAGCGCAAGCCCTCATTAAATACCAACGACAACATTTATGCATATTATGACTGCCTTTAATTTTTTTGACCACCATTTCTCCAATTTTTGGGCCATTGACCTTTCAGGTAGTTTTTTCAACCCCACAATTTTTTCAGATGATAGTATTTTTTTCTAGTAGTATCAAGGGAATATTTTAGCACGTGTTTTTGTTTTTCAAAGCCAAAATATTTTTGGTGAAAGGAGGAATACTCTGTAGAATTTTTTTTTGGCGTCAGCATGACATCATGTTGACATCAGTAGTACAGACGATACCTTGGCCCCCTTTGACCCTCTTTTTTCCCTAAAGGAGGTCTTTTTTTTCTTTTGGCCATAACTTGGGCATACAATGTCAGATTTTGACAAACGAGATATCATAAGAAATCTGGTTCCACCAACTTTCTAGTGGTGTAGGTCTCATCACTTGTTTTTGTTGATGGTGCATTCTATAGCATGTTGAAATTAGAGGTGTTGTTTTCAGTCTCAAACTCGTAATTTTTGACCAGTTTCTCTATTTTTAACGATTCTAGAGGCATTGGAACCATCTTTCAAAGAGCTTCAGTTCCATCTATGCAATTTTTGGACAGATTTCTCTTCAGATATATTTTATTCATGTTTTTGTGTTTTCACACTCTAGTGAATTACTTAGACGTCTTAGCTCCTAGAAAATTTTCATTTGCATGGGATGACTTTTTTTGGTTGTTTTTCATGTATTTCTAATATTTTGTCCTATTTGGACATTGCAAACATCTTTTTTATGAACATTCTATTTTAGTAGATGCATTGAGATAAAGTGTCATTCAGATGTATTCTATTTGGGGATTTTGGACATCCTATTATGCCTTTTATATTCACACTATGATATAAAGTGCCATGGAGGGGTTGATATTTTCTTTGGTTTTCCATCATACCTTTTCCAAGTGAGTGTCCCTTCCATGATAGCAACGAATCCTAGTGATTATTGACTCATACATGTGTGCCTTAGTTTGCACACCCTTTTATTTGTAGGTTGTTTCTCCTGCATGCACTTCTTGGTCTCACACAGTTTTAGTGTACCCATCTTGGATTTCCCTTTTCAACATTATGGGGGTTTCTACTGATGGTGTTATTGCTTCCTTGGTTTCGCATTTGAGTGATCTATGTATCTAGTTCTTGTTCCTATGTACTTTCAGATGCAGCGTACATCATTACATGAATTTCGGTGAGATGGATCATTTACCATATGGAAACTCTTGCAATCCTATTTCTGGAAGTTCTTCATTTTAGCACCATATCAATCATCTTTCAACAACAGTCTATAGCTTCTTCGTGCTTCAATGATGTTCTACATGTTCCTTTTTTTTGAGACATTGTTTCGATTGGAGGCTTCTCAATCCTTCACACCTTGATTTGGAGACTTCTTCAGTCCTTCATTCGCCTTTCTCTCTTTTGGAGAGGATTGTTCTCCCACTATGGGTTTTCTCCTTTTCTCTAGTTGTGAGAGATCTTTTTTTTTTACATGGGTATCTCACTACCTTGTTTGTCAAGACCCATCATGCATTCTTTTTTAGGTTTTTTAGCTACTCCCTAAGTTCATATTAAGGGGGGTGTTAGAGTAATCATGCATTAGCTAATAATTAATTACTTTTTAATTGATTATTAGTCTAATTTATTCTCATACACTTAAGTTAAACTTAAGAGTTCTTTATTCAATTAACTAAGTATTTTTTTGTTAATTGAAGTGAGCTATTACTAGATCATTATGTTTCATCGCATGTGATGTTAACACTTGTCTTGATCTAATCTCTTTCTCATTTAGGGTTGCTCCTATATAGCACTCAACCCGTATTGTATTATCACCCTAGAATTTTTCTCTCAAACTCTCAACCTTTAAGGACTCTTGTTTTCCTTGAAGATTCTTGAGGTTCATTCTATAGCTTTTTTTGTTGAGGAATATTGCAATTTTTTGTTTGCAAATCTCTTGTGTGGAAGGTATATTTGTTTTTTGTTTGATCATGTGGCTTGTGGTTTTTTGGTTTTTCACAATTCTAACAAATAAAACAAAATCTTGATTAAGCCACCTAAGATGTATCAAGATGTTTTTTCACAAGACTCAAAAGTATTATTATTCAAAGTTGCCACAGAAGGATGAATAGAAAAATCCACAATAGTTTTCTCAAGGTTTCATCCTTATTTTTTATGGGCTCTATTATTGATAGCCAACCTGTCTTTGTATTTGGATTCGTCCTACCAACAAGAAATTTAACAGATGACACGCTCAATTACTAGTGTTCAATCTTGGTCCTTTAATAGAGTCATATACTTTTTGTATGCTAACTATCCCATTCAAATTTCCCCATTATTGCTATATAACCCCCTCACATATCTAATATGTAACCTTGTATTTTTAAAATATAGTTTAAATATTTTTGCTCTACAACCATCTTAACACCATTATTTATTACTCCCAACAAAAAGAATCAATGTGCCCAATGCACAAATTATTAATGCTCAAGCATTTCCATAATGTTCCCTTTAATTCTTCAAGTGCAATTGGTTGACAACATGTGCCCAAAACATTAAATGCTTATAATTTTTTTAAAAATTAATCAGAAATATTAAATGTATTTCTTTAATAAGTCCAATTAACTATATACTCTTTGTCACCATAATCTCCCTACAAAACTATTATCAATTCTAAAATATAAAATATTTTAATATACAATGTACAACACTTTCCCAATGAGCAAATACAAAACTACAGCTTACTCAAGAGTTGTAGTTAGCAATATAAGCAATGTGCGAAATAGTGCTCCCTTTGTTTATGTAAGGGAAAAATGCATTGACTTGGACAATACAATAGATATATATAAAATATTTTAATATACAATGTACAACATTTTCCCAAGGAGCAAATACAAAACTACAGTTTACTCAAGAGTTGTACTTAACAATATAAACAATGTACGAAATAGGAAAAAATGCATTGACTTGGACGATACTATGGATATATAAAACTGATATGGAATACTCTTGGCAGAGATCTAAATGTTAAAGTCAATTGAGTAAATCATGCTGCCAGCAACCCAATTTGTTCAGAGTAAATGCTCTAATTTTAGATCAACCTGGAGCTACCAACGAATATATTATATAAAGGATGATGCCATCGAGAAGATTTGATAGAAGTTATTATCAAATGAAAGATCTCTGTTGATAGCTGGGCGCCATTGACATTCCAAAGAAAATTTAATTAATATATTTGTTTATAGCTGGACACGTGAAACATAACTCCTTAACAGCCAATCCAAAGATTTTACAATTCATTTCTGTGTTCAACAACAATGGAGGAACGGCTAAAATCCTCGAAAGATGGAACAACTTGTTTGACACAAATCAATAATACAGAAGACGAGAAGCTTAAGGGGTAGACAATGGCCGCCAGATCAGTTTGCACTGATCTTCCCATATCCAAAGAGTGGATTTTTTATTATAATGCCTACAAGAATTTCATGCACGTACCTGATGTTAAGTAAGAACAATAATAATAATAATAGACAGAATTCATTGCCTGGCGTATTGTTGCTGCATCCTCTCTGTAAGCAGTCTTTTGATATTGTAAAATATTGCAACTTTGGTGCTATAAATGGGTCAAGCAGTTTGTAGTTTGGAAGGAAAAGTAGCTTTGCATCCAACAATGGCGATACCATTGGCAGTAGCACTTCTCTAGTTTGGAAGGAAAAGTTGCTTTGCATCCAACAATGGCGATACCATTGGCAGTAGCACTTCTCTGTGTAATTTTCATGATACCAGGACCAGCATGGGGGGCTCTCGTCCAATACAAGTTCACTGTGAGTTTTCACAATTCATAATCATGAATTAATTTTTGTTTCCGGTTTTGATTGTGTTTGTGTTTTTTATTATCAACGTTTCAGATCACACTCTATGATCCGTAAGGATAAAAGAGAGTATAAGGAGGAGAAATCATAGAGTGTTATCCAAAACGTTGATGATAAAAAACACAAACACAATCAAAACCAGAAACAAAAATTGATTCAATTTCAATCATATTTTACTTGCTAATGAGAACAAGTTACTGAAATCAGCTGGGTATGAGTTTGATTGCTTTGCTTCTCTTGCAGGTTGGGACTCTGAACGTGACTAGAATGTGCAAGCAGCAGCAAATTGTGACTGTCAATGGGCAGTTTCCAGGTCCCACTATATATGTTCATAGAGGTGACAACCTTGTGGTCCAAGTCATAAACCAGGCTGCATACAATATGACCATCCACTGGTATATAAAAAGCTCATGCTCAAGTCCTAGTGGATGAAATTATACAACACTAATTATTTTCAAAACATCTAATTGTCTTCAATTCTCTTTTATTTATCAAAGAAAGTTTGGTAGTGGATTGAACACAGCTGCAACCAGATTCATTTTTTTTATTGAAAACAGTGTTCTATGGGGACACGCCTCTCCTCCCAAAATAATTCACGTTTCTTAGACGTCCCCGTCTCGGGGACTTGGGGGACGTCTCCCCACCAGTCCACCACCATCACCACCATCCCACCACCAGTGTCGCCGTCTTCAAGATGCTGCTATGACTTCAACGATGTTGGGGTCTCCTCAAGATGTTTAGGGGACTCCTAGTTGTCTCCAGGATATAAAATTCTTATACATCTTTTTATAACTATTTTTTCAAATACTATATGTATTTCGGCACCTTGTCGCCACCTCACCACCATCCCCCCAGTGTCCCACTGCTGTACCCAAACTTAGACCCTTGATCCCCCGTCTCTGAAACCCCGTCCCGACATCCCCGCCTCTCCCCATGAGGAAACTTCATGAAACTATGATTGAAAAAAAAAAAAAATGGATCTAAACTCAAAGTCTCTTAGAAAACTAAAGATTTTGTTTTTGTTGCAGGCATGGAATAAGGCAACTGCAATCTGGATGGGCTGATGGACCAGCCTACATTACACAGTGTCCCATTACTCCAGGCAGCAGTTATACCTACAATTTCAATATAATAGATCAGGAAGGAACGCTATGGTGGCATGCACATATCTTGTGGCTTCGAGCTACAGTGTATGGAGCTTTAGTAATAAAACCCCCGCTCGGAATCGCTTATCCTTTTGTTCCACCGGCTGCTGAGATTCCTATTATTTTAGGTGACCTATCATCTATGCCTTGCCAATTCTTTCTAACTTGTGCTAGTCAAATAATTATTTTGCTGAACTAATTAGTTTTTATTGAGTTAGTTCATTTGTTTTTAAGGTTTGATGGAAATGAGATGGTTAGAGTAGTTTAAACCTGTTTATTGTGTGTAAAAATTTATGGAAAAGATTTGTGTGTAGTTTTCATCATCAAGAAAATATTTTTTAATTTTATCTCACTTTTTTGTCTTAATTATCCCTAGGTTCTTCCCTATGACTTTTTTTCTATGTCAAGTCTTTGTTTCTCTTTTTAAGGAGTTGCTTCTAGAATAGTGTGTCATTTTTATCCTCTTTTCTATGATGGATCAAATGGTATGATAAAAAAATGTCATACAAAAAAGCTATACATGATTTTTCTTTTAGTTTTTACAAATTCATTGCATGGATTGTGGAAATATCATGTCTTCAATGTTTTTTTTTTTTTGAATAGTTGACAGTTGAGTTTTTCGTATAGAATGTGATGGATAGTTGGAATCTAACATTTGAAATTGATTCAACATTAATTGAATTATTATAAATACATATAGAAGGTTTTATATTCCCTTAGATGGGACTACAATGATAGTATGCTCCTTGTGACATGGTTCAATCCTCATGGATCAATTTAGTTCTCTTCTCATCTACTCCTAACTACAAGTAAATTTTTGCTATCACTTGTATCTAAATTTCAATATTGCTAAAAAGTATCTATAGGATCTTGTTATGTGTATAGAGAGATCTTTTCAACTTTTTTATTGTAGTCAATCCATGTTGCTAATGAACAAGATGTGTAGACATGCCACATAGAGATGCAAGATGTCTAGATGATAGTTTGAACTATAGTATTTGTTTATGCAATCTTTGAGTTCTTATATGATGTAATGCAAATGAAATATGATTATCTAATTATTCAAAGAACTAATGATCTAGGACTTGTCTTTAAATACAAGATTCTTGGTGTTCAACTTAATGCACAAGTTAACATGTAATTACAAGGTTATTCAAAGGAGTTGACTTGTGAAAATATGAAAAGATAATTTATATTGAGAGAACAAGACTATGTGAGTAGTTCTTCCATAAAGTTGATCGCTTGAATCAAACTTAAGGTATAAGAATTGTTATAAAGAATCTTGATCTAAACTATTTAAAAGGGATAAATTAAGGAAAGAATTATAGATTTCAAATCAATCAAACTTAGTCTAGACTATTTAAAAGAGATAAATTAAGAAAAGAGATAGATTTCAAATTTTAGATCAACTCGTATACAAAATTAAAAAATTCAACATTAAGATATTATATTTAAAATATCAAAAAAATAGAACAAAAAAATTAGTCTTAAAAAAAAAAAACAAATGTCCAAAAAGTAGGGGGAAAATTCACCGCCACCAGCAATTCACCGTCATAGAAAAGGTAAATTTTTCATCCGTGAATTATTGGTGGTGAATTTGCTGTATCCCATGTAAATTATATTCTTGCTTACTGAAAGTCCATTTGCTGAATCTCAATCAATTGGTTTGAAATTAAACTGGTATAATTTGTGAGTATTTGCATTTCAATACTGTGTAGGAGAAATTCATGGTTTTTGTTTGCTGTGATGCGCAGGCGAATGGTGGAATGCGAATATTGTAGATGTATTAAATGACGACATTCAAACAGGGCAGCCAAGGGGCTCAGATGCATTTACCATTAATAGCCAGCCAGGAGACTTATATCCATGCTCTGCAACAGGTTGACCACCGTCATAATTTCTAAGAAAGATTTAATAGTTTTGAAATAAATTGAATCAATTGATTAATTACATGTATGTATGTCGATGCAATTGCAGATACTTTCCGTCTTTCAGTTCAGCCGGGGAGAATTTATCTGTTGCGGATCATCAGTGCTGCGATGAATGAAGCATTATTCTTCAAAATTGCGAATCACAGAATGATAGTTGTAGCAGTGGACGCCTCATATACCAGACCATACGATACAGATGTAGTGGTGATATATCCTGGACAGACTACAGACGTTCTCCTCATAGCAGGGCGTCCGTCAGGGTCATACTACATGGCTACTCGGGCATACTTGAGCGGACCTTTTGTTCCCATTAACAATTCCTCTGCAACAGCAATCTTACAGTACCAACCCACTGCAAGCAACTCTGTTCCCATAATGCCCTCTCTTCCCCAATTCAATGACACCCCAACTGTTCATAAATTCAGTACAGATCTCAGAAGCGCGTTTCCCAGTATCCCGACTGCGTTTCCCTATATCGGAAGCCTGCTTCCCCATTTCTCAGCCCTGTTTCCCTCTGTCCCTACGACTGTCGATCAAGGAATGCTCATAACAGAGGGACTTGGACTCAAATTCTGTCCACCCAACACCTGCACATCGCTGGGCGGCTTGAGAGTGGTTGGAAGCTTCAATAACATTTCATTTGTCAGGCCACAAATTGCTCTTCTGCAAGCCTACTTTTTGGGTATTCATGGAGTTTATACCACAGATTTTCCGAGCAATCCCCCTTTAGCGTTCAATTACACCGCTGCAAATCAAAGGCAGGATATTCTGTTTCCGGAATCCGGGACCAAAGTAAAGGTCCTTCCATTCAACAGCAATGTGCAAATAGTGTTCCAGGGCACCAGCCTTCTCAGCATAGAAAGCCATCCTGTACACATTCATGGATTTGATTTTTATGTTGTAGGACAAGGATTTGGTAACTATGATCCCCAAAATGATCCTAAGAATTTCAACCTGGTGAATCCTCCGCGGCGCAATACAATTGGAATTCCTACTGGTGGGTGGGCAGCCATCAGATTCAAAGCTGACAATCCAGGTGATTTAATATGTACTTTGTAATTTTTCAATCTAAAAATTTATTTTCCTCCTCCCCATATCGGAATTACAATTTGTTTGTTTTTGTTCTGTCTTATAACAGGGGTGTGGTTTGTGCATTGCCATTTCGAAGTTCATTCAGATTTTGGATTCAACATGGTATTTCTTGTGGAGAACGGACCAGACGACGATGAAAAATTGCTGCCACCTCCTCTTGATCTACCCAAATGCTAAACTGACTACCATATGCTATAAGCGCTCGTTTAGCATTTGATTTCCATAAAAGTGTATCAAAAAAGATGTTCGTCAATAAAGCTAATGGCAGTTAAATTGTTCTTCATTGCTTTATAAATAAGATTTTAGATATTGCTTGTCTACTTTTTATATAGTCTAGTAATGGTATCCTTGAGTATAATGGTATCTAAGTATAAAGAATCAAAACAAAAGACTTCAACAACATTTGAAATATTGCATAAAGTTTAAAGATCATAATCTCTACAAGAATTTGCTAACCACCTTATAAATGTAGTGGAATGCCCTGGAATAAACAACTGCTTAGTATGATTGTTGACTTTTAGTGGAAATTGACTATTCAAATTGCCTCTTCACCGACACTTGTTGTAGACCGACTTTACCATTGCATGATTGTTTCCATCTTATCCTTATCATCACCACTTTACTATACCACATCTATTCACTGACTATAAGAGATTAACTACCCTCTTGTAGCTATAAATAAGATTGTATTGGAGCTATTAAATTATCCATAATGATCTTAGCTCATAGATATCAGAAGAACTCTGCAGAGTTTTGTATATGCATTTGTTGTTGTTTTGATTAAGAGAAAAACAGGAAGGGCTCACACCCAATACAAGATAACTTCATCTAGACAAAAGGAAACTAATCTCACCAAAGGTGAGACTAAAAGGACCAAACAAGACCAGAAGAGCTTTTGACTGGAGCTAGGAATCGAAAAGAGCAAGGATTACTACACTGAACAATCAAACTTAGCCAATAAGTCACAAGAAAGAGAATTACAAGAGGTAGAGGAGGGACCTTTATTCCTTCTACGAACAATGATCAAATTGATACAATTGTTCGAACGTCCACTGCATGGGATAACAAGAGGCTCCTCTGTAGGGAGACCAATAGTGACAAGAGGACAACCTAGAGAGCAACAATCACCAACCCTAATAGAAACTTGGGGCAAGACTAAAGCAATCGGAGGGGTAGTAGGAGCAAGTTCACAAGCACCACCAAGGGTAGCAAGACAACCCAAATTCGTATCAGGAGAAGAAGGCTCCACAGAAGCTTGGGGGGAAGCCACCACAAAAGAATCAGAAGCTATAACAATCAAGAGATCAACATTAGCATCCTTCCACAAAGTTACATCACTCCCTTCCGACATAGGATAAAGAAAGTTGAAGCCAAGTGACCCATAGAAAAATGATGTCAACATCTAAAAGTGAGACCCTTATAGTTAAGTGATTGTGACCAAGGTCAATCATCAACCAAAATAACCACATCATAATTGTGGAGAGGCAAAGAGATGTCGATATCCACCAAGAATCGAGCAAGGTAGAATGGCCCATTTTCAAAAACCAACCAATAGAGTTTCCAATTTTTCTTCAAAGCAAGTATCCTCCCATAACTGAAGGGGGAGATTTGGGAGTTTAACCCATTCCAGATGCACATTGAGTTCAATAAGGGGATTGAAGGAGGAAGACCAATATTTGAACACGAGAGAGTGAACTCTCCAAGTGCAAATATGACCTAGCATCACGCAATAGTCCTCAACAAAAGTGAAATTAGCAATGAAAAAACCTTTTGCACAAGGGAAGAGTTCAATATTACCTGCAACTAACGTCCTCAAATGCTCCAAAACCCACTTATTTAGGTCAAGAAGAAAGGGCCAAAGGTTGGTAAATCAGCAAATCAAGCCCTATCGCTGATAGAAATCTCCATTCTTAGCCATTGTAGTGTAGAAAAATGTATCCTTTTATATTTTCACTTGTTTGGGCCCTCCTTGTGGATTTTGGCTTAATGTTGCCTTAATTTAGTGTTGTAATATGGATGACACATTCGCATTAAGTCTTGGGCCCTTGTGAACTAATAGATTTTAATGGCACCTTGCTAAAGTGTTGTAACTCACTTTCACACTTTTCTAAGGTTTTATCAAACAACTAAGCATAATAAACCTATTTTTATTTAAAATCAACATTAATCTTGCTTTGTCTAGAGTGTTGTAAAGTGTTGTAACATACTTTCACATTTCTCTAGGCTTTTCATTAATAATTGGGCTTTCTTATGCTTTAATTAGCCCTATTTTGTATCCACAAACCTCATTTATTGCATCTTTTTGAGGATAATACTGACACCAATCAGTGACCAAGCATAATTCAGGTGTTTCTAGCTTGTGTGGCCCAAATTTGGTGGTTTGGGACTCATTCGCCACCTTGGGAAATGGGTTCCACCTGGATCCTTTGGCCCCAAACCAATTTTCACACCTCTCTAAGCACTTCTAATTTTTGGTCCCATACATTATGTCTGATTGGACTCATTCGCCACCTTGGGAAAATGAGTCCCATGTGGCCCAAAATTAAAACTAATTCAAATTTCTAGCAGGATTTTATTCTCCGAGATTTGATGTCGGTTTGTAGTGTTGTAATTTTGGAAATTCTTACATAATTGAGTATAAATAAAGGGTTTTTTCACTCATATTCACACCTAGTGTAATCAGGGATGAAATAAATTAAGGTTAATGCAATAAAGCATATAAATCAAATCCTAATAAACAATGAAGCACAAATGAGCATAAAGACATAAAGCATAAAACAATATTACCAAATCTTCATGCCACCATTGATTCACCTCCATTGTACTTCTCAATTTTGCTTGAATATGATAATTTCCCTCATATTTGAGTGTGCAATAATAAGCCTATGACAAGTGACTAGCAAAATATTGAAGATTGTTGTCTCACACTAGCAACATGTACTTGCATAATATGTGTAGATCATGAAAATGACAAGGGTAAGGTCTTTTATAGAAAAGACACATTTGAATGAATGGTTGAGATTGGATGCCAATAAGATGTCTTAATCAACGACCAAGATTGAAAGTTGGGGTATGGACTATGATTAGGGAAAAATTAGGGCAAATGATAAGGATGGAGGGTTGAGATTGAATTATGAGATAATTCAATCAAGGGCTAAGATTAAATGAGATGTCAAGAGATAAGATTTGATGTGGAAGATAAGATTGGCATAGATAAAGAGGTGATAGGAGAAATTAAATAATAAAAACTATTTAATTTAGGTGGCCAATGAATAATTAAATAATTAAAATAATTATTTTAAAATTAGAATGGAAAGTGGACTTGACAATTAAATAAATAAGAATTTATTTAATTTTAGAAAGAAGAGGACTTAATTAGTGATGTAATTAAATAAATTTATTTAATTAATCAGGAAAAATAAAAGATAGAAATGAATTAATTAAATAATTAAAATTATTTAATTATGAAGAATGAAAGGGGAAATAATGGAGAAAATAAGAGTTGCATGCCTTAGGACAATTTTTAGTGTCTACACCTAGCATTCAAGAGAGTTCACAAGAGCATTCAAGAGCATTCAAGGATAGATTATCAAGCATTTTAGAGCATTCTTCAAGTGTCAATCATCATGCCAAGGATTTCATATATCATGTTTGTTATTGTGCTAACAATTGTGATGTAGGGTTTATGATTCAAGCAAGTGTTTCAAGCCGCATATCTATATAAATCAAGCAAGAGTCAATAACCACATCCATTGTAGCTATTGCAAGCATATTTGCAGCACCTTATTGCTAGGGTTTGGTGAGTTGCAACATTGCTATTTGTTCATTCATCATTATCCATCTGTATTTCCTTCTATTTCAAGGTTTAATCACCAACAAGGGGTTTGACCAAGGAAAACCCCTATTCACTAACCCAACAACATTTTCCCCTCTCCTTTGCATGTGATTTGCGGGTTTAGGTAGCACATTTCATAAAGAGTAAGATTGGAGAAAAGTTATAAATCGTCTAAAGTTGTCAAAGTTGTCATCAAACCTTGGAGAGCCTTGGAGAAGACCTATAGGTTGCAAATCTAAGACTCAGATCTGAAAGTCAGGAAGGACAAAGTAGACATAGAAGAGAAAGATCAGCTTTTGAAGTTTCAAAAAACCCCAACTGAACCGATTCACCACTTATGGCTAATGAGTCCCAGTTCTAGTATATTTTTAGGATTTTGCAGATTTGGACACCCTCTTGGTAGATTTATGTTCTTGCAAATTTTCCCAGAAACTGGACTGATTCGCCCAACTTGGTGAATGGGTCCCAGTCAGCCTTGATAACAGAATTTCCAGTGATTCAGACCTCTATTCAACCTTCTCCAGATTTCCAGGTGCACACTTTCTGTTTTATAGTTTTATGTTGCATTTCATTCACTTTTCTAGGTCATTTAGTGTTAGTTTGCATTCAATTAAGGTTTTGCATTTCATCTTGCATTTCATTGTCTTTTCCAAGTTTACACTTGGTGGTGAACCCCTCATTAGATCACATTCAACCCCTAGGACAACCCTTTTGCAAGATCTCTTTCTCTTTTGGATTGAGATCTCAAGGGTTTGTTCTTGAATGAAAGTTGGTGAAAATTGCCCCTTTTAGGTCCTAAAACCCCTAAAGGTAGGAGAGCATCCAATTTTCTTAACCTTTCATTTTGGTGAACCTACATTTAGAACATCATAATTCTAATTTGGAGTGCATTTTTATCCTAGATTTGGCTTGCATTAACATTGCATTAGGATTTTCATTCTAGGGTTTCAAATTTTGCATTAGTGAAAGCTCATTTAGCTTGCATTTTGCATCTAATTTCATTAAAAATCAGTCAAATTCTGCATTTGCATCTCAGACATAGATCAGAAAACATAAAAAGCATAAAATTCAATCAAAAAATTCTAAATTTTTTGAAAAAGATCATCAGTGGGACTCATTCACCACCCTAGGAGAATCAATCCCTTTGCACATACTACACTGCATTTTCTGGCATTTAAAATTCAATTTTTGAGTTTCTATTTGCTATTATTGTTTTTTTGTTTCAGTTTCCAGAATTTCAGTTATAAGCATTTCATTTTTATTAGCTTACATTGCATTTGTATTCACCTTACATTTAGTAGCTTTTGTATGAGTGTTTGGTGTCCTATTTCTAATACTATAGTGAGATGAAGTTCGAGACTCATGTCATCCCACGATAGCACAATCATTATGGATCATGGGTTGTCTAGCTCTTTCACTCCTAGTATTGACATCAATACACTAGGCATGGACAACACCCCTAACAACTCTTTGCCTTCAAGTAGTATGCAAGTTGAAACAAGGAATGATAGCGTCCCACAAGAAAACATAATTCACATTCATGAGGACCTAGCAAACCTACAACATCAAGTGCAAAATGACAACATTTCAACTATTGCCATCCCTATTATAGACAACATTCACCACATGCTTGAAAGAGAAGATGGACTTGACCTTGCGAAAAACATAGTTCAAATCTTTGGAAAACACCTTGCCTCAAAAAGTAGTTGTCATTTTCCTACAAACAATTTCACAAGCCAGGGAGGAACTCAAATTCCTCCTCCCACAACAATTTCCTCAATACCTACCTATACCAACCATCAAGTCACAAAAAAAATGCAACAAGTTAGTAATGTGATTCCTTCCTTGGGTATTCTTGCTAGCATCCCTAGTTCCTATGTGGCATCACACATTATATCTCCTACCACTTTACCACCAATAAGCATCCCATTCACTTGTCCTACAAACACATACACTCTTTCACCACTTTCATTTCCATCTCATAACAAAAGCAATGACCCTCTCATAACTCAACCCTTCCAACCGTTTCATCCCTTCAAAAATAAATTTCCACCATTAACCAAAATCAAAACGGTCCACCTACATATTTTATTAGAAGTAGTCCATTGTCCTTGGAGATATTGCAAATATTGATGCCACAAAGTGTACAGGTGTTTAGATTTGAGAAATATGGAGGGAAGGGAGATCCTTCTAACCATGTTAATTCCTATGCTGCCTTATGTAGTGACTTCCTCCTCAATGATAAACTCCTAGCTAAACTTTTCCCTAGGTCGTTGAAGGACACCACCTTGGAATGGTTTTCTTCTTTACCAAACAACTCAATTCATCCATTTAATGAATTTTTTGATGCATTTGTAAACCATTTCCAAGTGCATATGGCTCCCAAGATGATCTTGGCCGATTTGATGAGATGTAATCAAAAAGAAGAAGAAAAAATAACTAATTTTATCTCACGCTATCAATTGCTTTATTCCTAAATTGATGTCAAGGTCCCCAACCCTCACCTTCAAAAGATGTTCATAGAAAATTTGCAAAGTAAAATTCAAGACAAGCTTACCATGATGAAGTTCCCATCCTTTATGCACTTGTGCACTACTCTCTGCGACTATCAAAATTCAGTTAGTAGTCAAGATACAAATTCCACTTCTAACCAAATTGAGAAATCTGAGGCCATAAACCAAAAAAAATCCAAACCTTTTAGAAAACAAAATAAAGGGTTCCTTCAATTCAACCCCCCTCAACAACCAACTCAAAATGTCAATAACCAAGTAGTTGTTTTCAAAGCCACGGTACCCTTTAGCTAGGAGACTCGAAGATACAATTCACCCCCCTACCCGATACCCTCCATAACACAATGACCAAACTTTTAGAACAAAAAAAGATTACCTTGCCTCTCGTAAAAATTCCCGACGCTAATAAGCCTTTACCCCCGAGCTTTAAATCAAATGCTTATTGCCACTATCATTGACAAAATGGACATGACACGAAACATTGCAAGCATCTTAAACATCTTTTGCAAGACTTCATCGATACCGGTCGTCTCTCTATTGGAGGTGTTACTGATCAAGGAGATAAGTTTGTTGCCCCTCCTAACCAAAACTTGCAAATTTTTACCAACCCCATGCCAAAACATAATATTTCATTTTTCAAAGCCAACAAAACTACAAAGAATGGTGTGATGAATGTTGACATAGATCAGGATGATAACAATGATTATATTCACCAGGATACTATCACTAATAATCCTATGGATGAAATGGTAGGGGTGATAGATGACATTTCTTGTAAGGTCCGAACTAAGAATCATCTTTACATTGTTTTCTTATCTAAAGATATACTTAAACATGCACCTGATGGTCCTCTCTACATAGCCAACCATATCTATGACAATCCCACTAATGGGATACTAAAAGATCCCACCTATGGAGAGAATGTGATCACCAAGGAATTCTTACTTTTGCATGAGCTCTATCAAGATATATATGATAAATTGAAATCATGAATCAAGACACACAATGGTTTTGCTTGCCCTACAATAGGATCAATCACATTACCATTGCAAATAGAACCAAAAATATTAGATTTCACATTCTCCATCATCCTGTAGTCGAAACAATTTCGTGTGAAGTTAGGCCACCCATGGCTTCGCTCCATGAAAGTTGTCCCTTCAGTTGTACACAAATTCCTAAAGTTTCCATTTTACAATGAGATATTCACTGTCCACTATAGTGGCTTCAACCCTTTGTCATCCAAAGGAAATTAAATTTCCTTAGATTCCTTTTGGCTCAAGCCCATGGAACTTATAAAACCACGAGAATACTTCTTTTTCCTATCCTACCAAAAATTCAAAGCAAAGAAAATAGCTTAACTATCTCTTTGAAACATGTCCCCACCCACAACTGAACCCACCATCCTTGACGAAACCATGCTTTAACCTAAAGAAGTTCCAAACAACCAAGACCAACCTAAGATAGAACCTTCACCTACATCTTACAAGCGACCAAGAGATAATGAAAACAACCTTGTTACACCTAAAATCAAACAAGTGCACAAAGTCAAAGAGAAAGTGGTTGAACAACGTCTCGTGGTTCCTTTCGTTCCTTCCCTTAGGGAATAAAAGAAACCTATGGTTGATCAACACGCTCCTACACAAACACAACTTGAAAATAAAACTAAAAGAAACAAATGTGCTAGAGAGCATAGGTGTAGATGTCATGCACTTGCTCGCAGGTTACACGAAGAATTAAAAAAAAAAATCAAGATCCGAACTTGACTAAAGCAATGCATGATGACCATCCAACTTCAAAAAAAAACAATCTAATACAACAACCGTGCAACAAGATATTATCATTCATCGTCCTGTTGTGATTAACTTGGATGAAAATGATGAGGTCACTAAAATTGATGAAGAGGTGCATAATGAATTTAATACATTTTTTTCCTCTTCCATGAGTTTAGAAGACAAATTTCCTAGAAAGAGTGTTGAACTTGGTGCTACCCATAGTTCGGCACTTGCTCGTCCCTTTGGCTATTTTCCCACCTTCAGTATAGGGTAAACCCACAAAAGTGGTTTACAATTCGAATGAGGATGGAAATCTCATAAAAAATGACCCCATGCCAAAAAAAATCATTTTAGGAGTTCGAGCGAACTAGTTGGTTCGAATGAACCAAAAAAGGGTTCACTCGAGCCAAGGTTTAAGCGAACCATTTTAATGCATGTGCGGAAAAAAAACACATGAATCTCCCTTTTTGAAAGGGGGTTCAGTCGAACCCCTGGGGGTTCACTCGAAACCCCCTGGTTCGAGCAAACCCCCTAATTTCCTAATTCCTGCTCTCTATGACCAAAAAATCAATTTTTTTGCGCTTTAGAGCTTGAGCTGTAGAATAAAATGGTGGAGACTTCACAGAACCAACTGGAATCAGGTAGCCCTCAGAACAAGTTATCCAACAAATATAATTTTAATATGTTTTGGTTTTATTATCTATTTGTTTTTTTAGTTTTATTAAACATAGGTTTTTCACCAAAACTGAAGCTCTATGTTTTGCACATGTGGAAAAATAGAAGATTATCAAAAAAAAAATTGAAAAATATGAGTGCAGTAGATATTGAAGTCCTTGATCCAACAACAAAAAAAAATTGAATTTTGATACATACAAAAAAAGTTGCGTGTTATACGGTCGCGTTAGGTTTGAATTGTAATTGGTTTGACTTCGAAACTTGATTACAAAAAAAAATTCAATAAAAAACTATCTAACCAAGTGGAAGCACTAGATATCGAAGTTACAAATCTAAATTCGAAAGAATTAGAATTTTATCCTTCATGGAAAAAAAGTTATGCGTTATATGGTGAGCATCACTTTTTAAAAATGTCATTTTCTACAAAAACTAGTTTTCGAGGAAGATGGGAAAAGAAGTGCAATCTAATTCCAAAAATTTTGAAAAAAATATATTTAGAATCTACAGACAAAATGTCACAAAACTCTAGTTTGCATCATCTTCAAATTCCTCACGGTTTAGCCGCTATAGGTGCCCAACAGTGAAGATTTAGTTAAAAAAATTATTTTAGTGTCCAATTTGGCCAAAAATTGTAAACCACTATTGTGGGATCACCCTATACAATGAACATGACGGAGGTGGATGACCTACTCATAGGTTGACTCGCATGTGCCTTACTAGTCTTTTGCATTATTTCATTTTCATTTTCTTTTGTGAGTGATTGCATGTGTGTGATGTGATCCCCCTGTGATAACATTTTGTTTGATGTTCTCTCTTTGTGGCATTCCTCTATTTGTACCTTCATTCTTCTATGTCATAAATCTTTTACGTTCCTTCTTCAATTTTTTCTTTTTCATTTTTTTCTTGTGTTTTTGCTTTTGGGGATGACGCAAGGCGTCGAGACATTCATTTCTCTTCTATGTTGACCCAAAATGCTTTCTTTTTCCTTTGCCTTTTCATTTTCGCTTTTTCATTTGTTTTGTGTTTTTCCTTTTGGGGATGATGCAAGGCATCCAGACATTCAGGTCCCTTCCATGTTGACCCAAAACGCTTTCTTTTTCCTTTTCCTTTTCATTTTCACTTTTTCATTTGTCTTGTGTTTTTCCTTTTGGGAATGACACAAGGCATCAAGACATTCATATCTCTTCCATGCTAACCCAAAAGGCGTTCTTTTTCCTTTGCCTTTTCATTTTTCATTTTTCATTTTTCTTGTGCTTTTCCTTTTGGGGATAACGCAAGGTGTCGAGACATTCATGTCTCTTCCATGTTGACCCAAAAGGCTTTCTTTTACCTTTGCCTTTTCATTTTCACTTTTTCATTTGACTTGTTTTTTTCCTTTCGGGGATGACGCAAGGTGTAGACATCAAAAAATTGTCCTCTTACAATACATTGTCACAATATTGCATCATTTAGACACCTTGTATCATGTTTTTCCCTAGGTACCCATGTCATCATCTAATTAGTTAAATAAATTTTATTTATTTGACTAATTTCATTTATTCCCTTCCTATGTATAATTAATCAATTCCTCTAATGTTAATTAAATAATTTATATTATTTAATTAATTAAATCATTTCCATCCATTCCTCTAATGTTAATTAAATAATTTATATTATTTAATTAATTAAATCATTTCCATCCATTCCTCTAATGTTAATTAAACAATTTATATTTTAATTAATGAAATCATAAATCCAACATTAATTAAATAAATCAAATATTTATTTAATTAATAAAATCTCAAAAATATCTTCTCACTTTCTTTCCAAAATCTAAACTCATGTGTATCTAATTAATTTATTTAATTAGATAATTCATCAATTATCCTTCTCTTTTTCAGGATTTATTTCCTTTGAAAGAGAATCAAAATCTTTCTATCTTTTCACATCTTATCTTATCTTGTTTTAATTCCTTTAAGACAATAAATCAAAATCTTTCTATCTTTTTAAAATCTTATCTCATCTCATTGTATTTCCTCTTTTGTCAAAAATCAAATCCTTATCAATCTTATCAAATCTTATCTCTGTCCACATCGAAAATCTATAAATATAACCTTTCACAAGCCATTTTGATCAAAATCTTCAAACATCCTTATGCTGTCAAAATCATTCTTCTATCTTACATCCATCTCCAATCTATCATCTTCATCAGGTCGTTATGCTACAGAATTGAGCAACCAACATTCCTTCATCAATCAACCTTCAAAATCTTGCATTCTTATGCAGGTGGAGAAGAGCCATGGAATCAATCAAATCTAGTTTGAAAATTGGTTTGCATATCTTTTGTTTATTTGCATTTTCATTCTAGTTTGTGCTTCATGGTGCTTGATAGGATTTAATTAGTTTATTGTTTTCAACACATATAAACGATTGAAATTTTCCCTATCTACACAGGGCATCGAGAAATTCATGTATCTTCCATGTTGATCCAAAAGGCTTTCTTTTTTCCTTTTCCTTTTAATTTTTTCTTTTTCATTTGTCTTGTTTTTTTCCTTTTGGGGATGACACAAGGCGTCGATACATTCATGTTTCTTCCATGTTGACCCGAAAGGTTTTCTTTCTTTTTGCTCTTTTTGTGTCATTCTTTCAATTTTATGTGTATTTGGGGAATGATGTCAGATCCAAGCTCTCTAAAAACATTGCAACAAAGAACATTCTGAGCCCAAATACATAGATCTCTTGTGTGTTTGGTGTTTTCATTTTGGGGGCAACCCCTCTCTTTTCACTTTCTCTTCCATAACGTAGATTTACTTGGAAACACACGACTTGGCATAGGGCTTTTACAAGTTGGCTCTCATGTATTCTTTGTTTGTATTTTTTATTTTCTACTTTAAATTAATTGTTCACAGCATGGTGTTTAGCTATTTCTTTAAAGTGGGGGCATACATTAGCATTATTCTTTTGCAATTTTTCTTTTTTTTTTGTTCAAGATGTAGTTTTTTTACTTCATACAATGTGTTTGTCACTTTGTGGATGACATTGGGTGTGATGTCCCTCAAGAGTGTGATCACTCTTAGCATATAACACTCCTCGTATTGGCTTGATGTAACACACTACATCCCCTAAGTTGGGAATTTTCTATTCTTTGATTGGTCCTCTCTTGGAGACATTAGGCACAATATTCCCTTAGTTAAAGACCTCACATGAACTAAGCAAGACTTATTTGAACATTTCTTATTTTACATTTTATATTTGTCGTTATATGGCCACCTTACATAACACAACTTGCATGCCTATGGAGCCATCCTATTTGTTCATGAGCCCCAAGAATACGAAGTTTTGCTTGCTTCATGAAGCTTCAAAATCATTTTTGTGTGGCACCTTATGAAATTTATCAAGGGGTATAACTTTGGTATGGTTAGCCTGACTGAGGCATGACTTTCCCCATAGCCACTTGCATGTGTGTGTGAGTCCATACCAGGCATGAGTGTATGTGTCTCACCTTGTAGGACTTCTCACTCAACAAACAGCCAAGAGTTCCATTGCCTCATAGTGAGTATGATTTTTTCAGAATAAACAACCTAGATGTGATCCACATCAAGATGGAAAAACAGTCGAAGCTTGATTTGATTCTCTTTTACCTTGTCTCTCTTTCATCTTTTGTAGTGTATGCTTGTGCTTTGTTACTGATCTTTACATCGTTCCCATGTGTATTCTTTGTGCCTATGTTGGTTTGTCATGGGGCCTTGATCTTGGGGGCTTGATCACCCCTCTTGATTGTTATCTCATCTTATTGCCATTGGTACTTTTGACACTCGAAATATACTGATTGATGTCATGTGCTTGACTCTGGTTCACTAACACTGATTCTTCCTCATTCATCTCTCTACTAACCATTTAATCGAATAATCTTTTTTGATTAAATTCATCTAGATTCCTCTTTGAGTTAAATAAATCAATCTCTATTTAATTAAACCCTAATGTCCTCTAATTAAACAAATCAATTTTTTATTTAGTTAGCTCCTAATGTTCTTCCTTTAATTAAATAAACCAATCTTGTTTAATTAAAACCCTCGTGTTCTCTCTTTAATTAAATGAATCAACTTTGTTTAGTTAAATCCTCAGGTCATCCCTCTTTAATTAAATAAATAAATTTTATTTGATTAACTCCTAAGGTTTTTCATTTAATTGTGTAGACATCCAAATTTGACCACTTCCATATGGTCAAAGTCGTCTCCTTAATAATCCATTTGCTCATTTAAATTGTCCTCTTTGCCGGTATTAATTAAATCATTCATTTAATTAATATTGTGTATCTTGCATAAGGTTTCCCAAAGTATTTAATTTAATAAATACTTTTCCCCTCTTTCCTCTAAATTAAATAAATGCATCACTTTATTTAATTTAGTCATATTATCTTTTGGAATTTTAAATTTATTTTTAAATTCCTTGTTTTCTCTCTCATTGTCACATCCTCCAACTTTTGCAATTGGCTTCTAATCCCTCTTAGCAATCTAACCTTATTTCTTAGTCATAATTAATTTATGATTAAGATGTGCACACCTCTAATCATCATTAGGGTCCCATCCTCCATAATTTCCCACTTGTCTCTAATGAGTCCTTAATTAGTCTAATTAAGTACTTGCACAACCTTAATCACATAATTAGGTCATCTCTAACCCCCATATCATTTATGGAATGTGTGCTTAGTCAACTTCATTAAAAGCTTTTTCTTTTTTAACAAAGAATCTCCATTCCCCATGTGAATTTTTAATTCACATTTAATCCCCCAATGCATTTAAAAGAATTTTAAATTCATTATCTCATCCCCATGAGAATATTTGAGAAATTTTTAATTCCCCATATATCCGCTCACCCACATGGGGCAAGTACCTCCTTTATGAGGAGATCTTGTCCAATCCCAAGGTACTATGTACCACCTCCATGTCATGTACTACCACTCCACCTCATGTCCACTTCAGCTTTTTCAGCCACTTCACATGCCACATGTCAAGATGTGAGGACTTGTGGGTTCTCAATTCACCATAGCCCTACATCTTGATCTTGGTGGCTCAATTTTGACCGTCTGTTTCCCTAGAGAATCCCAAATTCTCTATAAATACCCCCTCTTTTCTCTCATTTTAGGGAAAGATCACGCATTGTATCCAAACTCTTGCAAAAAAATTTAGAAGCCATACTTAGCCATTTTTCACACTTGCATCCACTTTCATCCATTATCATATCATCATCTGGCTCGCATCTTGTGCCATCCAAGGAGCATACAACACCGAAGATCAAAGGGCCAACCAAAGAATCGATTCGAGACAAGGTAAAAGGTTCCATTTGTTGTCTTTATTTTGCATTGAATCCAACTAGGCTAATCTTGAGGTGTAGGTTGTTTTTAGTGTTATTTTCATTCTATTGTTTGTTGTTCATTTTCTAGCACTTAAATTTGTCCTATCACATTTTTGGCACGCCTGGTGGGACCCACAAACGGGTCTCTTGCTTCCACGTTTTCTATTTTTTTACTTTTTGCAGGTACAGGTTACAGAGGGGTGGACCCGACCTACACAGGGGCAGATTTGACCTTCCTGGGGTAGACCCGACCTACTTGGACGGACCTGACCTGACAGACAGGCGGACCCTCCCTACACAGGTGGACCTAACCTTTCCCAGGGGTGGACTTGCCCTCCACAGACCTTAGAAGTCATTTTTGGAAAAAATTTCACGAATAGGCGGATTTTCCCTCACTGTCAGCCGGATTTTCCCTCACAGACAAGCAGATTTGTCGTAGACAACTTTTTTTCATAAGGTAAAATTTCAATTTTTAGCAATTTTTTGGTTGTTTTAAGGGTTGTTAACCCCTAATTTAGGTACATAGTGTAACTAGGAGGTGTCAATCAACTTTTTTTGTCGTGTTTTTGGGTGAGCTATTTCACGTATCCAATCCCCTTGCGCCATTCGGCGATCTTGGGTGACAAGAAATTGTAGCTTACCACGTCTTTTGAGTCCACCCTTTTTATTTTTCTTAGCGGGACCTGCTTGGGCATTTCATCACCCCTAGGGATGATTCCAACCACGCATACCGGCGGGGTATATAAAGGGTGAGAGCGAAAGTTGTACCTCAATCCAATCGCGTTGTAATTGGCGAAGCATCGAGATGATGTGAAGAGTTGGTCCGAGCCTTTAAGGTTCCCAACTCACGCTTGTAATGGGTTGGTGTTCACGGTTTGGGCCTCACGTACCGGGTGTATATCGAGAACTCCCTAGTATCCATGTCCATCCTAGACTAGAGGACTTTGTCGACCATACCCTCTCTACTAGACTTAAGCTTGTATTGTCTGAATTGTCTTCTTTGTGCGAACCAATGATTATCTAATTTATTTCACTCAGCCATAGTCTTTTGATTGATGATTGTTGTGTTTTGAGTCCTTTGCCTTAGTCTTTTTGCCAAAAATCAAGTCAAACCTCACAAACAGTCGGATTTTCCCTCACAAACAGTTGGATTTTCCCTCACAAATAGCCAGATTTGACCCGTAAACAATCGAATTTGCCCCCTCGTGAAAAATTTCACCAACTTTTTCTCCTTGGGAAGACTTGCCCTCATCCAGGGGCAGACTTGACCTTGAAACTAGTCCTTTTGGAGCCTGTTTTGGCCATTTTTTACTAACTTTTGCTCCTTGGGTGGACTTTCCCTCATCCAGGGGTGGACTTAACCTTTAAACCAGTCCTTTTGGAGCCTGTTTTGACCTTGTTTGATCAATTTTTACTCCTTCGGCGGACCTGACCCACCTAGGGGCGGATTTGACCTGTTAACCAACCCCTTTCAGGCCTGTTTTGATCTTGTTTGATCAATTTTTACTCCTTGGGCGGACCTAACCCACCTAGGGGCAGATTTAACCTATTGACCAACCCCTTTCAGGCCTGTTTTGACCTTGTTTGATCAATTTTTACTCCTTCGGCGGACCTGACCCACCTAGGGGCGGATTTGACCTATTGACCAACCCCTTTCAAGCCTGTTTTGACCTTGTTTGATCAATTTTTACTCCTTGGGCAGACCTGACCCACCTAGTGGCGGATTTGACCTATTGACCAACCCCTTTCAGGCCTGTTTTGACCTTGTTTGGTCAATTTTTATTCCTTGGGCAGACTTAACCCACCTAGGGGCAGATTTGACTTGTTGACCAACCCCTTTCAGGCCTGTTTTGACCTTGTTTGATCATTTTTTACTCCTTGGGAAAACCTGACCCACCTAGGGGCAGACTTGACATGTTGACCCACCTCTTTCAGGCCAGTTTCGACCTAATTTGACCAATTTTTCTCCTTGGGCAGACCTTCCTTCACAGGGGCGGACTTGACCCTTAACCGATTGACTTGCTTATCCGCTTCGCCATTCTTAACCCTCATTCCACCGTCTCGATCACTTGTCTCCCCGTTTCAGACATCCGTACACCCGTTTCAAGAATCCATTCGCCATCTTAAACCTTCATCCCCTCAACTCGTGTGTTCATTCGCCCATTTAGAACCCACATTCTGATTATCGTTTCCACATTTCAGACCATCGGTATCCCATTGAAACCTCGTTAGAGCGATTATCCAAATTGACCTAGGTGTTTATCTCTAATCGTCATCCATCAAAACCAACTTCGGATCGTAATCCATCCTAAGTTGGTCATCCTTGTCGGCTCAATCAATCCACTTCTATCTCAAGTTGGATTTGGTGTCGTTATCATACATCCCCCCTTTCATCAATTAATCAACACCTAGCATTACCAAGGATCACTCTTGAACTTGGTTTCAAATTTTGATCACTATCCTTCATCCTAATCAACCATCAATCTAAATCGAATCATTATATCATCCAATTCGGATCGACTCATCATCTACCAATCAACCCAATCCACTTTGGACAAATTGAATCAATCCTACCAAGCCACATCCTCGTCGGAAAATTAATCATCAAAATCAAATCAATCTTATCGAGCCACATCCTCGTCAGCTAATCAATCATCAAATCAAATTGATCCTTTCATCGCCAAGATCATTCTAGCATCCTAGTCCATCATATCATCTTGCATGTCCATTCAGACCCGGTCACAAACAAGGAAAATGGCCGAACAACAATCCCAACCAAACATCCCTCAAGACCCGAACAATGTAGCTAATGCCTCACAAGACCCCAATAACAGTGCAAACATTCCTCTGGATCCACACAATGGAACATCATCACAATCCAATATTGATGGTCAAAACACATCACCCCCTGGGGATGAAAACATGGTCATTTAACCCGAAATTACGTTTGAGGAACACTTTAGTAACTCGGTCAATGTGCAAATGACAGATCGCCTTCTTGAAAAACATGGCGAAGAAATCTTGGCTCACTTAACTGACAAGGGTGTCAAACTTCCGTCAAGTATCGACCTATCCAAGTATGGAGGTTCCACACCTAATATACCCCAAGGTTCACACAACATACCAAGTAGTTCATACGTCCCCAATATTCCTCTCGTAGAAGGTTGGCATCAACCTGAATTCGGCAACACCGTTCTGTATTCGGTTAGCAATCCATCGCATCCCGCAATCTCAGTCATAGGAGCTCCACAAACCACTGATCCCAATGATCCTTTTGCCTTTGGCATGCCCCAAAATGTCCCACAACCACAACTATTAATGCTACCGGCACCACCCCCTTCAAATCCGCCTCCCGTCAACACTGGGGGCAGCCCTTTCACTGCATTGCCTCCACCTTCTGGGGCCATAAACCAACTGTCACCTTCATATGCATCCCCACAGCCACCTCAATCTAATCTACCACCTCTGCAAGTTCCCTTCGGTACCCAACAACCCCCCTTGAAAAACCCCCTATGTTATCTTAGTCGCCCCAACAACAACCACTATATAACCCACCAATTGCCTCACAACAACCACCATACCAGTCACAAAGCAATATGTCCTGACCTCCCACTCAAACCATATCCTCGTTCCTCATGTCTATCCTACATCCACGAGTTCAAACACAATACATCCCGTCTCGGCCCACGCAACATCTCACATCACATCAGCAACCACCACAACATCATTATTACCAACAATAGTCCCAGCCGCAACCACCATATGCAGCCTCCCAACAATCACAGCAATACCCCCAGTATCAACAGGTCAACCCGCAACATCACATCCAAGCTCCTCAATAGCCTACCTCACATTTTTATCAAACGAATCCATACTATACCTCACAACAAGAACCCACATATCAACAAAATCCCCCGGCATACCAAGAAGGGATGTCATCACTCCACCATCCAAACCCATACCTCAACAATCTGACACTCTCTCAGCAGGATCCTCTGTCATCCTACCATCTATATCTGTCCAACCAGCCACCAGTCAACTCATATTTGCTAGAAATTAAATTTTCTTTGAAAGATCTTCAGGCAGGGACTAGCAAACAATCATTCAAATTCAGGACATATGCCCGTATCCATTTGATCCCTCCATCTCGTTGATCCCCTTCCCTAAGCATTTTGAAATACCAAAATTTGACAGATATAGGGGGAACAAAGATCCTAAGGCCCACTTGCAAAATGTCTACTCCCAGTGTCAAGAAGTTATGCACAATGACAATTATCTCTTGCGCCTGTTTCCGCGGAGCTTGACAAGCATTGCCCTAGAGTGGTTCATGACCCTCGAAAGAGGGTCCATAAAATCTTTTGCAGACTTGTCAAAAAAATTTGTCTCCTACTTCTCCTTCAATTTGGAGGACACTGACACCTTAGATCTCCTCAAAGAGAAACAACAGGAGGGTGAAACCTTTGCTAGCTACCTTCAAAGGTGGCGTGCGTTAGCAAGCCGAATGAAAACCCCTCTAAGAGAGAAGGACATGGTCACCCTCTTTGTGGAGAACTCTCATCCCGACATGGCTCATAACTTTAGGTTACATTGTGTCACCACTTTCGCGGAGCTAGTGGAAAAGGGACCTATCCTTGAATGTGCCCTTGTTTTCAAAGGGCACATCAAAATATATAACCAGGATAAAGAAAGGTCATTCAATGACAAGCCACATTTTTGGAACAAGAACAAGAACGCAGTAAATGACGGTGTCACTGATACTAAACATGTCCAAGTGGCTAATACATCCCAGAGACAACAACCATCCGTACCTAATGCCATATCTGTACCACAGGGGGCACCTCATCCTCCTCAACAGTCAGGGGAACACTAAACATCAGTATGCTCAATTAGGAGAACCCCTAAGTGTCATCTTCAATAAGTTGTTACAGATCAACTATCCAATCACGTATCCTGTCACCAAGCCACTTGACGAATCCAAACCCAAGCCTACATGGTTTAGGGAAAATGAATATTGTGAGTTCCATAAAATCAAAGGACACTCTTTAAATAAGTGTCAAGGTCTGAAAAACTATGTCCAAGATCTTATTGATCGAGGAGATATCAAAGTTGACACCAGTAAAGCTTCGTCGTCCAATGCTCAATTGCAGATATATCAAAACGCCTTTCCAAACCATAATCAAGGCCTGAGCACCTCCAATAATAATCCCCAAGACAACAACACAAATAACGTGAGCTATAAGAATGTACCCCTCAATTATGAGGGTATTATTCATTACATTGAGCAGGTAGAACCCCATGTATCCATGATACATGTCAAAGCCAAAGACCCTCAGTGTGTTGTTACTACACGACGAGCCCGCATCACTATCCCTGCGGCCTCCACACCTGCCCAATTAACTCCTATAAGCTCTTAGTACAACATCCTTGATCACTTAGGAAAGACCCCTGCTCATATCTCCATTTTGGATCTGCTTAAGTCTTCTCCTGTACATTAAGAAATCCTCAACAAAGCCCTACAGGAAACCCATGTACCTAATGACATTGATCCTACATGATTCCAAGCTTTGGTAGGATGCCTGGCTTTATCTTATCAACTACACTTCATCCAAAATGACATGCCAAATATCGATGTCAATCATAATCGCCCCTTGCATATCGATGTCGTGGTTGCTCGCCATAAAATAAAAATGGTCTTGGTAGATAATGGCTCTTCCCTCAATTTGTGTACTCTGAAATTCATAAAATAGGTGGGGTATACTCAAGCTGATTTAAGTAATCAGATCAACACGATCAAGGCCTATGATAATGCAGAAAGGAATTTAAAGGGGATTATTAGTCTTCCTATCCAAGTGGGACCTGTGGTTCTGTACACTACCTGTCATGTCTTTGATCTAGACTTGCCATATAATCTCCTCCTTGGCCACCCATGGCTCCATGCTATGCAAGTCATCCCCTCCACGTAACATCAGTGCCTAAAATTCCCAGCCAATGGACAATAAGTCACCATCTATGTTGGCCCCCAACCATTTGAATATTGCCACACTTTAGAAGCGTCATTTCCCCATTTACATTATTATCCTAGGGTCGAAATGGGGGCATCTCAGTCATCATCCGCTAATCCACCCTCCACCACAACAACCACTCCATCTTCCACCACTAATCCTACAATCACAAAAGTCTAGATCATTGACAAGGGTGTGGTGAATACGAAATGCATACTGCTCTTAATATAGCAACCATGCCCCCATCACCACATGAGTATGGCCAACCTTCACATGCTACTCCAAAGGAGGACAAGACTGTCACCTTCAGTGATAAAAACATCCCTACCACCACTTTCAGGTCCCCTAGTATCAAGATAGATGCACCAAAAGAGGATATAAGCCAGTGGGTATACCGAGAAGAACCCCAACCAGATCCCCCTCTAAAGGAATATTTTCAAGAAGCATATCCTTGGTCAGCTAAGTTTGCAAAAAAGTATAACTACCAAGGTAGGGGCCTAGGTAAAGAAGAATAGGGGTGGTTGCAACCTATTGACACATCAAAGCTACCAAAGAACATAGGCATCAGATACGATAAAAATTAGAAAGGCCTTGCAACATCGTCTAATACCTCTAATAGTGTCACTATGGAAAATGGCTCATTGGAAGACATACCAGAGGAGGAATCCATCATACGTGCATACGATGATGTCGATCACACTGACCTATCATCCATGTTTGAATGCCTATCCCTTCATCACCCTGAGCTTATTGATTAGGACCTACATGATAGCACACCTATCAATATGTCTATGGATACATACGTCAACCTCATGGGATTGGGGGAGGATGAACACCCCAGTCGCAAAAATAAGAATAAGAAAAATAAAAAGCAGTCATCTAGTGAAAACCTCCCTGAGGCACTTCCTGACCTTGAAAAAGTAAAAATAAAGGACACATCCGATGGAAAAAACCTTGAAGAGGCGTTGGAAGATGGATATGTTCATCTTCCCCTTGTGGGAACTCAGTTATCGGCTCGATCGTCTATTCTAGTCGAAGAGACTCAAGAAGTTAATCTGGGTACTGTTGAAAATCCTAAGATCACCTATGTAGCTAAGTCACTCTAAGAGCAAGAGTATCCAGTCATCGTGGAGCTACTCCAAGAGGGAATCATTAAATTTTCTTGGTCATATTCAGACATGTCAGGCTTAGACCCCACCTTAGTGGTTCATCATCTAGAAGTTCACCCAGATGCCAAGCCTGTCAAACAGAAGCTCTACAAGATGCATCCATAGGTAGCATTGTTAGTCAAGAAGGAATTGGAAAAGTTGCTAGATGCAGGTTTTATCAGACCAATTGACTACTCTGAGTGAATCTCCAATATAGTACCAGTTGCCAAACCAAATGGAGACATTCGGATATGCACAAAATTCAGGGATCTTAACAAGGTCTGCCCAAAAGATGACTTCCCTCTACCTAACATTGACATGTTGGTCGACCTCACAGCAGGACATGAGATGCTATCCCTTATGGATGGCTTCTCTGGTTATAATCAAATTCGAATTGCACCTAAGGACCAACACAAGACCGCCTTCACAACACCTTGGGGTACTTTCTGTTACAATGTTATGCCCTTTGGTCTCAAAAATGCGGGAGAAACATATCAGAGGGCAATGACAGTCATCTTCCATGACCTCATCCATATCATCATGGAGGATTAAGTGGATGACTTGTTAGGGAAATCCAGAACACGAGCGGAACATCCTACAGTCCTGAAAAAGATCTTTGAATGGTTGGAGCATTACAAGTTATGGCTAAATCCAAAAAAGTGTGTCTTCGGTGTCACGTCAGGAAATTTGTTGGGTTTCATAGTCTCTTGAAGGGGTATTGAGGTTGATCCCACCAAGGTGAAGGCTCTCCTGGACATGCCACCCCCATGCAATTTGAAACAGTTAAGAAGCCTCCAAGGGAAGATGCAATCCATTCGTCGGTTCATAGCCCAGCTCATAGATAAGTGTCAGCCATTCACTCATCTCCTGAAGAAAGAATCCACTTTTCGATGGAACTAACAGTGTCAAATAGGTTTCGATAAGATCAAAGAATACTTAGCTCATCCTCTGATCTTGATGCCACCTATTCTAGGGAAACCCCTCCTATTGTATATCTCTACCACTTTAGTTGTGATGGGCGCATTGTTGGCACAATATGATGAATCATCGAAAGAGAGGGTGATCTACTACATCAGTCAGACATTGGTAGGCTATGAATTAAACTACTCTCCCATGGAAAAGGCCTGCCTCACACTAGTCTTCAGCACAAAGAAAATCTGACACTACATGCTCAGCCATCTAGTCAAATTAATTGCTAAAATTGATCCACTAAAGTATTTGTTATCTAGAACTACTCTGACTGGCTGCATGGACAAGTGGGTCATGCTTCTAAGCGAATTTGACATAGAGTATGTGGAGCAGAAAGCCATAAAGGGACAGGTCATAGTTGATCAGTTGGTCGAGGCACCATTAGTAGATGCTTACCCTCTGGACACTGGATTTCTAGACGAAGAAGTTTACATAGTTACAGAAGCACTAACTTGGACACTGTATTTTGATGGCTCATACACTCATAATGGATCAAGCGCATGGATTTTATTAGTTACCCGTCAAGGTGACTACATTCCAAAATCATTTAGGATAGCATTCCCTTGTACCAACAACATCGCAGAGTATGAAGCCCTCCTCACCGACCTCCAAATTTCAAAACAGTGGCATATAACTCACTTGAAAGTCTTTGGTGATTCATTATTAGTCATCAAGCAAGTTGATGATGAATTCCTCACAAAGGATGATAATTTGTTACCCTACAAGTGCATGGTGGATGATTTCAAGAAATATTTCACCTTCATGCAATTTGACCAAATTCCTTGGGTACAAAATAAAGCAGTAGATGCAATGGCCACTATCGGGTCCCTGATTGACATGCCTAAGGACTGAACAAAATGTGAGTTCCTTGTCGAACAACTTTTAATCCCAACATATGATTTTCCTGAGACTGATATGGTGTGCGATATTGTAGGTCCCACCCCCCTGGTATCAAGACATATATACCTATCTCCATGATAATATCCTACCCCCATACGTCACACGGAACCAACAAAAATCCTTTATCCAACATCGGCCCGTTACATTATCATCGGTGACACACTTTATCATCGCGGGTATGATGGGATCCTCCTTAGGTGTTTGAATGATACCAAAGCCCACATGGCACTAACGGAAGTACATGGTGGTGTTTTTGGAGCTCACTCAAATGGTATGGTCCTGGCCAAAAGGATTCTCCGAGCCGGATATTATTGGCCTACACTAGAGAATGATGCTTGTGAATTGGTGAAGAAGTGTCTTCCATGTCAACAACATGTAGATTTTATTCACGCTCCAGCACAAGATCTTCAGCCCCTCCTAGCACCATGGCCCTTCTCTCAATGGGGTTTCGACTTGATTGGCAAGATTTACCCACCATCATCTGACGGCCATACATTCATAATCATTGCCACTGAATACTTCACTAAGTGGGTGGAAGCCATGCCGCTCTCACAAATAACCGGTATTCAGATCTCAAAGTTCATCTTTTACCATATTCTCTGCAGATATGGTATCCCATCCACCATCCTTTCTGATAATGGAAAACCCTTCAAAAACCAAGCCATGAAACACCTCTGCGACACCTTTCACATCCAACATCGTTGGTCAACGCCTTATTACCCCCAAGGTAATGGTCAGGCAGAAGCAACCAACAAGACCCTCATCCGCATCCTTAAAAAGGTTGTCAATAACACTGGTTGAGATTGGCATCTCCATATTCATCCTGCCCTCTGGGCATATTGCACCTCCATCCGCACCCCTACAGGGGCCACTCCCTATTCTTTAGTCTATGGCGCTGAAGCCATCTTGCCAATTGAAATTGAGATCCCATTACTGAGAATTTCCCTAAAAAATCTTATTAGTGAGGAGGATGCTTGTGTTGCATGGCTTGCACAATTGGAGTTACTTGATGAAAGAAGAATCAAAGCTTACGATCACCTGCAAGCATACCAGAACCACCTTAAGCGTCACTACAACAAGAAGGTTCGCCCTCGACAGTTTCAGGTGGGTGATCTTGTCCTCAAAGAGAATCAGCGTACTCAGCAACACCGAAGATCGAAGGGCCAACCAAAGAATCGATTTGAGACAAGCTAAAAGGTTCCATTTGTTGCCTTTATTTTGCATTGAATCCAACTAGGCTAATCTTGAAGTGTAGGTTGTTTTTAGTGTTATTTGCATTCTATTGTTTGTTGTTCATTTTCTAGCACTTAAATTCACCCTATCACCTGAGCTCACCTGAGCCCGAGCGCGAGCCCAAGCCCGAGCAGACCCGCCCGGGCCCGTATAGCCCCCCAAAACCATCTAGCTCCCCCCCAGCCCAAGCTTTCTCTAAAACAAAAATTTCCCGCTAACCCATTTTTCCTCCCGACCCAACCCACAAAACCCATATTTTTGTTTTTTGCAAAAAATTGGAAAAATTAACCAAAATTACAGGGTGGTGTTTCGAACTAACCTAACGTGGCACAACACACTCGTCGAAGAACCGTTGTCTCTCGTCCCCTCGATGAATGATGTCTAAATCATACTCTGGCATCGTTTCTCCTCCCTTTTGCTCTCTCATTTTCTTCCTCCTCTCCTCACTTGACAGTTGTCCAAATGAGAAATAACCCCCTCACTCCCATTTATAGCTTTTTCCCCCCTTTTTTCCCTTTTTAAATGAAAGGAATTTTTTCCTTTTATTTAACATTTTTTAGCCTCAACTAATTCCCTCCCCCCTTATCTTCCTGGGGCCGCCATTTCCACATTCTATGCCCATTTTCCTTCGTTCAAGCGCCAATCTTCTAAATTTTTTGTGCTCTTTCCATCGACATATACCATTTCATACTTTCGAGAAGTTTCCCAGGCCCCCCTTTTATGTCCTCGTCCCTTTCTTGAGGGGGCATACCCTACCATTCTCTCACAACTTTCCGTTATAAGCCTTCCCTTGCGAGACCGGGGCATCCCCTTTAGTTCTCCTCTCTTTGGGTAGCTCATAATCTCTCCCATGCTGGGGCATCTCTTTGTCAGTCGCTTCTTCCATAGAGTCGTATGTATTTTATTTTTCTTCGAAACCCTATTATCCTAATAGTATTTCGAATAGGGGAAAAATGTAGACATCCAAATTTGACCACTTCCATATGGTCAAAGTCGTCTCCTTAATAATCCATTTGCTCATTAAATCATCCTCTTTGTCGGTATTAATTAAATCATTCGTTTAATTAATTAATATTGTGTATCTTGCATAAGGTTTCCCAAAGTATTTAATTTAATAAATACTTTTCCCCTCTTTCCTTTCTAAATTAAATAAATGCATCACTTTATTTAATTTAGTCATATTATCTTTTGGAATTTTAAATTTATTTTTAAATTCCTTATTTTCTCTCTCATTGTCACATCCTCCAACTTTTGCAATTGGCTTCTAATCCCTCTTAGCAATCTAACCTTATTTCTTAGTCATAATTAATTTATGATTAAGATGTGCACACCCCTAATCATCATTAGGGTCCCATCCTCCATAATTTCCCACTTGCCTCTAATGAGTCCTTAATTAGTCTAATCAAGTACTTGCACAACTTTAATCACATAATTAGGTCATCTCTAACCCCCATATCATTTATGGAATGTGTGCTTAGTCAACTTCATTAAAAGCTTTGTCTTTTTGAACAAGGAATCTCCATTCCCCATTCACATTTAATCCCCCAATGCATTTAAAAGAATTTTAAATTCCTTATCTCATCCCCATGAGAATATTTGAGAAATTTTTAATTCCCCATATGTCCGCTCACCAACATGGGGATAAGTACCTCCTTTATGAGGAGATCTTGTCTAATCCCAAGGTACTATGTACCACCTCCATGTCATGTACTATCACTCCACCTACCTTTTTGAGCCAATTCACATGCCACATGTCAAGATGTGAAGACTTGTGAGTTCTCAACTCACCATAGCCCTACATCTTGATCTTGGTGGCTCAATTTTGACCGTCCATTTCCCTAGAGAATCCCAAATTCTCTATAAATACCCCCTCTTTTCTCTCATTTTAGGGAGAGATCATGCATTGTAGCCAAACTCTTGCAAAAAAATTCAAGAAGCCATACTTAGCCATTTTTCACACTTGCATCCAGTTTCATCCATTATCATATCATCATCTAGCTCGCATTTTGTGCCATCCAAGGAGCATACAACACCGAAGATCGAAGGGCCAACCAAAGAATCGATTTGAGACAAGGTAAAAGGTTCTATTTGTTGCATTTATTTTGTATTGAATCCAACTAGGCTAATCTTGAGGTGTAGGTTGTTTTTAGTGTTATTTGCATTATATTGTTTGTTGTTCATTTTCTAGCACTTAAATTCGCCCTATCACAAATTGAATAGATAAAATTTATTTAATTAAATTACTAATACCTCAAATTCCTCTCATTTTGATTTAAATAAATCTAAAAATCTAAATCAAATGTCAAATCAAACTAACATCCATCTAAATCAATTAAATCATGTTTAACTCTAACACTAATCCTCAAATCCTCTAGCTTTTGCAACTTGCACACATAAATTAATTTATTTGATTTATTATTTCATCTATTTGCATTCAAAAATGGCATCTCATTGGAATATTCCTCCAATTTGAAATCTCCCTCCCAAAAGGATGTGTCCTCCAACATGGCATTTATAGCTCTTACATGTCTTTTTCCTTGAGCCAAGTGGCATTAACTCATCTTTCAACTCTTCCTCCACAAGCCATCTTTTGAATTTCAAATTCCACCTAATTGCATCTATCATGCACATTGATCAAAATATGCTACACCTCTCTTCAATAGCATGTTGACAAGTGGCACATTGTTATTCGTTCATCTTTAGTCCCACATCCTTCATGTTTCTCATTCCTCCATCCTTCTTTCTTATAAATGGAGGACTCTTCTATTGATTTTGGATCCACAACTTGAGGCAAGATTACTATCTACAAATTTTGAGAAAATTCATCCATCTTTCATCAAATTTATCATAGCATTTCATCATCATAGCTAGGTTATTGATAATTTTATCAAGGATCACATTGTTCATCATCAAATCTTGCAAGGAATTGGGAAAGGGCTACTTTCCACATCAAAGTAGCACCAATTCCCCCATGAGATGTTGGTTTGAATGCTTAGAATGAGTTTTATTAGCTTTCATTAGATTAAATTTTCTTTGTTTCTTGGTTTTTTCATTTGAAAGAATTGCATGGGGAATGATTGTTTTAGACTTGTTTGATGACTAACATTCGATTGTTGATGATGTTTGAGCAGGTCATCAACCATTCACATTTTGGCACTAGAAGGCACACCTTTCAAAATTAACAAGTTTTTTTGTCAAAATTATGTTTTTTTTTCAAATTTTTGTGTCTTTAAGAAATGACGTTGAGAAGGTCAAAACACGGTGCTATCAATCTAGTGTCACTATATAGCGACACTGCCTCTACTTCAAAACGCGATGCTGAAGTCATTCACTAGAGGGCTGAACCTGTCAAACTCCAAAGTGTGACGCTAAAAAGAAATTTTGACACAATCACGGTCTCTGGTTTTCCACAAAGCAACGCTAACCTCACCAGAGCGACGTTGATTTCTTCAAACAATGATGCCTTCGTGGATTGCAACGCTAGAGTTAGGTAAAAGGTCATTTTTTAATTTTATTTTGACATGTGCTTTTTATATTGATTGCCTTTGACTTCTATAGCTAATCAAATTTTGTAGGTTGAGGTGATCAAAGAGGGAAGGAGGAAATGAAGAAAAGGCTTCTCATGGCATCATCTCATGATTACACTTTGGGAGCAATTATAATCCCATTTTTAAGGCTTTTGTTATCTTCAAGTTTTAGGACTCAAATAATTTTCATTTGGGTTTAAAAAGAACAATCAAAAGGATTAAAAAGAACCTTAGGAACTTACTAGAGTTGGTTTTGGATTTAAGAATTGAAGCAAACTTCACACTTCATCTTGGTGCTATAAGAAGAATCCATTACTGCTTTGAGGTCTAAAATGAACATGTGTTTTTCGTGTTTTGTAATCTTTTTTACAAAGTAATATCATTTAAAAGGCATATGCACTTCTCTCGCGCTTCATGGCGATCTTGAGGATTAAAATTCTTTTGGTGACATTAGGTTGTCTAAAACATTGCCTCCACACTTCAATTTGGGCTTTTAAAAATTGAACAAATCTTGCTAGTGTGAATTAAGCATATCGCATGTGTTCTCTCTTTGTTCACACAAACAAATATTGATCAAACTATGGATGTGCTTGATCGCTCTTGTTTTCCTTTAGATGGGTCTACCTAAGACCAATTCGAAGGCTACTCCAACCGGTTTTTCACTCGAGTCAGTGTACAAATGGATAAGACTAAACTGTCAAGTCCTCATGGTATGTAGGCCTTAGCCGTACAGTGTCTTTTAGAACGGGGCACTACCATAAAAAGTATAAGCTCTCCTAGTAGGATTCATTAAATCCTTTAGTGGCTTGTTGGACGCTCACAAGGTGCCATGTTCTCGATCACCATGACTAAGAACCAATTTGTATAGAGGCCAAAATCCTTACTATTTGTTGGTGCAAGAACAGTCGTTCTAAAGTTGTCCCATATTTTTGCAGTTTTTAGTAGAGATGAGAAGTTCGTCATGGGAGATTCATGACAACTGGAGCTTGGCTGACCCGAGAAGTGTGTTCCATGGAGGGGATCCAATGTGGTCAAGCTTCTAATCATCCGCTAAGGATAGGTGCAATTGGATTTATCCAAGTGGGAATTCAACAAATATTTTCTCTTTCTATGCTAGGGTTGTGCATCATTTTGGAATCAAAAAAAAATTCTTGGATCTAAAACATTGGAAAACAAACATTCAAAAAAATCCTCAAAATTTCAAACCCTTTAGGAGGAGCAAATACCTTTGAAAAAAATCCAAGTGCTATTGCTTGCCCTATGGATTCCATCCTTAGAGGCTTCTAAGTATTTGGATTTATATCTCAATTTTCTCTCACTAAAGTCAACATTAGGGAACTATTGCCTTGATTTTATTGATTTCCACATAATGGACCTTGTGGGATGAAAATAAATTGGAACATTAGACATTTAGTTTGAAAAGCTAAGGCAAGAGAGTGTTTGTGGTAAAAAGAACTCATTAAGAAAAGATAAGAAACAATTGGACCCCAAACATGTGCTTTTTCAAATGATTTCCTAAAAGATCAAAATCTAAAAACCAAAGTCTAAAAGTCTTAGTCCAAGAGCTCTCAAGAAATGTCTTTCAACACTTTAAAAATTTAGAGAGAGATTGGTCTTTAACTTTTACAAACTTGCTTTAAAGAAAAATCCCAATTTGTATTCATTTTACTATTGTCAAAATCCAAGACTTTTTCAAAGGTTTGAGTTTATCACATAGGAAGTATAGCATGTTCTTCAATAACAAGGTCTTGTAAACAAAAGTATCTCTAGGTTCACTTAGGATCAATTCAAACACTTCATCCATCTCAAACATCAATCAAAATCCATCTCACAAACAACTCTTGGAAATCTTAAAAAAATCCTTCATACTAGACTTTTGGCAAATCAAATCAAAATCATGTTGTTTGACTAGGTGTGTGTAGATGAATCCTTCTTAATACACTTAGTTAAATTATCATCTTGTGTGGAAAAGTTTATTCTAGGACAACATCTAACCTCTTGGAGTTTATGAGTTCATTATCAAATCCAACTCAAATCAAAACCAAATCCAAAATCAAACCCAAAGTCAAAAATCCAAAGTCCTAAAGTCTAGTATCTCCTTCAAAGTTTCTTAAGAGTTCATTCATTCATTCACATCACCCATCTTTCACTATCTCATCACCATCCTTTGATCCTTAACATCTTAGACTTTCTTTTTTGTACCTAAAGTTTTGATCAATCCAAGGAGTTAGAGGTTCACCTCACACATTCTTGAAAATTGATCCTTATTTTATGGTCCAAACTAGATCTCAACACAAGAAGAATATGGAAAAAAATAAAGAAACATCCACTTCAAGTGACTTGATTCAAACCGCTCCCAAAATCAATCCCATTGGGTCTAGCAATCCCCAACCCAATCTTCCTCTAATACTACAAAATCCTCAAGAGGAAGGTTTCCAAGTGGAGGACATCACCAACAATGTCTTAGGAATCAGTCAAGATAAAATCATAGAAATAGTCAAAAATCTTGAGACTCACAAAAGTTTCAATGCCATGATGAGACTTAATCCTTCACAATACATGCTAGAATTGGCAAAAGAAGGGGCTAAACTCCCTTTCGATTATGATGTAAGAACTATTGTGGAGAAACCTCTTGGGATTATGCCACTAGTCTCATTTACACCCTCCTTTCAAAGCATCACTCAAACCATCCCACAATCCACATCATCTCTTGCTCCAACTCAACCTATTGTCAACAAGGGGAGTTCATTGCTTCATGATCTTCAAATACATCCCCTTGTAAATAACTAAACAACAAATACTTGGATGCAAACACCATCTTGGGTCAATTCATCCCACTAGATCCAAAAACCCATATGTCTCACTTGTCTTTCATGACACCAACAATCCATCTCATTTCTCCACAACACCAGCATATCCTCTTAACACACAAGTCTCTCTCCCCGTGACCTCACAAGGAGAGGGTGGATTATTTGGAAAAGGGGGAATCTTTGATCCCTCATCATCATCATCATTTTCTCAAGGGAACACACCACCTATCTTCCCACCATTGCCACCTCTACCACTAACATCCACACCAATCCTCGATTTAGGGAAACCCACTTTACCAATCCTCAATCAAAAAAATTAAAACAATCTTCCAATCGTAAATCAAACCATCATTTTGAATCCTCTAATCATGCCATCGATATCACAACAACAGGTGGAAACAATCCAAACAACACAAGCAATCAACACATCATCTATGATACCCCAAATACCTCAAAATGTGGTCTCCCAAGGACCTATCATATCAACTACACCATCCACCGCACAAATCAATCCAACAACACCTCTCATCACAACATCTCACACAATTATGAATATTCCACCACCACCACCAAAACCAAACATTCCAAGCCAATATAGCATCACACTGCAAGATGCCCAACAAGCCTATCAAAAGGCACTTCAACAATTTCAAAATCAACAAGCTACGCAAGCTGCACAACAAGCGTAGGCACAACAAGTTGCACAACAAGCACAACAAGCACAGCAAGCTGCCCAATCCCAAACTTTATTGCAACAACAAGTCGCCCAAGCTACCCAAGTTGTGCAAGTAGCTCAGGCAGCTCAAGCTACACAGGCTACTCAAGCCACACAGGCTGCCCAAGTTGCATAAGCTACTCAATAAGCTCAACCTCAGGCACAATGCCAATATCAAGCTTAGTAGGAACAAGTGCAAGCACAATACCAAGCAACTCAACAACAAGCATATCAACAAGCCCAGCAATAGTACCAAGCGCAACAAGAAGCATCCCAACTATTAGCCCAACAACAAGCATTTTTGGCACAACAGCAGCAAGACCAACAACAAGCATTGTTGGCACAATAGTAGCAAGACCAAAAACAAGAGTTGTTGGCACAACAACAATTTTAGGCATATCAACAAGCCTTGATTGCACAACAAAGTTTGCAACCGCCTCCCACGAACACCAAAAACAACCCGCCCATCACTCAAACGATAAACCACCTCAAAACACATTCATCCCACTTCTCGATCCACAAAATGATGTGAAGGCACAAATCAAATTGCTCTCACAACAAGTACTAGATCTCCAATCTGGAAAAACAATGAAAACACCAAGCAACTTGTGCTCCTATCCATTCAACAAAAGTATTGTGATGGTGCCATTCCCAAAAGGGTTTGAAATCCCTAAATTTGACAAATATTGTGGGACGGGTAATCCTGAAGATCACATTACGGAATTCCAGGTACATTACATGGAGACTTTACATATGATGACACATATCTAATGTGACTATTCCATCAAATTTTGGCAAGACCAGTAATGGAATGGTTCTCTCGCCTTCCTCCTGGAATCAAAAAGTTTAAAGAAATTGTGGACGCATTCATATAGAACTACACATTCAACATTGGCATGGATGTGAACCTAGAAGAACTATCTGCTCTCAAACAAACTAAGGGGGAAACATTTGCATCCTTCTTACAATGATGGGGATCCAAGGCCAACAAAAGTAAGTGGACCATGCCAAAAGAACAACAAATTTGCACTATCATCGCCAATCTTGAGAAAACCTTGTCTTTCCATCTAAAAATGCAATGCATCAACACATATGACTAGTTGATCCCCAAGGTGCTCAACATCAAAAGGTCCCTTATTGCACAAGGGGGGACACCTGTAGATCAAGAAAATCAAGATAATCACCCATCAACCAGTTATAACGAAAAACCTCGCACATGGGAAAAGAATAAGAATGTCATTAACAATGGTGTCGTTGATTCCAAAGTGATCATCAATGCCCCAAGGCAAAACATGCAATCATATCAACAACTACAAACCAACAATTGAAACAACACACAAGCCAATGCGGTATCACAACCACCCAATAATCAAGTGATCAACAATTTGAGCAATCAAGGGGGACCACCCCCACGAAACAAATATCCCCCCAAACAAAAATACACAACCCTTGGGGAATCAATTGAATCTATCATGAAGCACTAGTATAAGAGAATCTCATTGAAATCCTCATCTATGAGAATTATCAAGAGCCCCAAGTGAAACCACTATGGTATAATGAAAACCACCTTTGTGATTTTCATAAAATCAAAGGGCACACGAAAGCCAATTGCATGAGATTGAAAAATCTAATCCAATATCTTATTGATGACAAAGTCATAAACATTGAACAACCTGTCAAAAATCAAGACTTTAAGATATACACGAATCTGATACCAGATCACAATAAAGGGAATAACCATGGAAAGACAAAATATGGCAATGTAAACCATGTTTACGATCATGTCATTGCATCCCTAGATGAATGGTTCACTATTGTTAACATCAAAGGAGCCAAAGCCGATTATGGAGTCACCACACATGGTGGAAAGGTTACCATTGTTGGACCATCCCAACCACCAAAGGCATCAACCTCTAATCTGAAATCCATTCCCAATGGCTATAATGTCTTGGACCAGCTGAAAAGAACCGCCGCTCAAATCTCCATCATGGAGTTACTAAAGATCTCACCCGCACATATGAAGATCCTAGAGGAAGCATTGGCCACATCCATTGTCCCTATAGATCTTGATGTAGATCAGTTCCAAGCTATGGTCAAACACATCACCATGCCCCATCTCCTAACATTTCTGATCAGGACCTCCCAACACAACCATCTCATAACCATGTACTCCATCTCAAGGTCTTGGTTCATAAAAATAAAGTCGAAAGGGTCTTGGTGGATGGGGGTGCAAGTCTAAATATTTGTTCACTCAAACTGATAAAGAATTTGGGATTCTCCAAGGACTCCATTAAAAAAGGTAAATGTATTACAATTAGGGCATATGACGATCAAGAAAGAGTGTCTCAAGGCACTATTCAACTCCCTATTCAAATAGGGCCAGCCATCATGGAAACCACATGCCAGGTCCTTGACCTTGATTTTCCTTATAATATCCTCCTGGGACGACCATGGATCCATGGGATGCAAGCTGTCACATCTACCTTCCATCAATGTGTCAAGTTTCCCTATCAAAATCAAGAGGTCACAGTCCATGGCGGTCCTGAGCCCTTTTACTATTGTAAAAACCTAGAAGCTAAGTACTACAAAATCCCTCAAGTTCTAAAGAATGATGAAGGCCCTTCAACCCCATATGTAGACCCGACTACTTTAGCCTCCACTTCTGAGACAAAGACACCCGCCATTCCTGACATCTCTAAAATCAAAGTCATTATCCAAGACAATGGGTGTGGTGATTACAAAATGAAGAAGAGTGCTTTCATAATAGAAGAGTTACCCCAATCTCCTAGGTCTCATGGGTAGCCTCAACTGATTGAAACATCATCCCAAACCTTCAAAGTAGACCCCTCTAGATTCAGATGTTGGGGGGACCTAAATCGAGAAGTGGTAGATGAAAAAGACATATCAATTCTACTATACCAAGATGAAAGGCATGTGCCTAATCTTCTCATGGATGATAGCAATGTTGGCGTAAAATCTAACACCTCTGGAGTGCAGGTTTGTACGAACAGCTATGTACACTACGCAATGAGTGCTCTTCAAATTAGGAGGGGAAGCTCCCTTGTTGTGCTGGAATGCATGAAAAAGAAAAGTAATCTAAGTCCTATCTTTTTGTTCTCAGCTGGAAGAGGCACAAGGTTAAGAAAACCAAGAACGTTGCAGCTAAGGATTTTCTAGTTTCGAGATCATTAACTACAACTAAGCTATCTACTTTAAATCTATCCAATTTCCTCAGAAAAACAGAGCATGAGGAAATGGAGCGGGTTTGACTATCGGACGATAAACGAGTTTAGATTCTCTTGAGGCAAGGTGTGGCATCTATCACTCAATCTAGACAAGTTTATTGGGCACAAAACAGATTTAAGAATTTACCATGACAATCTTATGAAACCCTATGTGGCATAACACTTGATCAAAATAGTAAAGACTTACAAAACAGATTTATCATCACAATCTCATGAAACCCTATGTGGCATAACACTTGATCATAATGATAAAAGGGTTCACAAAACAGATTTATCATCGCAATCTCTTGAAACCCTATGTGGCATAACAATTGATCACAATGGTAAAGATACACAAAATAGATCTATCATCATAACCTCTTGAAACCCTATGTGGCATAACAATTGATCATAATGGTAAAGTTGTACAAAATAGAAAGAATTCACCATTACAATTGCATGAAACCCTATGTGGCATAACAATTAATTGTAATAGCGAAGACACATGAACAAATACCAAAAGAGCAATATTGAGGGCAAGGTAGGCGCAGCATATATTTCTCTCTCAAGCAAAAGTTAATTACAAATGAGCAAAAGCTCTTATTTATATACATCAAGGTGTAGGGAACCCTAAAATCACCTTGTGTTAACTACTGATCTAGCAAATGCATGCAAGATTAATTATTAAACCCTAATGAAGTAAACTATACAGTTAACTGGAAAGCTACCATCAGTTAACCGATACAAATAACCTAAATGGACCATGTGCAAGCATGCACGTCCTTATTTAAAGCAAAGTTAACTGGACACTACCCTTAGTTAACTGGAAACCCTAACCCTAACTCCTGTGATGATAATTCCAAGGATGAGATAAGCATGCGTTCAGTCAGCAAGTAAACTTAAGACTGAAAGTCGAGTTAACTGTTGCTCATGACTCAACCCTTGAAATTAACTGCAGGTTCCAACTGGCAGATCACTCCATGTCATCTCGGTCTAACACTGCGACCAAGAACTCATCCATTACTCTGTCTTCCGGCACTCTGACGCTGTCCAAAAATAATAATCTGCTTCTTCAATTCTCTGTCGCCTTCTTTGACTGTATGCATACATTCTTTAACATCTTCAGTCGCCTTCTTGAAACTTGCTGAAATTACTGAAAATGTGATCAGAACCTCCATCAAGATATCACAAACATGCTTCTGAAACTCAGTTTGTACAACCTCGAGATCAGCGTAGGTACCATCTTCACGAAGACAATGGCATGGGATTTGAGTGACTTTGGCGGCTCCGTAAATGGAGTAAACTCTGTTCCTTTTGCAACGCTTCATTGTCAGCTGCTCTGATGAAAACCTAAATTAAGACCGATTTGGTCTCGATTTTAGTCTAGAAATCGCCTTCTGAAAAACTTGCCTGTTGACTGTGAACACGGCTATCTTCTGACAACTTTCTCGGAAAGCAAAAATGGCTCCTGGTGAGGCTAAAAATAGCATGTCGGAGGATAATTTTCACCAAAAATTCTAAGACATGGGTTTTGTCCGGAAAATGATTCTAAGACAACCCACAATGTCAAAATTGTGAAAAAACGCCGTTTAGCCTAACATGCAAAGACTTTTCAGTCGAGAACTGCAGGGTTTTAGAGCTTCGGGGCAATTTTCATAAGAAAATCTGGAACATGGGTTTTGTTACATTCTTAGAAACCCAGATAGCTGGATTCTCGAAAAAATGTGTTTCAAGCCCACATGCAAAGAAATTCTTGAAAAAAGCACAAAGCTTCAGAATGAAGACTACGGGGCTATTTTCTCGAAAAAATCTAAGATGTGGGTTTTGCTGCAAATGCTGAAATATGTGAACCCAGATGATTAGATTCTGAATATGTGTTGAATTTCTTTGACATGCGAAGAAAGTACCTAAGGTGAGAAATAGAAGAAATAAGACAGAAGATAGAAAGTTTTGCTTGTCTGCTTCTGAAAAATCTGCCAACTTCTTCCTTGGAACTTGATGAAACCTCCATGCAAAGTGAAAATAAAGTCTAGAATCACCTTCCTCTGAACAATTTGAACTCGTTGCTATGAAGAACGCTGAATTCAGACACCTGTAGCACCTTTAGCTTGCTGCTCGCTCAAGAAGAATGTAGGCTTCGAAGTTTGAAATGAAGAAATAATGGATGCCAAGGCTGAAATAAATAAGCTTTCATCATTGAAATTCACATAAAGCACTAAAGCTTGAAAAATGGCGCTTGGCTTCTAATTGGACCTCACTTTAGTTAACTGAAACTAAAATATGCTAAATAAAGCACCATGCTTTAGGGTTTTCCCTTTTCAATCTTCAGTTAACAACTTCATGCGATTTTGACTTCAGTTAGCACTTCATATTAAGTTCGCCATCCTTCACACTTGCTTTAGATTCACAAATTTGAACTAAGGCATCCCTTTTGAGAACTCCAGTTGACAATCTTTGTTGAAAATAATTTACCAATTTCATGCTTTAAATCTAAAAATAGCAACCCTTTCAAGACTTCAGTTGACATTCTTTCTAAAATGCGTAGCTTCACTAATTTATGCTTCATCAATAAAATCTAAATATGGCGACCCTTTTGATAAGTTCAGTTAACACTCAAATGCGCCATACTTCACAAATTTATGCTTCACCACTCATGTCGTCCCTTTTGGAACTTCAGTTGACACTCAATGAAGCACCATCTTCACTAAAACTTCACAATTGCAACCAAATTCACCATGCATGTGAACTCTAGTTGACATTCACTGATAATCTTCAGTTAAGTGAACATGCAATCAAGTTAACTCAACATGCAAGATAGTTAACTGAACATGCAAACTAGTTAACTCGACATGCAAACTCAAAAGATCACTCAACATGCCAATATATGAACTGAAGATGACAACCCAGAAAACGTTTAGTCTAACTGCAGTCAAAACTCCAGTTAAGGCGTCCATTCAACTCTCTTTCGAAAATTCAACTTTTGAACTCTCAAGGCGAATCCCAAACTTAGCCAAATTTCATGAAAATTTAAGCTAAAACCTCTGCCGGGACCTCTGTTCATCCTTTGACACTGGTTGACTGACTACTCCAATTGGCTGGCTGACAGGTGCATCGCAGAGCTGAGTAAAAACTAATCAAAAGATATCTTGAGACTGGAAACCATAAAATTGACATTTGAAGGCCCAAAAATCCAAGCGCCTTTTTCAAAAGCTGCGCTTTTTCACAGACTGTCAAATTTTGACTTTTGCATTTTGTACGAAGGGAAAAATAAATCGTTCATAACTTCTGTTTTACCAACTTTCAGGACTGGATCTCAGATTCACTGGGGAGCTAACTTCAATCTGTACGACAACTGCAAAGGCACACTTCTCCAGAAAACATCATCTGAGGGGTGAAAATCAAGGGCGCCTTTTTCAAAAGTTGCTCTTTTTCCTCCAAACTTAGCCATTTCTGGAAATGATCAAAATAACATAAAAACTACGACTGCAAGCTGCTGAGTCATCTTCTGATCTGACGGAGACAGGCAACGGAAAGTTGAAAGTAACACGGACAAATTAAACATCTGATATCATTAGAAAGAAAGCATTAAAGGCTTGAAAAGCTAAGGCGCCTTTCTGAAAAGGTGCTCTTTTGCTTATTTCTTTGATATTTTGACCAAGATTTGACCCTACGTTCGACCTCAGGTTCAGGCACTTCAGCAACTCAGATTCACCCACTGACGGATGCGTCGCGAAGCTTGAACAAAAGTGAGATAAACATCTTGGGTGGCATTTAGCCAAAAACCTACATTTGGCACCTCAAAAAGATGGGCGCCTTTTCCAAAAGCTGCGCTTTTCTCCAGTGTTAGCCAATTCTCACTTTCGCCTTATTTTGCGCTATATCCACCACAACTTGCTCGAAACAGGTCCGTTTGACAAGCTTGATAGCTCACTGCGAAGCTGACGTGATGCTGGACGAATGTCTGCTGGAGGTGATAAACCCTAAAAATAGGATTTGTGCCCCTAAAAGATAGGGCGCCCATTTGAGAATGTGCTCCCTTCTCCAGAGATAGAAAATTTTGATGTTTTTCCTTCAAATTTTCATTTTTCTTAAATCTCTTCAATAACAGACTGACATTACACTAACACCAATTCCATATTTGAAAAGCCCAAAAACGACCTTCTGACATCACTTTAACAAGATTAAGACTCAATTAAGCAAAATGCCTTAGTGAAGCAAAAATTTTGGTTTTGGGTACAACAAGCAACAAAGGACTATAAATGATGCTTGGTATGGGCTATAACAGAAACAAGAAACTTGGGCAAAATGACAATAGTCTTCTAGTACTACTGATTCCTAAGAAGTGTATGAGAAATCTTGGCCTTGGATGTACTCCTCTGAAAATAAGCATACTTGGAAAAGGTGCTCGGTTAGAAAATTCAAAGCTCCCCCTCAATTGTAGGTATCCACAGGTTTTCCCTTAGACAACTGTACCTTTGACGTAACCGATGTGTGTGACAAGGACCCCCTAACTAACTTACCCATGCTATTCAAGGATTCCTCCCTTCTCATGATTAGTACCCTATCTTTTGATTCAAGCAACCAAACCCATGAGCTAAACTTAGTCTATCCCCAACTCATCGATTATGATCAATGAGGACCACCAATTCTAGACACGTTCAAAAATGATGAGGCTCTCTTATAATTCATGGGATTGTGGGATATGATACCATATGGAGATCACAAAGCAGGATTCGACATTGTGCTTGACACATAGGCCTATTATGGGGAAACAATTAAATCCTTCAGTCGCAAAAGTGAAAATTTAAGAATAATATCTAGTTCTTTTAGTGAAAACCACAATGTGGCACTCTCAGACCCGAAAAATAGTAAAAACAAAGGATGCATCCAATGGTGAAAACCTCTATGAGGTGCCAGAGGATGAGGGATTCAATCTTCTCCTTAGTGTTATTCATAAAGAGAAGTCAACACCCTTAGCAGAGAAGTGCAATCCAATCAACCTAGAAATAGAAGAAATGCCACATATTACCTTCTATACTGAATCACTTGACACTCTTGACAAAAGAATAGGAACTCCTAGCTACGTTTCTAAGAGAAAGAAAGGTAAACTTTGCATGGACCTATGTTGACATGCTTGGGCTTTATCCAGAAGTTGTGGTTCACCACCTACTTGTATATCCCGAAGCAAAACCAGTAAGACAAAAACTGAGAAAGATGCATCCACAAATATCATTATTGGTCAAGATGGAATTACAAAAGCTCCTTGATGTTGGTTTCACATGGCCAATTGATTATCCAGAATGGGTTTCAAATCTTGTACCTGTTTCAAAGCCCACTAGGGGCATCCGCATCTGCACTAACTTTAGAGATTTAAACAAAGCATGTCCCAAGGATGATTTCCCTCTCCCAAACATAGATATTATTATGGATATGATGGAAAGACATGAAATGCTATCACTAATGGATGGATTCTCAAGGTACAATAAGATCATGATAGCCAAGGAGGACCAACACAAAACGACTTTCACTTGTCCATGGGGGACGTATTGCTGGAATATGATGCCATTTGGGTTGAAAAATGTAGGAGCTACCTATCAAATGGCCATGACACTAATCTTCCATGATATGATTCAAAAAAATGTGGAAGATTATTTGGATGACATTGGCCAAGTCAAAGAAATTTTGATATCACATACCAACTCTAAGCTCCATCTTTGACAAGCTAAAAGAATACAAGGTCAAGATCAATCCAAAAAAGTGTTTCTTCGGGGTACAATCAAGAAAGTTACTAGGGTACATTGTATCCATGAGAGGAATCGAGATAGACCTTTCCAAATTCAAAGAAATTCTAGAGATGGAGGCACCAAGGACATTAAAACAGTTAAGGGGTTTACAGGGAAGACTCCAATCCATTTGTCGATTCATAGTGCAACTAGCATATAAGGCTATCCCATATTCTCATCTACTCCACAAGGGGGTAGCATACAAATGGGATGAGAAATGTGATTGGTATTTTTAAAAAATCAAAGAGTACTTGCTCACACCACCAGTTCTTATGCCACCAATTCCAAGAAAGCCCTTGATCCTGTATATATCAGCGACAGCAACATCCCTTGGCACTCTCTTAGCACAACATGATGAAAATGGGAAAGAGAGAGCTATTTACTACATCAATAGAACTTATATGGTGGGACATGAGTTGATTACACATCCATTGAGAAGGCTTGCTTAGCTGTCATGTTTGCAACACCAAAGTTCAGACACTATATGCTAGCACATCAGATAAAACTCATTGCCAAGATAGACCCTCTCAAGTATTTGCTTTCTAAAGCAATGCTCACAGGGTGAAACTAAATGGGTTATGATCCTGAAAGAACACAACATTGAGTATGTAGAATGGAAGGCCATAAAAGGACAAGAAATTGCAAATCAGCTAGCAGAAGCACCGATATATTCAGAGAATCCACTTGTATCAAAATTCCCTGATGAGTCCATCTTTAATGTAAGTGTGTCCAATCACTGGAAAATGTGTTTTAATGGATCCTACACATAGCATGGGTCAAGAGCTAGAGTCTTCTTCATTACACCACAAGGGGATTTCATACCTAAATCATACAAGTTGTCTTTTCCTTGCACAAACAACATTGCAGAATATGAGGCTCTTGTCATAGGGCTCAGAATTGTAGTACAATGGAATATCATGACACTCAAGGTCTATGGATATTCTCAACTTATCATCAACCGGGTCAATGATGAGTGCCAAACAAAATATGACAAGTTGACCCCATATAAGAAACTAGTGGAAAGCCTCAAAGAGTCCTTCATTGATATCACGTTTGAGCATATACCAAGAGCAAATAATAGAGCAGCGAATGCTATGGAAACTATTGAATCACTACTAGATGTCCCACATAATGTCCCAAAGCAAGAATTCCTTGTAGAGCAGCTTCTTGTACCAACATTTGAGGTACCAGAGTTTGAATTCGTGTGTGAAATCGTTGGTCCCGATGATCCCTGGTATCATGATATATACACCTACTTGAGAATAGGAGTCCTACCTGCTGATATAACCCCAAACCTTAAAATAAAATTTGTCAAGAAGTCATCTCACTTTGTTATCTTAGGAGACACCTTATACCGTAGGAGTACCGAGGGAACCTTGTTACAATGCCTTAACATTGAGCAAGCTTTGACTGCTTTAACCGAGGTACACAATGGCATTTGTGGGTCACATTCGAGTGGTATGACCTTGGCTAAGAAATTGTTGAGGACTGGATGCTATTGGCCTACAATGGAGAAGGAATCTCATGACTATGTCTGAAGGTGCATGCAGTGTCAACAACATGGGGATCTCATTGATGCACCAGCTCAGGAGCTCCACCCAATCATCACACTTTGGCCCTTTTCACAATGGGGGCTCGATCTTGTCAAAAAAATCACCCCCACCTCATCCAATGGACATAAGTTCATCATTACCGCCACGGAGTACTTCATGAAGTGGGTAGAAGCCATTCCTATGACCTATATCATAGGAAAGCAGATATCCAAATTCATCTTGAACTACCTAATTTTTCGCTAAGATGTCCCTCAAGCCATTATCTTAGATAATAGGAAACCTTTCAAAAACCAAGATGTTTGAGACCTATGCCAAAAGTTCAATATCCAACATCGCTTTTCCACTCCATACTACCTCAAGGAAATGGCCAAGTTGAGGCTATCAATAAGACCATATTGAAAATCCTAAAGAAGGCAGTCAATGACGTTGGTCATGACTGGCACTTACAATTGAATCTTGCCTTATGGGCCTACCAAACGAGTATCCAAAAACCAAAAAGTTCCACCCCTTTCTCCCTAGTCTACGAATTAGAAGCCATCCTCCCTATTGAGATCAAGCTCCCATCCCTAAGAATATCATTGCAAAATCTCATCATAAATGAAGAATATCGAGTATCACAATTGAATGAGCTGGAACTACTGAATGAGCGATACATGGATGCCTTGAACCATCTGCAAGTCTACCAAAACTGTCTCAATCAAAGCTACAACAAGAATATTAGGAGTCAGACCTTTCAAGTCGAAGAGCTCGTGTTAAAGGAAAATCAGAAAAATGTACCAAATCCAAATAGCAAGTGCAAGTTTGAACCCAATTGGTTGGGACCCTTTATCATCACAGCGAGCTACAAATTAGGAGTATATCAGCTATCCACACCGGAAGGGGAACCTCTGTAGGAGCCTATGAATAGCTCCCATCTCAAAAAGTTTTATGCCTAAATCTTACAAGGTATAAATCCAAAAATATAAAAATCCAAAAAAAATAGAAAAAGGATTGAAAATAGTAAAGAAAAAAATTGTCCTCTAGTGAAAACCACTTCGGTGGCGCTTTGGGCAAGTACCTTGGTGAAAACCTGGCAAACAAGAGCCTTGTTTACGTAAATAAGCACTTTCCATCCACCATGGTCACTGCAGCTTGTTCTGCATCATCCATTCATCACGCTTTCATATCTCCATCTGCCACTTATATGCATCTGTATCATAGCTTGATCCTGTGTTCATATCATTATCCCTCCTAGTACTACTCGACCCATCCCCAAGGTCAATTTGTCCTACCTATATCAGAGTAGACTATTGCATCACACTGGGGACATGTCCTTATACCTGCATCAAATCAAATTCATGTATATTCTTGAAATCTTCCCTAAAATCATAAAATTAAAAAACATCATAAAATCAAACAACCCAAAAACATTCAAAACATGTCAAAAATCCAAAAACAGGTCAAAAAGTCAGTCAAAAAAGTCAAAAATAGAGTCGTCTTGTCAAACTACGGGTCTTTGAGCTCTAAATGTAGGCAAGTTTGATCTTTGATCATCCCCCGAGACAATTAGGTTAGTCCTTTAGGAGTCTTTCACAATAAACTGATAATCCATCTATTCATATCTCATCAATAAAATGAGTTTGTGCCAGTCGAACTATGTGGTCTCTACGTGTATAACGTAGGCAAGGCTCATCTTTGATCAGTCCTTGAGGCCCCTATGATAGGTATTTAGGTTAGGTCCTTGGTCAAAATCTCATAAAACACCAAAAACATTAGAAATTTTGAAAATCAAAACATTTGTAAAAAATCTTGATAATACCAAAAATAGCCTCAAAACATTTCAAAACATCAAAAACATCCAAATATTTGAAAAAAAAATCTATCCATCCCATTTCACTTTCACTTGCAATAAACATCCGCTCATAATAAACGATCGTCACCCCCAACCTTTGGTATGGCAATCAGAAACAAGTCTAGCAAGTTACAAGTGAAAACTCAAACATTAGGGTCTCAAGTCTAGGTCAGTAGGTAAACAAGTTGGTTAACTCTTGGTATTAATAGGCCATCATCCAGTCAATCCCAAAATCATCTAATAACATCATGCCCTAGGATGCATCCTTCCTACAATGGACATCAACATCAAGCATCACCATAGTTTAGTCTTGGCTAGCGGTATGAAGAACATTGACATGTTTGTTTACTTGATCTTTTCTTTTGATTTATCTTATTGTGCTCATTCCAATGACCTCTCGATGATGTCTAATCAAAATGATTTAGAGAGAAAGGAATGGGGAATTAATCATTATCTTTTCTCTGTTGTGCTTGTTGGATATTCTTGTAATATAACCTTGGTCATGCTAACTTTGTTCAGTTTGTAGGGAGGATGTTTTGGATGTCTTGTTGACTATTGCATTGGAAGGTTTTTCTTTTATGTGTTTTGGTCTAAGATGTTTGAAATTTTTGAACTACATTCTAACAAGGATTCGTATGCCAAGTGTGAACAGGGATACTCCTATTTGTTTGTCGAGTCAAAGTCCATCTCACTAGGTACAATGCCATCTTGGTTTTCTATACCTTGATGCGTCGTCTCTATGTTTGTTATCAAACATAAGGTAAGTAAGCCCTTTTAAAATTCCAATCTCTGATAAGCAATACATCATCATCAAACTCTCATCCATCTCTAATAAAGTCTCCTCAAATAATGGACTTGTTGGATCCTCTGGTCATCATCTCATTTCTTATTTCTTCTCTCTACACTAACATGGTATCATGATAGTCAACCAAACATCACCATTGCATCCATCCTACATCCACAAACCATCACCATGATGCATATCATTCACATGCATTGCATTTCCATCATTGCACCATAATATAGATTGGTTATTCTAAGCATCTCATAAACCATACATTTGCATCCATTGCATAATCATATAGACATCATCACATCATCCATACATGCATCATCATATTGCATCATAGAAAAGATAATGAAAAAAGAAAAAGAGCATATCATAACATTCCATACATAACATATCACATCATCCATTTTACATTACCATTTGGGGCATAATATAGATTTGTTATTCTAAGCATCTTAAGACCATCTCATTTGCATCATCATCATAACCATCCATACTTCCATCTTGAATCTCTTTGTCATGAGATTGACCCTCAAATCAAACTTTTCACTCAATCTCTCGAGGGAGCAGTGTACCAGTATACTTCTTTCCACTGGGGCAACAGTGGAGCATCCAAAAAAATAAAAAAAATTTGAATTTTGATCTCGGCAAGATTATTCTTTGAACCAACGCAGCTGGTACATTGCTTCAAAAAGGGTCAAAATGTAGACACTCGAAATATCTTGATTGATGTCATGCACTTGACTTTGGTTCACTAACATTGATTCTTCCTCAATCACCTCTCTACTAACCATTTAATCGAATAATCTTTATTTGATTAAATTCATCCAGATTCCTCTTTTAGTTAAATAAATCAATCTTTATTTAATTAAACACTAATGTCCTCTAATTAAATAAATCATTTTTTTTATTTAGTTAGCTCCTAATGTTCTTCCTTTAATTAAATAAACCAATCTTATTTAATTAAAACCCTCATATTCTCTCTTTAATTAAATGAATCAACTTTGTTTAGTTAAATCCTAAGGTCATCCCTCTTTAATTAAATAAATCAATTTTATTTGATTAACTCCTAAGGTTCTTCATTTAATTGAATAGATCAAATTTATTTAATTAAATTATTAATACCTCAAATTCCTCTCATTTTGATTTAAATAAATCTAAAAATCTAAATCAAATGTCAAATCAAACTAACCTCCATCTAAGTTAATTAAATCTTGATTAACTCTAACACTAATCCTCAAATCCTCTAGCTTTTGCAACTTGCACACATAAATCAATTTATTTGATTTAATATTTCATCTATTTCCATTCAAAAATGGTATCTCATTGGAATATTCCTCCAATTTGAAATCTCCCTCCCAAAAGGACTTTTCCTCCAACATGGAATTTATAACTCTTACATGTCCTTTTTCTTGAGCCAAGTGGCATTAACTCATCTTTCAACTCTTCCTCCACAAGCCATCTTTTGAATTTAAAATTCCACCTTATTGCATTTATCATGCACATTGATCAAAATGTGCTCCACCTCTCTTCAATAGCATGTTGACAAGTGGCACATTGTCATTGGTTCATCTTTAGTCCCACATCCTTCATGTTTCTCATTCCTCCATCCTTCATTCCTATAAATGGAGGACTCTTCTATTGATTTTGGATCCACAACTTGAGGCAAGATTACTATCTACAAATTTTGAGCAAATTCATCCATCTTTCATCAAAGTTATCATAGCATTTCATCATCATAGATAGGTTATTGATAATTTTATCAATGATCACATTGTTCATCATCAAAGCTTGCAAGGAATCGGGAAAGGGCTACTTTCCACATCAAAGTAGCACCAATTCCCCCATGGGATGCTGGTTTGAATGCTTAGAATGAGTTTTATTAGCTTTCATTAAATTAAATTTTCTTTGTTTCTTGTTCTTTGCATTTGAATGAATTGCATGGGGAATGATTTTTTAGAATTGTTTGATGACTAACATTGGGTTATTTGATGATGTTTGAGAAGGTCTAGATCAACCATTCACAGGTACATTTTAACCCCTCTTGATGCGTGATTGTCTACTTTAGTGTGAGTTTGAAGTAAGTTCATCCTCTCACTAAAGTGGGGGCTAAATGTAGTGTAGAAAAATGTATCCCTTTACATTTTCACACTTACTTGGGCCCTCATGGATTTTGGCTTAATGTTGCCTTGATTTAGTGTTGTAATGTGGATGACACATTTGCATTAGGTCTTGGGTCCTTGTGAACTAATGGATTTTAATGGTAGCTTGCTAAAGTGTTGTAACTCGCTTTCACACTTTTCTAAGGTTTTATCAAACAACTAAGCATAATAAACCTATTTTTAATTAAAATCAACATTAATCTTGCCTTGTTTGGAGTGTTCTAAAGTGTTGTAACACACTTTCACATTTCTCTGGGATTTTCATTAATAATTGGGCTTTACTGTGCTTTAATTGGCCCTATTTTGCATTCTCATTTATTGCATCTTTTCGAGGATAATCCCGACACCAATCAATAACCAACCATAATTTAGGTGTTTCTGGCTTGTGTGTCCTAGATTTGGTGGTCTAGGACTCATTCAACACCTTGGGTGAATGGGTCCCACCTGGATCATTTGGCCCTGAACCGGTTATCACACCTTTTTAAGCACTTTTTTATTTTTGGTCCCATGGTGAATGAGTACCGTGTGGCCCAAAATTAAAATTAATTCAAATTTCTAGAGAGATTTTATTCTCCTAGATTTGATGTCAGCTTGTAGTGTTGTAATTTCGGGAATTCTTGCATAATTGAGTATAAATACAAGTCTCTTTCACTCATATTCACACCTAGCATTCAAGAGAGTTCACAAAAGAGCATTTGAGCATTCACAAGAGCATTCAAGAGTATTCAAGGACAGATTATCAAGTATTTTAGAGCATTCTTCAAGTGTCAATCATCATGCCAAGGATTTCATATATCATGTTTGTTATTGTGCTAACAATTGTGATGTAGGGTTTGTGATTCAAGCAAGTGTTTCAAGCAAGATCAATATCAATCAAGCAAGAGTCAAGAACCACATCCATTACAACCATTTCAAGTATATTTGTAGAACCTTATTGCTAGGGTTTGGTGAGTTGCAACACTGCTATTTGTTCATTCATCATTCTCCATCTATATTTGCTTTCATTTCAAGGTTTAATTACCAACAAGGGGTTTGATCAAGGAAAACCCCTATTCACTAACCTAACAACATTTTTCCCTCTCCTTTGCATGTGATTTGAAGGTTTAGGTAACACATTTCATAAGGAGTAAGATTGGAGAAAAGTTTTAAATCATCTAAAGTTGTCAAAGTTGTCATCAAGCCTTAGAGAGCCTTGTAGAAGACCTACAGGTTGCAAATATGAGACTCAAATCTAAAAAATAGTCAAGAAGGAAAGAGTAGACAAAGAAGTAGGATAAGCTTTTGAAGTTTTAGAAAATCCCAATAGTACTGATTCACCACTTCTAACGAATGAGTCCTAGTTCCGGTACATTTTTAAGATTTTGCAGATTTGGACACCCTTTTGGAAAATTTATGTTCCTGCACATTTTCCCAAAAACTAGAATGATTCAGCTAGCTTGGTGAATGCATCCTAGCCAACCTTCACAGCAGAATTTAGAGTGATTCAGACCTCCATTCAACCTTCTCCAGATTTCCAAGTGCACACTTTTTGTTTTATAGTTTTCTTTTGCATTTCATTCAATTTTCTAGGTTATTTAGTGTTAGTTTGCATTCAATTAGGGTTTTTCATTTCATCTTGCATTTCATTATCTTTTCCAAGTTTACACTTGGTGGTGAACCCCTCATTAGATCACATTCAACCCCTAATACAACCCTTTTGCAAGATCTCTTTCTCTTTTGCATTGAGATCTCAATGGTTTTTTCTTAAATGAAAGTTAGTGAAAATTGCCCCTTTTAGGTCATAAAACCCCTAAAGGTAGGAGAGCATCCAATTTTTACCCTTTCGGCCACTTCCTCCCCATAGATCACCAACAAAATGGGTTTAGATGAAGTGTTAGGGTACACCATAAGAAGGCAAGCAATCCTAGACCTGGCTGCCATGGAGAAGGATCAACATCCAAAAGGCGCATTAGGCATGAAAGGAGGCACTAGGGGTGAAGGGGCCACACAACAGAAAGTAATTGAGCCATGGAAACAACAGAGGAGCCAGTGAAACCTCCAAAAATGGCTCAAGTAAAAAAGTGAGGGAAGCATAATAGTATTACAGTAACATAACTCATCGTTATAGATTATGCATTTATTATTGTTATTATGATCAGTCAATAGTATTTTGTAGCAGCAATTTGAGGTTATAATATATTTGTTATGCTTATTTCTATCATATTTTTTATACTATTATTATTATCTCCCTTTGATCCAACAAATGGTATCAGAGCCAGAAGAATTTGGGGGGGTTTAATGTTTGAAAGAATTAACGTCATCAACTATAACTGTAATTGCAAAAGCTTGGTTCATTGGGGGAGAGAAGAATATTTTTTTAGAATAAACTAATTTCTCCACTCTCCATGTATGTTGTTAGTTAAAATTGAACTGCACATATTCTCCAGCAATTAAAACTGTTTTCTATATTTCCTAAAAAAATGTTAGACTAGTTTCCACATCTCCTAATCTGCTCTCCACATCTTCTAAATTTGTTATGTTATAGACTTCTATTTTTGTTATGTCTCCTAATCTTAGTTGAGATTGTTTGCGTGAAATCTTCTATAAATGTAGAGGTAATGTAAATTGTATGAATGAATTTTATTTTTTGTATGTTATAGCATTCATGTTACTTTCTTCTCTTCTTTCAAAATGGTATCAAAGAAATTCATTTAAGACACGTTAGAATATTGTCGATGTCTGAGGAGGACTAACTACCTAGAAGTAGAAAGTAGCTGGAAGAGGTTGATACTGCAATTGTGAAGAAGGAACAAAATCATTTTTTTGAGCTATCTTTCAAACAAAGCCAAGAAAATATTGCAAAGAAGAATTTATTGCGTAGAACTCAAAATGGAGACCGTATCTGCCAAGGGAGATATCTAATTGTTACATCCAAATCACTACCAATTGAGAGGCAATTAGTTTTACAGGTTACTGCCAAATATTTTGAAGGGAGTCACAATATTTTAGAGGTTCAAGTGGGAAGTTATTGCCAATTGGTGATTGAGAACTAGACTAGTTCGTAGACATGACAACAAACAACAACATTTCTCAACCAAAAATTCCCATTTTCAATGATAAGAACTATGATTTTTGGTCAATAACAATGAAAAAATTATTTTTCTCTTAGGATGTGTGGGATCCTATAGAAAATGGTTTTATAGAGCCATAAGATTAGGCAGCCTATTTGGGATTAACACAAGTAAAAAAGATCAACTCAAAGATCATCTTTGTTCTTTATTCAATAAACTATGGATGATTTGATGTTCCCTAGGGTTGTTGCAACAACTAGGTCCAAACAAGCTTGGGAAGCATTAGAAACTGCTTATCAAGGTATAAGCAAGGTAAAGGTAGCTAATTTACAAACACTAAGAAGTTTTGAAAATCTTCATATGAGTGGTTCTAAATCTATAGATCATTTTTATTTTCTCATTATCTCCCTGCTTACATCGGACGAGATCTAAGAAGGTCATCTTTGGACCAATGTTAGCTTGGAATTGATGGAGAAAACTAATTCATGAGTTGATCAAATGAGAATATAGAATTATCAGTTAAGGAAAAGTACCACTAAAGTGATGTGTCCTTGAGAGGTCGAGGAAAGAGTTTTGTCATCAAAGCATCATGATGAAATAAATTCCTACACATGGCATTGAAGGCTGACACATGTGTTTATGGATCCCCTTTGCCACCATACTTTTCAAACTTGGGAATTTTTATTCCTTGTGGGAAGGGAGTACTCAGGATTGCTACTAACAATAGGCTATGTCAAAAGAAAGGTTGAAAAATAGGCTGGGCAACAACTTGGGAGAGGCCCACCAACTGGTTTTGCATCCAACCCATGTTTTGAAAAAGGGCATTCAGAATAGGGTCAAAGGATGAAAAAGGCCCAGTGGAACCACCAAAACCAACACTACTAGAACCACATCTGAAGCCACCTCTTGAGCCACTGTTGTGACCACCACTAGAGCCGCCACCACCAGTAGGGCCCACCTCCACTACCAAATCCATCACCACTCATTCCACCGGAGCCCCCACCACCAAGGGAAACAAGAGGGGTGAAACTGAAACCAAGGGGTATTCTACTCGCCTTAACGATAGGGGGCTTTTGAGAAGCAAAGGAAACACTAATTGAAGGGTGTGTTTTGGCCATGCATGTGGAGGTGGTGGGTATCGGGATGCCTATTTGTCTCTCATAGGCATCGAGCACTTCCCCTCAGGTAGTACTCAGTCTAGGCTTATACGAGGGGATATAAGCTTCAGTTAGATCAAAAAGGCCACATAAGAACTCTATACTATCTGATCCTTTCCCAACAAATGTCTCACCTCACTAGCAATCCTAACGGCTCTTGCCATGCTCAGTGTTCTCTCCAAATGCTAAACGAGGTCTAACAATCTGTTATCTAATGCTAAAAGTTTTTTCACGGGGATATGCACAGCCTCATCCTCCTCCACGGATGAAGCCATAGGGATACTAGAGTGGTAGGAATGTGAGTGGTCTCATTTATGAAAACCATCTCATTAGTAAAGTCTGCAGGAAAACCAATGGTAAAAATTCAATAGCCAGACCAGTGGAAAAATTGGATGTGAAACTAGAAGTGACCTTCATCTTCTCCATCAATAGGTGTTGCAAACTTCTCCTAACAATGTACTCAGAATTCATGGAATAGGTTTTGATTGTCATAAACCTTCACAACACTCAGGGTTACAGCACTCACCGAGTGCGAGGGAAAAAGTCTCAACACATGAAAATGGGTAGATGTTGTTCACATTGGGTTCACCAAAAATGTAAGAGAAGGGGACCAACCACACCAAGGCTCTAGGTCACAGAGAGTCGAGAGTGGAGGGATACCCTAACTTACCTCAAGCTAACGGGGGTATGGGATAGGAATTGAGAATGAAGAGCACTCTCAAGTGCTTCAGTCACTCTATAGATCTAAGAGTCTAGATAGGGCTAGATGAGCTAGTTTATAGAGTTCAAATTACACCTCAAACAACTCTATCTGAGGATGGTAGTGCGATTCTGGGACAACACAGCACACTGGAATCTCTTTGGTAGGTTGGCATCCGTATGGCCATAAAACATAAAGTATGGTATAAAACACCAAAGAACCTACTAACTGCCTAGCTCACTAGTTTTAATGAAATAAACAGGATGATAAAGTAGGAAAAGTAACTACATAAATGATAAAGCGAGTAGATAAAGACAAGGGTGGTGAAGATCAACTCACTAAAGCTCTAGTTCACCAATGAGCTCCACACACATGTTCACCTACACACAAGCAAGAGGGGAAAAATGTTGGGTTGTATAGGGGTTTCCCTCAGTCAAACCCCTGCTTTGGTGTTTCCACCTCCACAGACAACTAGAAAAGCCATGAAGTAGAAAGTACAATAAAGGAAAGTATTGAACACTACAAAAGATGCTATGTTACTCTATCAAAACACAAAAGTAAAATGAAGTGATACCACCTCTACCCAAAGGCTCTTAAGGCCAATGAAGGGAGAATGCAAGCAACGAGCTTGGAAAAGTTGAAACGGCCGCAGCAGTGATGAAGGGAGGTCTTGCAAGACTCCAAACTTGAAACTTCTATGGCAACACCACACATACAAGGATGGAATTGATGGAGTAACAAGCTTTCTTGTTGCAATGCTCAATGGAGTTGTGAAAAATGCTTGAGAGAATGTGATGGATTACTAGAGGATGAATGGATGAGTCTATAGAGGATTGCTAAAGATATGAAGTCATAGTGAAATGGATGCATTTGAAGATTGAAATGGAAGAGAAGAAGTCATTTTTTAGGTCATTTGGTTGAATAGAGGTGTTACAATTCATCCCCAATGAGGAGTGTAACATCCCTAAGCACTTTAGAGGTAGGAATCTATCAAGGATGGCAGTGCGTTGCACAGACATTAACGCACTGCACTTGCGTCCTTCACAAAAATTCACCCACCGACACACACAACATGTGCCAAGTGGATGGAAGATAGGTTGGTGATGTGGAATTTCATGTTTGGGTTTGGTTTTATAAGGTGAGGGTATGAAAAAGGGGAATTTACACAAGGGGGACAAATTCGATCCTATACAAATCCACTTGCAGACATGCATGAATGATAGAGTACACCTTTAGTTCACTACTTCTAAAAACACAACATTTAGGCTTCAAATTGATCTTCCATACTCGCATCATACACACACATTGATTCACACTTATCTCTATTCCCTTTGTGCTCTTGTCTCTATTTCCTTTATTCTCATCGCTTCTTCTTCCCTAACTCATTCTATATTTATACCATCTTCAAATTTGAAACATATCCAAAGTCGGCCATCCAAATTCAAATTCAAATTAGGTCAATGCCAAAAAATCCTATGGTGGAATTAGAATGAGGGAAACCCAAACACATGCTTCATAAGGACCCAAATAGATCCAACACACTTCATCAACTCCAAAGGTAGTATTTCACACAAGGTCAGCCAAACCAATGTAAAACACATAGAACAATTAAGCACAAAATTTCCAGATACCAAAATTATCTTCAATACAATCAAAACAACTCAACTCTAGAACCGCAAGTCATAAGACTTCATCAAAGAGAAATTTGGACCAACAAATATTCTCCCCAACTTGAACCAGAAACACAGAAAACCACAATTCACAACTAGTGAACACAACTTGCACTGTACAATGAATCAATAGCCAAAAATATGGATATAGCAGCTTCCAACAACCATGATCAACATATCTGAACCACACAACTATAGGAGAAAAACCCGAAGCAACCACTGAACACTTGCAACATATCTTCATTATAATTTTATCAATATCCTCGAGATATACATCCAATAACCTTCATCCATGACACTAATGACAACAACAATCATTTGATAACCAATTGACTAGTTGACATCAATGACAACACCTTCAATATTTCCATTCTTGCAACAACATGTCCACCTTGAGACTATCCTTCACAACGGAAGGAACGATGACATGCTCCACCATGGGTTTGGCGAAGGGTCTCGGTGCCAAATATGGATTATGTTGTGCTCCTGATTTACCATGTGTGGAGCCTCAACCTCTACCTTGAAAGTCTAAAATGTCAAAATAATTTGGTACATTATTGAGGACAAACTCACAATAGAGTTTCCTCGTGGTTATTGCATGGAAGTTGGTCAAAAACCATCTACCACCACTCCCAAAACTTATTTTTTATTAATTCATGATGGCACCAATGGATGGGGAACCTCCTGCATACATGTGATAAAGGTGTGTTGGTTCTCAGGTTTGTAAATAGGGCACACAAGTTGGCTTTGCTAATTTTTTCTTTTTAAATCACATTTACATATGAAAGACCACTAGAATAAAAAAAATTTAAGTCATCCCTCTTATTCGACCAAAAATTTATTTTCTCACTCATTTCTCCTATATGTGATACAATTGACTTCAGCAATTCAGAAATCCCTCTCCTATAAGGGTGGGTTTCAACATGCTCAGTTAATCTTCCAATCAATTGTTTAATCTCTCTTTTGTTGTTTTCAATTTGATTTAAGATATTTTCTTTGGTTCCTTGTGGATTCCTACAAACTGACAGAGGGGTTTGAGGTTGTTCTTGTTCGAGAGGCTTTTTGTGAGGTGGTGATTTTGAATTTCCAATGTTGAGGTGGAGATTGATTCCCTGGAAATTAAAACAAATTTTATTAAAAAAAACATATTTCAATCTACATTCTAATTCAAATTCAAAATAAAAAACAATATAAATACATACCTCTTTGATCTCTTCAACCTCTTTGACAACTTGGCGGCATCCTCGCAAAGAATTAAAAGAAAAATTTGATCTCCTTTTGATGAACGTGACTTGAGAGAGCAGAAATGGGAGAACAAGTCATGGGTTAGAGAAAAAATGTATTGAAAAAGGGCTATTTTTTTAAGAGATTTTGCATTTGGTGAGCGCCAAATTTGGCACTCGCCAAATGGATAACTAGTTTGGCATGCACCAAATTGCATATTTTGAGTTTTTTTGCAAAAGTAGAACCTTTTTTTGTGTCATAGATTGGTGTATTGACCCCCAAAGGAAGCTAAAACTCCCTACGAACTACAACACTTACAAAAAGAGGTTACAACCTCTTTACAAAATACTTGACAAAATATGTTGATCAATCACCTCTACAGCAACAACACCCTTCACATTGACATATATCTTCAACACCTCCACTCAACGACCTCTACTATCCTCAACACACTTCTACACATATACTCACAAATACATCCTCGCATACTCACACACACTCATACATTTTGCAACAAACTTGATCTTTTATTTATATCCTCCATAAACTTCAAAAAGTTTCTCCTTTATCAACCAAGATGAAACATGTAACATGAAATGTGCAATGGCCACAACAAGTTAGCTCCCAAGACATTTGTGGTAAGTAGAAATAAAATTCAATTCAAACCAAGAGATAATGAGGACCTATTTTACCTTAGCACGCATCTCCGCATCGACACACACTTCCAAACACCTGGCACAATCATCTCAACATACCAAGTCGGCCCAACAAACACCTAACCTTCTATACATTAGCTCTATCCCAAAAATAGTATCAGATAGACCAAATAATATCATGCATATCACTTTACAAACATTATATGACATGCAAAAAAATTATCATGTACTCCTTTCACAACTTCATGCTACTTTATGCTGGCACAAACAAACAAATACTAAACCAAGCATCTCTTGCAAATCTCGAAAACACATTATTATAATAGAACATTAAAAACCATACTTGTAGTACTCTCCTGAAACATGAAATGAGAAAACATACATACAACCTAAACTTATCCTCCAAGCCACAAGATCACATTTTCAAATGTGGAGAAATGTGGAGCATTCCTTTGACCCTTTCTGACTACAACAACACTATACTATTTTCTTCACTCTGCTAGCTTTGGAATCTTCTGCATTAAATTATATTCTCTAAAATCATGAACATACATAATTCACACTTGTCTCTATCTAACTTCCAAACCACAAGGTCATATCTTCAAATATAGAGGAATGTAGAGCATTCTCTCTTGAGCTTCTTCAGTATAGCTTCATGTGGCTTTGATAGAACTTTTGAAACCTTACATACTTTCTTTCATCCCTTATTCAATTCCTCACATCAAGGGATAGAAAATACATAATTCACACCACCATAGACAACAATTACAACTCTTTTCATCAAAATCAAGAAACCACAACTTCTTCATATCAACATACATTGCAACCTATCAACTTTCACCTATTCATGAACTTTAAAAGATATGGTACAACTGCATGCATATGATATTGATCAAATGACATGCTCGTGACTTTCATCACCATGTCCTTCACCTCACAACTCTTCTAAATATTACTCCTTTTTCTGCTCCTCTAAACTCTTATTCTTTTGTCATTTATGATCACTACTTTGTTTACATCACATGCAACCTTCCATAATACAACTTTGTTGACATCAATGACACTACATGCAACAACAACAAATAATACCATTTGAAATATGGAATTATATAATTCATTTAAGGATACTACTAATTTATGAATGTTCTTAGCTACAAAAGAATTAAAATCAAGTATTATATTGGCATATTGAAGTTGTATATTTGTTTCAATCATAATCATGTACGTACAAACATTTTCACTTTGTATTCAACCCCTAAAACTTGGTAGAGGGTAATTTGTAAGTAACCTTAAAATATTCCTCAAATGCGTCAATAGCCAATGGTTCAATTTTATCTAGAGGAATTGATTTCAATTTATTTGCTTCTATAGGTCAATGATTAGGTAGCCAATTTACCCTATAGTTGCTCCTATGTCTAGCATATTCTCAACACAATCCATCAAAATTAATTTAATTTAATTCAACTAAGGGTTCAAGTTGAAGACCTTTCTAACTATGCCTTTATTTAATTTGAGAAATAATTCACCCACCTATAATTTTAACTATCTATATTGTGAATCATATTGACTTCTAATGACATATATCAAATATGTTCTAACAAAAAACATTTGTGACAACCAATTTTCCTAAGTCAAATCTTCATATATTTTAAATAGGAGCAATTGTTATGGCTCAAGTGTAATATAATGTGAACAAGTCTCAAATAGCCATTGGAATAATAGAGTCTCTAATAAATTCAACCCTATCATTCAATATTTAAGAGAATATACTCATTCCTTGAGCATGCCTAACCCTTTTTACAAAACTCTGTAATTGGCCCATTAGGTCTTGGTCAAGACCTCTCTTGGGTTTACTAGTACAGGATGAAGCATGACTCATTTTGATAATAAGATGATCCTAGGGATCCAATGTACTTTAAACAAATGATTACTAAGGTATTTTTTGTATACAATAAGCTTTATTAAATAAAACTAGTGACTTTAAACAAAACACTAAATTTTTATAGCAAGAAAATTTTAAAAAGCTATAGAAAATCATTGCTTCCTACACCTCACATGCACAGCGATTTTTCCTTCAATAAAATTTTCATGGAAAACATAAATATCTAATTCATAGTGCACTTTCAATCTCTCATTCAATGTCAAAAAATAATTTGAGTAATTCAAATGCCAAGATTGAAATTACTCATTAAGTTCACCACCTTTGCATTAAATTCATGTATGAACATTAGAGGGGGATGGTGAATTTAATAATCCTTTAATGCAACTTTGAATTCTAGCCCTTGATCTCTTGGGAGAATTAACATCATCAACTATCACATTGGGTACATTTATCCTATATAGAGAATTTATGACACATATCAAATTTCAACTCTTACCTTGAAACATAGGAATGGTCAATGATGTATCATTCCACATGGTGTAAAAATATTTGTATGGATCCATGAAATATTAACACTTAGAATATAAGAGCCACAAGCCCGCTTGGTCAATTAGTATGGATTCATCACTCATTTTATTACTTTGATTGTAAGGTATTCTATAGAAATAAAGAAACACTAGGCTTAGCATGATACAGTAAATATTTTCTAAATGTCTTCCACCATGACATATCAGATTGAGTCATCAAATGCATTTCTCATCACATTTACAAAACAAAGTGCAATTGGTTTGAGGTTTGAAAACAAGCATAATTTTAGAAAAACACCAAGAAAATTAAACACATTGACAATCTTAGATTATTCAAATAAGGCATGTGGATAATTGCAAGCCCACCTATTTATCTTATTTATGTCTAGAGTTTAGGACCTATGTTGGGGAACTTACCATTGTTTATTACCCAAGATCACTTGATGGTGTAAGGGGAGAACATACATGGATTAAAATCTTGTTTCTAGAGGCACAAGGTGGGTAACTTCTAAGCATAATCTGCAATCAATGCATCATAGTTGTACATGACTAAATGTTGGCGTAGGTTTATATATTCCTAGTGGGATAATTTATTTTCCCTTAGTTATAGGTTTTTCCTGCGCTTTTATTAAGCTTGGTTAGGATAATAAAGTGATTTTATTATTTAATAACTAGTAGATAAAGTGATGAGGTGTCTTCACTCTTAAAGGGTGGAGTATTTACTTTTTCAAATCACTTTATTTAATATTGGCAGTTATTGGTGGTCAATTCTTATTGGTTGAATTGCCACCTCTGTCCTCTCCTTAGTTCTATATGAACTCAAGTTACCTATCTTATATTTTCATCTTGGAAGATTTTAATGCAGTTCTATCATCTTGACATTACATATCTCTTAGAGTTTTGGTTTGTATTATTGATGTTAAATTTCTAGTTTACATAACTTTTATTTTCTCTTAAAAAGTTCCTTGGGTTATTCAATCTATTTCATATTTCTAACACTAAATAGTCTTAGTATAGGATAAAAAATATCTCTAGATATGTTCTCTATATACCCAATGGTACATAAGGGTTAGTTATATGAATTGGAGTCCATCAACAATAATGTGAAATTATCCCAAGTGACTTTCACTTCACCTTGACTCCTTCAAAAACTACCATTGAGGTTCTGCCAAACATGGTGTGACTCCTTTTAGGTATAGGTTTCACTATCCCTCATTTTTCTACCCCTCTAGAATGCATGGTTGAGTTCATCCACTAGAGAGATGAAATCCCTAGTTATACCTCTTTAAAAAATAAAAATAAATAGAGTAACAGTTATTTTTATCCCCAAAATCACCCTAAGGGGTGAGGGAGAGCATACACAAGTATTAATTTATGATAATGATGAAACAAGCTAATTTTAAGCCCAAAACCAAATGTTTGACCAATCACACAAATATTTAAATACACACAAAATAAAAAAAAGGGCTGATAAAAAGAATATTCTTTTAAACAATCCTGCAAAACCACGTACATTCATAGATTTGATGGTCTTCCAGTCTTCACCAAATGAACCTACAAGCTAGAACTAGATATTCAATGTAATTCAACCCACAAAACTAAAATAAGTTAGCCAAAATGACCAAAATTAAAGTTGGGAAAATAAATAAATTTCATAATACATGCACAGACACCAAGGAAGATGAAAATATCATAGATCAAGGAATATGTATTAGGGACACTGCATAGATGTCAAGGAAGATGTAAAAACACAACAAATCATGGAATAGGTTCCAAGGACACTGCACATACACCAAGGAAGATGTAAAAACACAAAAAATCATGGAATAGGTTCCAAGGACACTGCACATGCACCAAGGAAGATGTAGAGATGCCATATATCACAAGTATTAGGGATATTTCATAAATGTCACAAAATAGTTACAGGCACTAGGTACATGCATAGATTCCACAAGTGTATTGTCTATGATGAACAAGATGCAAACCTAATAAACACAATATAATTCTTAAAGTCACCCCAATCCTACAAAAATATAGTTTAGGAAGGATATTAAGAAAAAAATGTAAGGAAAAAGGGTTAGTAGGAATAAAAATGGATCCAAATAATGTTTAAATGTTACAAGAGTAATTCCATAAAACTCTTATTAGAAGAGTGATAAAATAGTTGTAAAACATCTATGACATTATAAGAAGAGCCTAAAAATTTCAAAAGAATGATGTTAGAGAAAACCTAGAGGTCTGAATACCTACAAATAAATCATGTTAGGGATGGGAATGGAATAAAATTATACATGAACCATAGAGCAAGGCACATATTCCACAAATCATGTACAAGATCTACACATCAAGCACATACACCACACACATGCACAAGTGCCACAAGATAGGAGCAAGCACCATGCAAAAAAATCCATGGAACAAAAAATAAAATAAGCCTCTACATAGACACTACAAAATAGGGAAAAGGTGCAACAAAATTGGAACATGTCCAATAATGTAAAAACTTATAAAATTCACAAAAAAAGACACCCAAGAAGAAAGATTAGTGTTGGGACAAGTCCCACCAAGAATGCCAAAAATGTGGACGATAAAATGTAGAAGACAAAATAAGGACTCAAACAAGAAGCTTAAACCCTAATGTACACCTCTAATTGAGCTAAGAAGTTACAAAAAAATGTTCAAAAGGAAAAGTATTCTCTCACCACAACCTTTTATTGCACACATAAAAATTTGTTCGGTTTTATAATAAGGGATTATGGATTGAGATGTCTGATGTGGTTTCTCTTCAAACTAGTAGCATGAATTTGCATTGGAGAGACTTAAAAAATTCATCTCGATAAGATTTTGATTTATAGATTCCCAAGATAGACTATCAAGAGTTGAGATTTGATTTGAAGATCAACGGTTGAGATTAGTTGAGAGGACTGGAGGAAGGAGAGGCTTCAAAGTGACACCACATGATTGGTGAACTTGGAAAGTGCATGGATTAAGAGGATTTAGAGGGCTATAATTATCTTCTTTTGATCAAATAGTGGAGATTAAAACTTCTCACATATGTATGAGAACCATGGGTAAGAGTGATATGACAAGTGTCCCCTCGTGCACACATGTGAGTATCAATTAGGGAAGATATATTATGATATATTTCCACTCACACATGTGTGATAATCACATAGGAAAGATGGATTGCGATATGTGTCCTCTCACACATGTGTGAGAGTACCATGTCTAAAATGAAGGGTGAGTATTTACTCTAGGATAAATGGATGGTTAATCTATTTTGATGTAGAATTTTAGGGATAAGTGATTAATTAGATTAATCACACTTAATAATGTGCAAGGTTTAATTAGTTAATTATTATGTTTAATCAATTAATTGGATTGAGATGCAAAAGAAAGAATTAAATAAATAGCTTGTATTTATTTAATTCTTGGAGGATAGAGGTATGAAGGTTGAATTTATTTAATTAAGGGTGACTATAGAGGAAAGAGGATAAAGGAAAATTAATTAATTAAATTATATGTATTTAATTAATGTTGCAATTTTTGGATTGTAACTGTGTCTAAATTTTTTGCATCAACGTTTCGGATCATACTCCATGATCCATCATCAAGATACTAAGCAAGAGAGAAAGAGAGTGAAACATTGATCCATCATCACTCTCTTGCTCTCTTTGCTCAACATCTTGATGATGGATCATGGAGTATGATCTGAAACATTGATGCAAAAAATTTACACATAGTTACAATCCAAAATTGCAACATTAATTGATCATGGATTGTGGAAACCTCGTGATATTGATTTTTATTAATTTAATTAATGATTTAAGGAAGACTAAAAAGGTTAATTAAATAATTGGCTCTATTTGACACTAAGATAGGATATATTTTATTGCAATAAAGTGTGGATGATTTTAGGTGTTTGTGGGAAGCTATGGAGCCATATATTTAGTTTGGAGGTGAACTACACTAGACGGTTTTAATTGGTTTAATCAAGGAAACACAATTACATAAACTATTCTTCTTTGAATGGGAAAATGTTAGATGTCATAATTGAGTAATTATTTGAAAAAAAATTTAGAAGACGCTACCCACCATCACATCAATACAAATATTTCTTCAATGTTCATCTTGAATGTTTTCATTATCACCTATGATGAGGAATTAACAAAGGATTTAGGGTGTCATTACTTATTGGAAAAGCATTCTTGGGGAATCGTGGAGGCAGTGAATAAAGAAAACCCTATCAAAATGGAGTTCCTTCTATTCACTAGTCTCAAATTATTCAGATTGGCTTCTATAGACACAATGTGAGGCATTGAAGCTAGGTTTATGGGTTTAGTAAAAAAATCTATCTAATATCCAATATTATTAAAAAGGCCCTCATAAACGCAACTTGAATGTGTTGGCTTTATATGAACTAGTGAAGTGCTTCATACATTGAGAGAGATTCAATGCTTTTAGGGCTACAAAGGCCATCAAGGTTATGGAGTGCCACCTAGGACTTATCAAATAGGAGAATGGAACCTTTGAGTTCTCAATCATCAATACATATGGTGGGTAATGATCACTGTTATGATTGAAAGCTAAACCATTATTGTTTTTTGGGTCTCTTATATTTTTGGTATTATCTATATGACATGTTCATAGTTGTTTAGCATTTTAAAAAAATGGTCATCTTTATATTTCTATTAGAGGTTTGGGTATGTTGGCCCATGTTTGTCATTGTGTCAAAAGATCAATCTATCAATGCCTAATACAAATGGTAGATACATGGATCACACAAGAGGCAATTAGTCCCTTGTCACAAATCTCGAGGGGAGTGTTCACCATATGCCAACAATCTCCCCCTCAACGTTACCTAAGGGGATTCGAACCCATGACCCAACACTTTGATACCAATTGTTGGCCCATGTTTGTTGTTGCACCAAAAGATCAATCTATCAATGCCTGATACAAACGGTAGAGACATAGATCACACAGGAGCTAGTTAATCCCTTGTTGTAAATCTCGAGGGGAGTGCTGACCATATGCCAAAGGGGTAGTCTCAACAACCATTTTGTGCATGGGTCAATAATTAATAAAAAAATAATAATAAAATCTAGAATGGTGATATAAATAAAAACTATAACATATCTTTGTCAACCCTCTATAGGACTGACATTATGTATTTTCTATTTTTTATTAAAATAATGGTAGAGTCATATCCCTCACTTGAATTACCAAAAAAAATAAAAAGTAAAATTTTAAAAAATCAACATTTATATCTTGCATCATATCACTCTAAAAGTGTTAATCATTCATTATTATTAATAAAGAACTCTTTCAAGAATAATTATTTGTCAAAAATTAAAAAATTAGTCAACTAATGGCCTCTACTTGAAATGTATACTTACTCATCATATTATAATTCACCTAATATTGGTATAGATATCTTGAATAAATCTATCTAAAAAATACCAAGAAATATCAATTTGTATCTTAAGAGTTGTTTTATTTTACTTTAGAACTATTTCATTCACTACATGTACACATAAATTTAGAATTTTTAGTTAAAAATTATTTTATTTTATCTACATTGTTTAATTTTTATTTGAAGATCTATTTTTTTATGACTTTTAATTTTATTTTGAAAAAGCCACCATTATTTTCATAGTTTTCTTTTTGTTTTTACTTTGGAAAGTACAATAAATATTATAGTTATATGTTATTTTTTAATAGTTTCATTTGTAGACATTAATATATGAGATGTTGATGTCCTTATATTTAAAAGATAAAGAATTAATTTTATTCTATATAGAAATTAATTAGTTAATAACATATAAATTTCATTTTTAACATTGACTTAAAATTAAGTTTTGAATATGACTTGACTAATGTTATAACTAAAAATATTTCACTATTATATTTATATCACAAAAAGATATATAAATGTTTATAAATAAATTCTAAATGTTATATTAAAAAAGTATAATTACTTTAAAAAAATTAAATGTATTAATATTCATATCTATATAATCTCATTGTTTATATATATCTTATTATTTTCATTAAAAAAATATGAGGATCATTTAGGGAAGAGGGATTATGACATGTGTCATCTCATACATGTGTGAGAATCACTTTATGTATATATAATATTTTTATTTAAAATAATTATGAGGATCACATAGAGAAGAGGGTTTATAACATGTGTCAACTCACACAACCTTAAAACTATTTTGTTGGCTGAAAGTGTGACACATGTTTGTGTGTTTATCTATCTTCATTATCACCTATGATAAGGAATTAACGCAGGCTTTAAGGTATCATTACATATGAGAAAAACATCATTGAGGGAGGATGAAGGCTTTGGATAAAGAAAACCCTATGAAAATTGAGTCCCTTCTATTCATTGGTCTCAAATTTTGTGGGTTAGATTCTATGGATACAATTAGGAGCATTGAAGATAGTTTTATGAGTTTAATAAAAAAAAAGTGGTTGATATCCAAGATTTTCTCATCAATTAGAAGGGCCCTCATAAACCCAACTTGAATGTGTTGGCTTTGGGTGAATTGGTTAAGTGCCTCACACCTCAAGAGAGATTCAATGTCATCAAGACTACAAAGGCTATCAAGGTTATGGAGTATCACCTAGGACTTGTCAAATAGGATAATGAAACCTATGGGTTCTCTATCATCAATAAAAATAGTGGATAATGGTCATGGCTATGACTAGATGTTGGACTATTGTTATTTTTTGTGTCTCTTGTCTTTCAAATATTGTCTATATGGTCTATTCATAGATATAATTAGTGTTTAAAAAGTTGTTTTTGTCATCTCTATATTTCTTAAAAGTTTTTAGTAGTCTATTAAAACATTTTGTGCATAGGTTGATAGTTAATAAGAAGGGTTCTTATTAAAATATGTAATGGTGATATGAAAATATAATTTATATTTATCTATCAACCCTCCATCATGACTAAACATCATATATATTTTCTATCTTTCATTAGTAAAATGGGAAAGTATCCCACTTGAATTATAAAAAAATATTAAAAAGCATTTTCTTTTAAACCAACATTTATATCGTGCATTATATCACTCTGCTAGTGGTATGGTTTATCATTATTAATAACATATCAAATTGTTCTCAAAATTATGTAACACACAAGAGGAATCAATCTATCAAAATTAACAACGTAGTCAATTGATGACCTCTAGTTAAAATGTATGCTTAATCACCATATTATAATTCATCTAATACTAGTATATATATTAAGTAAATTTATCTAAAAAATGCTAAGAAATTTTAATTTGGAGCTTAAGAATTATTTTTTAAACTTTAGAACTATGTCATTTATTACATGTGCATGGATATTAGTTTTGTATGTAACTTTTAATTTTAGTTTTTCAAAAGTAGCTATTATTTTCATTATTTCCTTTTTCTTTTGTTTTTACCTTGAAAAGTATATTTTTTAATTTTCAATCAGGAATTATTTTATTTTATCTACATTGTTTACTTTATTTTATTTTATTTGAAGAACTATTTTATTTTTGTATGTAACTTTTAATTTTAGTTTTCAAAAAACCTCTATTATTTCCATTATTCCTTTTTTTTGTTTTTACCTTGAAAAAATATAGTAAATATTATATATACTTATGTTAGTATTTAATAATTTCTTCTGTAGACATTACTATGTATGACTTTCAAATTTTGATGTCTTTTTGTTTAAAAAATAAATAATTTTTTTATTAAATAAAAATTAGTTAGGTAGCAATATATAAATCTATTGTTTATCATTGACAAAGTAAAATAAAATATATATATATTGCACATTGTCAATGACAGGGTTTAAATCATAAATAAATGCCAACTGCTCAGCGTGGAAGAATAAATGTTTAAACTTGTTAATCAAGTATTAATGATTGTCTGAACGTTTAATACATTAATATGGTGCCAGCAACGAAACTCCATATAAAATGCACTGTCATGATGTCAAATTAATAGACTAAAACATGTTAATATATTTTTAATTGAAGACCAAACATCCTACGTTATCTCAGTCTCAGCTCTTAATCAAAACGAGAATCATTTTTCTCTTACATTAATTAAAATTTATCTGTAATTGTGACAACTTTTCTCAAACAGACATGTTCATAAGTTCAGGCGACCTTCGCTGGATAAGAACCCTAAAAAATGTTGTTTATCTTTGAGAGCTGTTCTACCTGCCTCATGACATTCTTCTTGTAAAACTTAAAAGATGAAAAAATGTAGTAATGTTTCAAATTATTTAAATGAATTTAATACATTTATCAACCAATTAATTTATGTGAGCATAAACTTGGATGATGAAATCAAGGCGATTTTTCTATTGTGCTCTCCACCCAAAGTTGGGAAGGAGTTGTTATGGCTATCAGCAACTCAGTGTCCAGCAAGAAGGGAAGTGTATTAAAAATTGATGATGTTGTCAGTGCTCTTTTCAAGGATATGAGAAGGAAGAATCATGGTACCTCATTAGGACAAACTTTAATAACTGAAAAAGGGAGGTATAACCATAGAAAAAGATCAAAGTCCGGCAAGAGATCAAAGTCAAGAGGCAGAAATGTTAGTTGTTGGTATTGTGGCAAAGAAGGCCACATCAAAAGAAATTATTGGTCTTTCAAGAAGGCATAAGATAAGTCCAAAGAACATGAGGTAAATACAACATATGAAGAAGATGTGGGTGCTATTGTTTTATCAATAGGAGAAGCTACAATAGATGTTTAGGTGCTTGATTTTGGAGCATCTTCTCATTCCACTTCTGTCAGGTATACTTCAAAAACTATGAAAACAATAATTTTTGGTAAGGTTTATTTTGGTCATAATGAACCTTGTGATATTGTTGGCAAAGGAGATATTTTGTTGAAACTGAAAAAATGGAAATAGTTGACTGCTACGAGATGTCAAGCATGTCCCTCAACTCAAAAGAAAGTTAACTTCAACAATTGGATGCTCAAGGATGTAATGTCACTTTCAAATCAAGTACATGGAAAGTGAAAAAAGGAGCCTTGGTAATTGCAAGGGACAAAAAATCAAACACTTTGTATAGAGTCACGCTGAAGTGGGAGTTGCAATGACAATTATAAACAGCGGTATGAAACTTTGGCACAAGAGACTCGGTCATATGAGCAAAAACGGTCTTGAGATTTTGTACAAAAGGGATCATCTTCCAAGTTTGAAATCAATTGATTTAGAGTTGTGTAAGCATTATATCTATGAAAAATAAAAGAGCATTAATGTTTCTACCAAAAGACATGACAAGAAGACACGACTGTTAGAGCTAGTTCATTTTTTATCTCATGAAGATAACTTCAATTAGTAGATCTAATTATTTAGAGTAATGATTTAAACTTCAAATAGAAGATTGTCAAGTGTGTGAAGTCCAACGATCACTGAACCACCACTCTTCACCCTGCATTTTCATCTACCTACTATCTCTACATATCTCAAGATTAATTTTCGTGGCAGTGAACTGCTGGTGGTGAATTTTCTTTGAGATGAATTTGTCATAACGGTGAATTTTTCTGCAATGAATTTTTTGACATGAATTGGCGGTGAATTTTCCTGATGCCAAGTCCGATAGGGGAGAAGGGCCTATAGTGGAGCGTGGTACAATAGTGGGGATAGAAGTAGTCCTTAGTGGGTCCCATAGTGGAGCATCTTACTATCCAATTGCAAAACACTTTTTATCCATAAGGTACACAAACTAACAAATTATGTGATGCCACATCAGCGCACCAATAAAACATGACTTAGTGCACCACTATCGGTCTCACTTTTTTTTTGGGCCTTTTTGGATACCTCAACAAAAATCATGTTGATGTAGCATCATATTTGATGATGCGACCCTAAAACGAAATATAGAAACACGTGAATTGTCAAATAAATTGTTGTACAAAATTGGGAGTGATTTGAAACTTCCATGTAAGATTTTGAGAAACCTAAAGCTAGGTGGTCCACTATAGGCCCCTCTCCCCTACCTACTGTGAATGTTACCGATTTTTTTTCTTTATTTCAACTAAAGTCAAAAATGGCTCCTCGCCAGCTATGAAGCTTAGTAGTTGGTAGAATATGGTGACGCAACGTTGCGGCATCCTCTCCGTCTTATCTTCTGACCCTGGATGCCCTCCAATTTCAAGAAGCCATGGCCAGATAAAAAGGAAAATCAGTTTGCAATTTAGAAAACGAAAGAAGCTTTGTTTCATTGAATGAATGATGGGATTGATGGTAGTGCTGATATGTCTACTTTTTATGAGACTGTGGCCAATTTCGGGGGCGCTCGTCCAACACAATTTCACTGTGAGTTTCAGTTATCTTTTGCACAATTCATGTTGTTATCTCGTTCAGCATTATACGATTTTAAAAAAGTTTGTGGACTTTATACAGTTTATGGATAAGAAGATATTATTGACTTTTAGATTGGTTTACAGTGGACACACTTTCTGCCTAGGCATTTAAGCTGGGTGCGACTTAATAAGATTGGCTAGGTATGAGCATGGCTATATTTATTGGCTTGCAGGTTGAAACTGTGAACGTGACTAGACTGTGTAAACAACAGGAGATTGTGACTGTGAATGGACAGCTTCCAGGCCCGACCATATACGCTCGCGACGGTGACAACCTTGTTGTCCATGTGAAGAACCAGGCGCCATACAATCTCACCATCCACTGGTATATAAACCTATTCTCCTGCCCAATTCGAACTGGATAGAATTATACGAATGTTTATTGATTCTCAGAACATCTATGTGGGTACAACTGCAATCAAATTAATATCAAAGATCTGGTTTAGTTTCCAATGCTGGATTGAACACAGTTGCACCTTGCTTTTCAGTCGAGAATGTGTAGAAAGTGTGTAAGAAATCTAAGTAATTTGGTTGTTGCAGGCATGGAATAAAGCAATTCAAATCTGGATGGGCTGACGGACCAGCCTACATAACACAATGCCCCCTTACTCCAGGAAGTAGTTATACTTACAATTTTACAATCATAAAACAGGAAGGAACGCTGTGGTGGCATGCGCATATCACGTGGCTTCGGGCTACTGTGCATGGAGCTTTGATTATATACCCCCGGATTGGACACCATTATGCATTTCCCCGACCTGCTGCTGAGTTTCCCATCATTTTAGGTAACTATTCAATCTTTACCTCTCTTTTGTGGTTTGAGTATTGTTTGTGAGGGTTCTGTTAGCAATTTATCGACAGAAAATTCACCGTCAATAATTCACCGCAGGAAAATTTCCACACTAGCAATTGATCGCCACAGAAAATTAATCATCAAAAATTCATGCAATTAATTTTTGGCGCAGTGAATTGTCATGACGGTGAATTTTCCCTCGGTGAATTGCTGGCAGTGAATTTACCATATACCATTTGTGAGATTATTGCAAGAATGTCTTGTTACTGATTCTTATTAAATCAGCCCATCTTTCATTCGGACTTCGGCTTATTTCCAACATCTCATTTTAAACCACTAAATAGAATGCTTGAAGCTCCTAACTATGAACTTTTGATGAACTAGATAAACTGCATGCATGCTCAGCATCACTTATCCAAGATGTCTGACAAGAAACTTTTTTTGTTTTTCGATGAGCAGGCGAATGGTGGAATGCAAATGTTGAAGATGTGTTAACAGGCTTCATTCAAACAGGGTTACCAAATAATTCAGATGCATTTACCATTAATGGCCAGCCCGGAAACTTATATCCATGCTCTGCAAATGGTTGGCCACCCTGATTATTCCAAAGAAAGATTTAGTGATTTTGAATTAGATTGAATCAATTGATTGATTACATGTTGATGCAATTGCAGATACTTTCCGTGTTTTGGTTCGTAGAGGGAGAACATATCTCTTGCGAATCATCAATGCTGCACTGAATGAACCATTGTTTTACAAAATTGCAAATCACAAGATGACAGTTGTAGCAGTGGACGCTTGTTACACCAAACCATATAGAACCAACGTAGTGGTGATATATCCCGGGCAGACGACAGACGTCCTGGTCACAGCAAACAAAGAGAAGGGATCATATAACATGGCTGCGCGTGCATACCAAAGTGGAATTGCTACCGTCAACAATTCCACCACAACAGCAATCTTAGAATACCAGAACAGTAGTAGAAACACCACTCCCAGAATGCCCCACCTTCCTGCGTTCAACGATACGCCAACTGTTGTGAAATTCAGCACAAAGCTTAGAAGCTTGTTCCCATCTGTACCTCAAACCGTAGACCAAGAAATGCTAATAACAGCTGGAATTGGACTCCAAATCTGTCCACTTGGCACCTGCCAATTGCTCAATGGAACAAGAGTTGTAGGAAGTTTTAATAACATTTCATTTGTCAGGCCAAATATCGCACTTCTGCAGGCCCACTTTTTTGGGATGAATAGTGTCTTTACCACAGATTTCCCAGACAATCCCCCTCTGAAATTTGATTACACTGCCCAAATTCAACGGCAGGATGTTTTGTTCCCGCAGCCTGGGACCAAAGTAAAAGTCCTTGCATTCGGTAGCAATGTACAGATAGTGTTTCAGGGCACCAGCCTTCTCGCCATTGAAAGCCATCCTGTACACATTCATGGATTTAATTTCTATGTCGTGGGGCAAGGGTTTGGTAACTATGATCCCCGAATAGATCCTAAGAATTTCAACTTGGTAGATCCTCCTCTGCGCAACACCATTGGACTTCCTACTGGTGGGTGGGTAGCAATCAGATTCAAAGCTGACAATCCAGGTAAGCTGATATTTACTTGTAGTATAAAAAGTTGTCAAAAGTAGAAAAGATTTTGGGAAAAACCATGGAGGAGTGTTTTTTTTTTTTTAATATGTTTGAATCACAATTTACTAAAAATTAACTTCACAGTTTTTCCCCAAAGCTTTTCAACTTCTATTTTTTTTGTCTTATTCACGAATAAATTTCAAATTTCAATTCATTTTTTCTGGTATTATGTAACAGGAGTGTGGTTTGTGCATTGCCATTTCGAAGTTCACTCACAATTTGGATTCAACATGGTATTTCTTGTGGAGAACGGACCAAGGAAGTCACAAAAATTGCATCCTCCTCCTCCTGATCTACCCCAATGCTAAATCCACTTTTCTTCACTTTGTAAATAGCATAAAAGTGTTAGAATTTTCTATCAATAAAACTCGTTTCACAGTTACAATTACATTATTTTCTCGTAGTTTATTCTAATGAGATAAAAGAGGACCGTATTCAGTATGTCTTGTTTTTAATAAATACTATTGCATATTGTCAAAAAGAGTTGTATATTGTCAAAGTGAAAGTTTACATGGAAGCGCTTCCGATAAAAATTGTGTTAAGCTTTTTTTAATCGTATTTCATATGTGATCTATTATTAGGAAAAGGAATAATCTATGTTGACAAAATAAAGATACACATGATTAAGGGAGACGGGCCTATAGTGGGCCACCCTAACTTTGCGTTTCTCAAAAGTCCCCTACTTATAAAAATTGGTTTGAAGGTCACATCATCGAATATAATGCCAAATCAGCATGCTTTTTGTCAAGGTATCCAAAAAGGCCCATAAAAAAGGTGAGACCGATAGTGGGTCACTAAGTCATGTATTATTGGTGCGCTAATGTGGCATCACATGATTTGTCAATTTGTGTACTTTTATGGATAAAAGTGTTTTGAAATTGGATATTAAGTGTAAGTTTATTGGATATTAAGCCTACCTACTATGGGACCCACTCAAGGCTACTTCTATACCCACCATTGGACCCCTACCCACTATGGGTCCCTTTCCCTTAACTAAACAATTATTATATTTTATATATAAATAGACAAAAATAAAACTTACAAATATAAAAGAAATCAAATTTAGATTATTAAATATTATTATATACTAGCAGTCGCATGCATAGGCATGCAACGATCAGCCGATAGGGATCCTCCGCGTATGGGTATTTAGTGGGGATGGAGGAAGAAACTTATTTTTCTAATGCAATGTAAAGTATAAATATTGAGAATTATTTCAAATTGTTTGGATGAGTCAAAAAAGGGAAAGCATGTTAATAATTGAATATGGAATAACGCGAGCTTAGTTTATATGAATAATTAGATGGTTAGATCAATTAAAGCAAAGCTATGTCTGCAATATAAATTTGACTTACATTATTTGAAGATGTTGTAAAGCACTTAACTTTGGTGTAGAAACTATTTTATACATTTGCATTTAATTGGAGCATTGTCTAACATTTTAAACCCCATGTTATATTGTCTTTATTATTTACAATGTTAATTTTAGGTATGAAATAACTTTAGATGTATTTTAGTCTTATAGTTGTTATGCTTAGATGTACATCTATATTTTATGTTTTTGTCTAGGTCAATCAATCAATCGATTAATTATTATTCAATTATCTTAAGATAAGGCAATGCATTGCAAGACTAACAACGATTTGGATAAAAGAGGAAATTGATCTTTGATATTTTTTTCTAGGTTAATGAATGAATTGATTGATTATTATTTATCTTTAGATAACACAATGCATGGGACACTATTGAATAAAAAAGTGTCAGTGTTTTCATTCAATACTTGTCTATCCTCATGTTGACTTAAGCCTACTTAGTCATGGCATTTATTGTGCAGGTTAAATATCTCATGGCATTTATTGTGCAGGTTAAATATTTCCTGATATTTTTCACTGCTGATATTTTGGGATATTTTGCTCATGGTTGGATATTTCTCCTTTATAAGGAGACCCTTTCTATCTATCTAAATAGATTGACATTATGCAGTTTATGTTGTGAGCTTGTATTTAAATCTTTGTGGTTTCTTTGATTTTGCAAAAAGTATTCTTTAAAAAAGTCATTGTTTATTTGAATATTAGTTATAATGCTCATCACAAATGAACTTTTCAAAAAAGAAACATGTTATAAGTAATATGTACTCAATAATTTGGGAATAAAACATTTTTTTGTGCTTGTGACTTATGGGTTAGAAGAAGAATGCGATGAAACGACACATATATTTTGCATTGTTAGAATAATTGAATTAGAAGGTACGCTTTATTTTGAGGCAACATTAGAAACATATTATTGTATAGTATGACATGAGAAACATATTTTTGCTTCCCTGTGACTTGCTCTAACATGGAAAACATGTTATTATAGAGCATGTCTATTGAAGCTAAATTTACACAATAATTTGTGTACACATAAATCTTTTTAACAATAAATATATGGCATTAAAAGTAAAACCACAAAAGCCACGCTCATTTTCCTCCCTACAATATTGGCATCATGAAGCCCCATAGACTCTAGCCAAACCCCCAAGCAAAAAAGGATGAAACGGCCATGGGAGATTTTGTGGAGTTTCATCATACATTACAGAATAAAAAACTTGGGAAAACTCTAGTGTTTTTATATATAATATATGATATTGTTGTGTTTTCTTTGATGTCATAACTTTAGGGGAAAGAGGTATCCTGGTTTTTGAATCCTCTTACATGCTTAAACCTAGTTCCTGCAAATGAAATAGAAGGGTATGTTAGTGCACAAGCAAGGAAAATAAAAAAGGAATGATAAAAATAAGTATATGGGTAAAATTAATATATACAATGTGAAGCTAAAAGTAATGAACAATTTTTACAATTAGGTAACCAAATCTGTCTATTGAGAGTGGGGAAGTTTTTGTACTTACACACGCTATTGATCGTGTTTAAGAAGGGCAAGCTGCATTGCATCGAGAAGTAGGAGCATAAAAAAAATTGAAATAGACAATGTACAATACACTAATTTTCTTGAATGCCTTCTATATATGTGCAACAGTATAGAGAAAATAATATACATATACAATAAAAGAGGTTAGCACTATCTATTGTAAATAGAAAGAGATAAAATGGAACATTTTGAATACATGGAATATTGGTAAAGAATTGTCTATAAGTAATCTATTGGAGAAGTTGAAAAGAGAGTTGTGGAAAGAATACAAATGCAATGCTTAGAGTAGAGTATGTTTTTGGTAGACAACTCTATGTAAGAATTTGTGTGTCCATGTATATAAGTAGCAATAAATATGTGAAGGTGGAAGGAAAAAGCACTAAACCCATGCTTGTTGTCCTCCCTACCATATTGGCATCATGAAGCCTCACGAGCTCTAGCCAAACCCCCAAGCAAGAAATGAAAGTGAGGTCCATGGGAAATCTCATGGACTCTCATCATATGTCACAGAATAACAAAGTTAGAGAAACAACTATTTTCAAACAAGATCTCTAACATTGTAGTCTTTTTTTTGTTGTGAGAAGTTGATAAAAGCATGTTTCCCAATAAAGAATTGGCATCATCAAATTTGAAGATAGCTGGAGGAACATGCATAGATGGAGTATATAGAAGAGTGTATAATAACTAAAAAGGTGCATCTAACTTCAAAAACATATATATCGGTATTTTTTTTGGCAAGTGCTTGTATTTGCATTGCATGGCTAAGATGTATATGTAGAAAAGTGTTTGTGAAACATGGGCACATCTAACAACCAATAACCAAAAAGGCAAAAAATGCAGTCATGCACAAAAAGAAAAGCATGGCAACCATAACATTGTAAATGGTTTAGTTCAATGGAGCAACATACACCACTGCCATGTGCTTCTGGGGATAAACAATGTGATGCAATCAACAAATTGTTTGTCCTCTCAGAAGCACATGACCGTGGTGTTCGGTTGTCGTCCATAATCACATAAACCCACACTCATTTTCCTCCCAACCATATTGGCATCATGAAGCCTCGTGGGCTCTAGCTAGCCAAAACCCCGAGAAAAAAGAGCAAGTAAGGTCCATGCAAAATCTCATGGATTCTTATCATATACCACAGAATAGCAAACTTGGGAAAGGGCAAGCATTTTCAAACAAGTTGTGTAATATTGTAGTGTTTTTTTTTGGTCTGGCAAGTTGACAGAAAAGAGATATCGTGGTAAAGAATTAGCATAATATATACATATGTATACATTTATAGGAACAATTGTAGTTAAATCTTCTTTCTTTCATCAAAAAATATGGGCAGGGCTACTAATTTTATCGCCTTTGGTTTATTGTTTTAGTTATCTCTATTCATCTTGGGCATTATACCCATTAACATAGGAGTGATTGCAGATTAACATAGAAGTAATTGCATATATATATATGCAAAGGGTTAGTATGAAAGCATAGGCATATTGGAGATAATCATTGTTGTACACTGGGGGTGGACGAAGTAAATGCACACGGACGAAGTAAGTTTAATTCTACCAGTATTAAAAAAATAATTGCAATCTTAGGAGGAATATAGTAAAAATGGTCATCGAATTGAGAGGCCAATTGTTACATAGACTGCCTACTGATACATAATGTATATTTTGCTTTGCGGGACTTCAGAAAAAAGAATATATCATAAAAGATATTGATAGAAAACAAGCTTGATCTATGTAACAGTTGGCTTCTTGATTCAAAATTCAAGGTAGTAGATAAAATAGAGAAATTGTATAAGAACTATTAGGAAAACACTTTAAGAATTAGAGATAAATGACAGATGATTGAAACCCACATGAAACATATTGATACAAGACAAGCAGTCCATGTAAGAGTTGGCTTGCCTAATCAAAATTTCTTACATGGGCAAACACTTGCCTTCTAGCTTCTCATATTGAGGCAACCAGGTGTACCACCGCTAGTGTAGCCACGTAGGAAGCTTTGTAGCTATTATAAGCATCCCTAACTAGTTTGTTACAGGGAGCTTGAAATAGATGAGGGGAAAAGAACATTATGAAACATATTGATATAAGATTCAAGCTACATTGTTTGGTAGTACATATTGAAGACAAATAGAGGAATTGTATAACAGGTATTAGAATAATACTTGTTTGGTACTAAATATTATACACAAAAAGGAAAATAGTCTTGAGTTCCCTCAAACATAGACAGATACATATGCACTATAAGTATTTTCTACATTGTAGGGAAAACGCTACAATACAACCATAGAATTCAATGATGTAGCATTGATATGTTGTTAAGAACAGAGCATTTTATCGTGCAGTACGTGTAACATATTCATAATGCTACAATGGCTCTTCTGGCAATGCAACTAAATCAATATATTTTATTGCATATTTTGGAGTATACTTTGCCACACTGCAACATCAAATATTGCATTTAGTTCTTTTACAAATTACCTATTTCTCTATAATATTTAGTGCTAAATATTCTAAGTATGAGCTCCATTATTTGGCACTAAATATTATAGAGAAACAGGTAATTTGTAAAAGAACTATTAGGAAATCACTAAAGAACAACATATGTCTAATTCTTAAGTATGATCCTAATACTTCTTACAACTGTTACATAGACTGCTTGTCTTGTACCAATATGTTGCATGATATTGTTTTTCCTTGATCTATTGCAACCTCCTTATAACAAACTGTTAATTGTCATTGTTTTTTTGTTTGTGTGGGAAGAAAATATATTGAGCCACAATTTTTCGTCAGCCTAGCTGTGAACTGGATTTGCCAACGGTGGAGATGTGTCGGTTGGCGATGACTTGAGCAATTTTTTTTATGGCACGTGGAGCTTTGTATCTACGTGGGATGGTGGTGATGAAGTTGGTGGCCTTGGTACGTGGAAGTTGAATGGTAACTATTTACTCATGCGAGGGTTAATGCATCTTGTTGTTGTTGTATGGCGGTGGTGGATGAAGTGAATGCAATATTCAATGTTGCAATTTGGGAAAGTATACTTTGATTATGTTGTATTGTGGAAAGAGCCATTATGGTGTTGCTTTGATAGCAGACTATTGTAAAAATCGTCGCCTTCAGCTCCATTTTTTTACCAAATTTGAGAGTTTTAAAACTGTTGTGCTATAGAATCTGTAAGTCGTTTTACATGGGTATTTTGCATAAATGATTAATTTAGATCTATATAATATGTTTATGCGCATTTATGTAGACTGAGTATTTTCTACGTTATGAGAAAATTGCTACAATATAGCCATAGCATTCAATGATGTAGCATTGAGATGTTGTTAAGAACAGAGCATTTAATTGTGGAGTATGTGTAACATATTCATAATGCCACAATAGCTCTTTTGGCAATGCAACTGAATCAATATATTTCCTTCAATATTTTGGAGTATACTTTGATAGGAGTAAATATTATAGAGATATAGGTAAATTGTAAAAGAACTATTAGGAAAACACTGAAGAACGACATACATCTAATTCTTAAGTATTATCCTAATACCTCTTACAACTGTTACATAGACTGGTTGTCTTGTATGAATATGTTGCATGATATTCTTTTTCCATCACCTATTTGAAGCTCCTTAGAAAAAAATGTTAATTGTCATTGTTTTCTTTGTTTCTACGGCAAGAAAATTTATTGATTAAGTTCCATTGTTGAAAGATCCATTGCGATGTTGGTCTAGTATCAAACTATTGTAAGAATCATTGCCCTTGGGTCTATTCTATCTAGCAGATTTGAGAATTTTAGAATTGTTGTGCTGTGGAATTTGCAAGTCATTTTACATGAGTATTTTTCATAAATGATTTGTCCATAAGTTTGAATACCAAGCAATGTAGCTCGAATTTCCAATTAAATCTATGGTGTTATACACAATTTGGACACATTATTGTATCATATAATTGTTGTGATCTAACATAGAGGAAATAGGTATTATCATAAATAATTGATTTGGCAAATTATTTGTCATTTATATCTAAATAATTTGCCATTTATATCTAATTATTAAAGTGTTTACCTAATACTTCTTTTACAATTTCTCTATATCATGAAACATATGGATAGAAGATAAGCAATCTATGTAACAGTTTGCTTGTCAATTCAAAATTCAAGCTACATTGTTTGGCACTAAATATTATCTAGACAAATAGGGAAACTAGAAAAGAGACTTTTTTCCCATAAGCTGAAAAGATAATTGTAGAGACATGCACAAATGCAATGTGTAGAATACACTATGGCTATTTTAGGCGAGCGTATGCAAGATTTTGGTTGAAGTTTCCACTGAGATTCTCATCACCCCAACTATGAATTGGATTTTCTGGTGTCGGGGATGCCCCACCTCAAGAGGACTTTGTTGGCAACACAAGGGCATACAACTAAGAGTGGGGGGGTGAATCAATTGCCACTGAATTTCAAACTTATTAATCTTTATTATTAGATCTGATCAATATCAATGAAAGCATGAATCAACAACACATCAGAAACACACATAACACCAATACTTTTTATGTGGAAACCCTGTTAGGGGAAAAACCATGGTGGAGGTCAGTCCACAAGATTATACCCTATTAAAATTATAAGAAGAATAAATGGGGAATGCACATGCATTCAGGCACACTGCCTAGAGCTCACTACTCAATTACAAAGGAAGACACACTGTCTTACAGAGAGATTTAGATTACAACCATCCAGATTTTGAACTGAGAAAATAGCATCTACTAATGCCTAATTACAGTTCCAATTAAGCACATGAACACTTCTTCACTCTTCTTCACTCTTCTTTACTCTTCTTCACACTCTGCTCTGCCTTCAAATGATTTGAACATTATTTGCACATCTCATACACAAGCACTTCTTTTGGCACACTTCAATTCAAATAAACAATCGCTCTTATATATCCGCAACATGAAATTACATTGTTACAAGTCGGTCATAAAGAAATAATAAAATGAATACAAACTGTCAGCCCAAAACAATAGATAATTTTCAATGCGAATCAACCAAGGTTGGCCACAACATAGTGAAGACCCAAATCAACATATCCAACACAAAAAACACTTCAATTAATTTATCCTTGAAGATCCACAACACGCTTCAACACCTTGTCATCCAAGAACATGAAAAACATGAACACTCAAGAGAAAATATCGAATCGTGAGCACAACGATCAATGCAGACGTGTAACACAAATAGAGCATGATCTAGAAACATCCACAAGCTTCATGAATCACCAGAGAAGCATCTGCAACAACTGAACTAACTGGAATCACATTATCTTCATTTAGGAACACAAATTGAAGTAACAGAAAAACTGTTAGAATGTAAATCTTCATAACTCGATCAAATCTTCATACGGATCTCTAAAACTTGACGTGGACAAACTAAATATACCCAGAAACAAACCCTTTAGTCCACAACCTCTGAACAACAACATATGGAACTCACCGACAGACAAAACATCACTTCACCGTTGACAACCTGCAAGTCATTTCATTACAATTTTCTCACTATCCTCGACATATACAACTTCAAATGCACTAATGCCAATAGTGTTGATATCAATGACAACCACATATCAACAACACAACCACAACATCCAACAATCTCCCCCTTTTCCATTAATGGCAACACATGATGTGAAAAACACCACCAACGCAACTATCTCTTAACACTTACTCCCCCTTAGGTTCTGACTCTTTTTCTTCTCAACCCTTTCACATGATCTTCTCCCCACAAGGCTCTTTTTCCTAGATAATCACCATTTTTTCACATTACTCTTCTCCCCTTTGACATCAATGAGAAAGATCTCTAAGCTCTAAACCACATATCTGAATTTTTGAACCATCTGACTAATCCCCCTGAGTAGCAACCACCACAACATCAATCTGAGTTAAGATATGATTATGAAATGCATAAACTGATGCAATGCAATGCATCCTTAGTTCTGATTAGGAGGGGTAATCACCTCTAACTTCCCTCTGAGATGTTCAAAAGTATCCTTAGGCAACGGCTTTGTAAAGATATCTACAATCTGCTCCTTAGTAGGCACATACTCCAATCAGACTTCTTTTTCACTTACCTTTTCTCTCAAAAAGTGAAACTTGATAGATACGTGCTTCATTTTTTAATGCAGCACCAGATTCTTAGAAATGTTAATAGCACTTGAATTATCACATAATATAGCAATAGGCTCATCATATGCAACTCTGATATCCTTCAACATCTGCTTCATCCATAATACTTGAGTACAATTGTTAGCAGCAACAATGTATTCGGCCTCTGTAGTAGATAAAGAAATGGCATTTTTCTTTTTACTCAACCATGAAATTAGCTTTTTACCCAAGAAAAATGCTCCACCACTAGTACTTTTCCTGTCATTTACATCTCCTTCCCAATCAGCATCAATAAAGGAACTCAAGGTAAGATCATCATCTTTAGCATACCATAGACCAAATTCAATTGTCCCCTTCAAGTATCTGAAAATTCTCTTCACAACAGTCACATGAGATTCCTTAGGATTGGCTTGAAATCTAACAACAATACATACAACATTCATGATATCAGGTCTAGTTTGAGTCAAATAGAGTAATCCACCAATCATTGATCTGTATCTAGTCTAATTTTCCTTCGGAGAATCATCTTCTATTGTCAACTTGCATCTGGTCACCATAGGTGTACTGACTAGCTTTGAATCTTCCATACCAAATTTCTTTAGCAATTCTTTCACATACTTGGACTAAGATATAAAGATACCTTTATCTAACCGAGTAATTTGCAATTCCAAAAAGAATTTCATCTCTCCAATCATTGACATCTCAAACTCACTCTTCATCTCATTAGCAAAATTCATGCACAAACTATCATCTCCTCCAAAAATGATATCATCAACAAAAACTTCCACAATCAAATCTTTATCATCATTCTTGAAATACAAATTACTACAAGTAGTACCTTTGATAAATCGAAGCTTCAACATTTATATTTATCTAATCTGGCATACCAAGCTCTAGGGGCTTGCTTAAGTCCATACAGTGCTTTCTTCAACCAACAAACCATATCTCTTTGATCATTCAATTAAAATCCATCAAGTTGCTCAATGTATACCTCTTCTTCTAGTTCGCCATTTAGAAAAGTAGACTTGACATCCATCTGATAAACCTTGTAGTCTTTGTAAACTTGTAGCATAAGCAAGAAACAGTCTCACAGCTTCAATTCTAGCAACAGGAGCAAAAGTCTCTTCAAAATCAATTCCTTCCATTTAAGAATATCGCTTGCAAACCAGTCTTGCCTTGTTTCTAACCACTTCACCTTGCTCATTCAATTTGTTTCTAAAGACCCATTTAGTTCCAATTACATTTTTATCCTTAGGTCTAGGAACAAGAATCCATGTATCATTTTTCTCAATTTGTTGTAGCTCTTTTTTCATTGCTTCAACCTAATGTTCATCTTTGCATGCTCCATTCACACTAGTAGGCTCAGTCTTCGAAATCAAACAATATTCTTCTGCAATTTTTCTCCTAGTCTGGACACTTATGATTTCATCACCTATAATCTGATCTTCTAAATGATTCAATCTTACATACCTCAGAGTCTTAGAACGTTCTTGAATTTTAGGCTCTTCTAATCTCTCTTCTACTCTTTCACTAGTTTCTTCTTCCTCTTGATCTTCTTGATTCACCGAAATGATTTGCACTTGATTTGATGTCTAACCTTTGTTTGTACTGTCATTCTGATCATTAGAGTCATATCCAGGTTCTAGATGGTCTAGCAATGTCTTCATCAACCTTAACATTTGTGCTTTCAACCATTTTCTTCAATCTCTTATTGTAACAATAGTAGGCCTTGCTTTTAGTAGAATAACCCAAAAAGATTCTTTCATCACTCCTAGCATCAAACTTTCCTATATCTTCATCTCTTCTGATATAACATCTACTCCCAAAGATTTTGAAATATCTATCAGTAGGCTTAAGACCAATCCATAGCTCAAAAGGGATCTTACCAATATCACCTTTGATTTGTACCCAATTGAGAATATACACAGCAGTACTCTTAGCTTCTCTCTAGTAGATATGAGGAACGTTTCCTTCTAACATCATAGTTCTAGCAGCATCTTGAACTATTTTGTTCTTTCTTTCCACAACTCCATTTTGCTGAGAGGTTCGTGGTGCAAATAATTGTCTCTTTATTCCATGTTCTTCACAAAAGGAATTAAACTCACTGGAAGTGAATTCACCACCTCTATCTGATCTCAGCCACTTAATTTTCAAACCTATCTCTGTCTCAACCATAGCTTTAAAGATCTTGAACTTTTCCAATGCTTCAGATTTCTCCCTTAAGAAAGTAGGCCACATCATTCTTGAATAATCATCAATAAGCAACATGAAATACCTATAACCTTGTAAACTTCTGATTCTAGAGGGACCACACAAATCAGTATGCACAAGCTCCAACAATTCATTTGAACAATGTTGTTTGCTTTGAAATGAAATTCTAGTTTGCTTTCCCAACTGACATTCCTTGGAAATGGCATTAGTAGGTTTTACCAACTTAGGTAGATCTCTCACAGCCTTAGTAGAACCTATCTTGATAATGTTATCAAAGTTAACATGATACATTCTCCTATGCCACAACCAACTTTCATCAACTTGAGCAATCAAACAACTTTTACTAGCAGAATTCAGATGAAAGATATGACCTCTTGTTTTTGAACCTGATGCAATCACATTTCCAGAACATCCAAATATTTTTCACTTTCCATCCTTGAACTAAAAATTGTAACCCTTATACCATATGTTTGACACTTAATAGAGTATGCTTCAGACCTTCCACATATAGGACATCATCAGTATTATTTTTACCATCAAGAGAAATGCATCCTCTTCCATAGATCACACCAGCTATGTTATCACCAAATCTCAGAATACCACCATCATACCTTTCCAAGCTTACAAACTTACTTTTATCTCTAGTCATATGATGTGAACATCCACTATCAATTACCCATTCATCTTTTTCTTCAACTCAAGTAGCTAGGGCTTTCTCCACATTTATACAACTAGCAGATTCAATAGACATAGGATTATTTTCCTTGATAGCAATAAACACCCATGCGTCTTCACCTTTATTAGATTCATCATTTGTCACACCTTCATTAGCAACATAGTAACACTTCTTTTGAAATTTATGCTTGTTATGTCTTGGTTTAGAATCTCTTTCCAGACACCTTGATGCAAAATGACCTATCTTATTGCAAGAAAAACATTTAAGAGGCAATTTTCCTTCATACTTACCTTTTCCTCTCGGTACTCTCTTGACAATAAGTTCTTCCATCTCTTCTATCTCTCTTTCTTCTTCTTAATTTGTCTAATTTCATCCTCATACTTGAATGTCTTTCTAGATGAACTCTCATCCGGATCATATCTTTGTCTATCTCTTCCAGAAGTAATAGCCTTAAATGCAGATTCAACCTTAGGAAGGGCATCACCAAATTCGCTCAACTCAAAAGCAGGCAGCTTACCAACCAACATATCTCTAGTTACATTTGTTACAGTTCAGAGCTCTTCAATAGCTGTACCTTTGAATTTATAATTAGCAGGCAAAGATCTAAGCACTTTAGCAACAATCTCTGATTCTTCCAACTTTCCAGTAGCACATCTGATACCACACACAAGTTCATTCACTCTTTGCATGAAAGTAGTAATATTTTCATCATCACCCATTCTCAACATCTCATATTTCCCTTTTAGACTCAGTAACTTAGCAATCTTCACATTAGGTGATTCCACAATAGTGGTTTATAATTTTTGGCCAAAATGGACAATGAAATAATTATTTTTAACTAAATCTTCACTTTCAAGCACCTATAGCGGCTAAACCATGAGGAATTTGAAGATGATGCAAACTAGAGTTTCATGAAATTTTGTTTGTAGATTCTAAATATATTTTTTTCAAAAAATTTGGAATCATATTGCACTTCTTTTTCCATCTCCCTCGAAAACTAGTTTTTTTTCAGAAAACAACATTTTTAAAAAGTGACGCTCACCGTATAATGCATAACTTTTTTTCCATGAAGGATAAAATTCTAATTATTTCAAATTTAGATTTGTAACTCTGATATCTAGTGCTTCCACTTGGTTAGATAGTTTTTTATTGAATATTTTTTCTTTAATCAAGTTTTGAAGTCAAACCAATTACAATTCAGACATAGCGCGATCGTATAACGTGTAACTTTTTTTGTATGTATTGAAATTCAATTTTTTTTATTTGTTGGATCAAGGACTTCAATATCTAGTGCACTCATATTTTTAAAAAAAAATTGATAATCTTCTATTTTTCCACATGTGCAGAACAGAGAGCCTCATTTTTGGTGAAAAAACTATGTTTAATAAAATTTAAAAAATAAATAGATAATAAAACCAAAACATATTAAAATTATATTTGTTGGATAGCTCGTTCTAAGGACTACTTGATTCCAGTTGGATCTGTAAAGTCTTCACCATTTTCATCTGCAATCGGAGCTTCGAAGCACAAAAAATTTGATAGTTTTGGTCACAGAGAACAGGAATCATGAAAATAGGGGGTTCGCTCAAACCAGGGGGTTCGACCGAACCCCCTTCAAAAAAGGGAGTTTCATGTGTTTTTTGTCTGTACAAGCATTAAAATGGTTCACTCAAACCATGGTTTGAGTGAACCCTATTTTGGTTAGTTCAAACCAACAAGTTCGCTCGAACCCCCAAAATGAAATTTTTTGGCATGGGGTCATTTTTTATGAGATTTCATTCCTCATTTGAATTGTAAACCACTTTTGTGGGATTACCCCATTAGCATCACCTTCATACAAAGTTTCCAACTTTTTCCATATCTCATAAGCAATCTTCAGATCCATAACATTAGTCATCTTTGTATCAGTCAAAGCACTCAACAGTGCTTCCTTAGCTCTGATATTATACTCAGCATCCCCGATCTCAGCAGAAGTAGCAAGACCATTCGGTGGTATAACATACATATTACTTGTAATGCTCTAGTAGGGTTCACCAATGCATCTCAAATGGCACTCCGTTCGAGGCTTCCACAAAGAATAATTTGTTTCATCAAATCTCAGACTATCCTTCTTGTATGTTGCCATCCCAAATCACCTCAAGTTGTTCAACTTCTTCCAAGGAACTAAGCTCTGATACCAATTGTTAGCAACACAAGGGTAGACAACTGAGAGGGGGGGTGAATTCGATGTCACTGAATTTCAAACTTATTAATCCTTATTCTCAGATCTAATCAATATCAATGAAAGCATGAATTGACAACACATCAGAAACACACATAACACCAAGATTTTTTATGTGGAAACCCTGTTAGGGGAAAAACCATGGTGGAGGTCAGTCCACAAGATTATACCTTGTTAAAAGTATAAGAAGAATAAATGGGGAATGCACATGCATTCAGGCACATTGCCTAGAGCTCACTACTCAATTACAAAGGAAGACACACTACCTTACAGAGAGATTTAGATTACAACCATCCGGATTTTGAACTGAGAAAATAGCATTTGCTAATGCCTGATTACAGTTCCAGTTAAGCACATGAACACTTCTTCACTCCTCTTCACTCTTCTTTACTCTTCTTCACACTCTGCTCTACCTTCAAATGATTTGAACATTATTCGCACATCTCATACACAAGCACTTCTTCTGGCACACTTCAATTCGAATAAACAATCGCTCTTATATATCTGCAACATGAAATTACATCACTACAAGTTGGCCATAAAGAAATAATAAAATGAATACAAACTGTCGGCCCAAAACAATAGATAATTTTCAATGTGAATCAACCAAGGTCGGCCACAACATAGTGAAGACCCAAATCAACATCTCCAACACAAAAAACACTTCAATTAATTTCTCCTCGAAGATCCACGACACGCTTCAACACCTTGTCATCCAAGAACATGAAAAACATGAACACTCAAGAGAAAACATTGGATCACGAGCACAACAATCAATGCAAACGTGTAACACAAATAGAGCATGATCTAGAAATATCCACAAGCTTCATGAATCACCAGAGAAGCATCCGCAACAACTGAACTAACTAGAATCACATAATCTTCATTTAGGAACACAAATTGAAGTAACAGAGAAACTGTCAGAATGTAAATCTTCATAACTCAATCAAATCTTCATGCGGATCTCTAAAACTTGACGTGGATAAACTAGATATACTCAACAACAAACCCTTTAGTCCACAACCTCTGAACAACAACATATGGAACTCACCGACAGACAAAACATTACTTCACCACTGACAACCTGCAAGTCATTTCATTACAATTTTCTTAATATCCTCAACATTTACAACTTCAAATGCACTAATGCTAATAGTGTCAACATCAATGACAACCACATATCAGCAACACAACCAAAACATCCAACAAACTTGACCTATTTTTTTATGGAGAGATGGAGCCTGGTAATTATGAGGGTTGGGAGTGGTGGAGTCGGTGTCCTTGATACGCGAAAGATGAATGGTTGTGTATAGTACTTAGCAACAAATAAGTGTTATTCCAATACCTCTCATACAATTACTCTATTTGTCTTCAATATATATATATAAGTATGTGTATCTATGTATGTTTCAAAGCATTCATTTTCACATACAGTTGATGGAATCTGTTTGTAATGTTCATAAATATAGGAAAAGGAGAATATACAGGAGGTCTTGTTTGAAAGCATAATCAATTCCATAGATAAAATACAAAGATATCATTAAAGGGAAGATAGATCAAAGAAATAGAAAAAGTTTTGCTTGGAAGAATACAATGTATACAAATAAATTTATAAACATACTTGATTTTGGTATGTACTAGAACATATCTAGCCATGCAGAAATAAAAGGAGTGAATGTATAAATTTGGTATCTACTGGAGGATATGTAGCTCTGCAGAAACAAAAGGGGTACTCAATGTATAATTCAGTAAAATATAAATTTATAAAACAAATGTTGATTGTTCTTACAGCTACAGGCAACTTTTACTCATTAATTGTTCCACAGATGGGCTTCATATCTCCTTGTCCATCCATGCTTGCATCAAAGTGAGCATCATATTACTGCAAAGCAACATTTTATTTGAATCTATCAAAATATATATTTGAGGTTAGATGTGTATGGAACAACCAAAAAGAAGATGGGAAAACAACTTACAGCAGCAATAGGGGGACGAGACAGTGCAGATTGCAGAGGACAACACTTGTTAAACCATCCAATTTACCAACTAGTGGAGGTGCATGGCAGGTTTCCACCATTTTGTACCCATTGAGCAAGGCAACCAACTCCACCACCACTAACCCATGTGGTCAACAAAGTCCACCATTGTTGTGAACAGGCCCGAGCAAGGCCTCACAAATTGCATGGGGTGTTATCATATATTAAGCCAAAAATGCAATGTACAATAGCCTATATATTTATAAAAGCAATATAGATGAATAACAAAACAGTAAAATTCTCAAAAGAGAATCCTATAGATCAACATCATACATATACATATGCATACACATACACATACATATACATATACATACATATACATATACATACATATACATATAGATATATATACATATATATATATATACATATACATATACATATACATATACATATACATATACATATATACATACACATACATATACATACATATATGCATACATACATACATACACATATACATATACATATACATACACATATAGTTTTCGCCCTTCGTTTATTGTTTGTAGTTATCTCTGTGCATCGTTGGCATTATTACCATATGAGCAATTGCAGTTTAATTTTCTTTCTTTTGTCAAAAAAATATGGTTAGGGCTAGTAATTTTTTCACCTTTTCTATTCTCCATGTACTTGGCACTAAATATTATAGAGAAATACAAAAGACTTGTATTGGCTTTTAAATGAGAACGTGAAGCTTACCTGTTCAACAAAGGATGTTCCTAAATGTTGCTCATTGGTCAATCAAGATTGCAAAAAAATTATGAATTTAGAATTGAGAAGTGAACTGCTACATAGTAAATGTGTTTTTAATAGGTCTTTTACAGTTTCCCTATTTTTCTATAATATTTAGTGCCAAATAATGTAGCTTGAATTCTAAATTGACAGGTGAACTGTTTTATAGATCGATTGAAGTACGGTATAATTTTTCCTATGTCTTAGTTTCATATTTATCAAACCTAGATGCACATATATATTTGACCTTTTTGTCCAGGCTAATCAATCAATTGATAGATTATTATTTGATTATTTTAACATACATATACATAGAAATACATGGCAGACTTGAAGTTATGGATTAGATAATATTTATGAAAAATATGAAAGATTAAAGGATTGTCCTCTTTTAAAGAGTTTTTAGTCATGTCTTTAATTACTAATATTCAATAAAAAAGTATTCTTTACAAAAACGTCAGTTCATAACTTTAGGTATGACATATTTTTTCCAATTTTTATATGGCAGTAGAAAATTTATTACTTTGATGTTATTTATATTCATGTTTTCTTATTTAAGTATTAGTTATGATGGTCAAAGTAATTACACACAAACATATAACAAAATATATATGTATACATGTGGATATAAATGTATATCTATGAATGATCACAAGAGGAATAACATGGTTTCAACATTGCAATATATAAAAATATATTTACAAGTACTGTACAGATTTCTTCGTTAACCATTCTCAATATTTGACTATTGTTATATGTTTGTCGTTGAAGATAATATTACTATTCAATGATTATAAAGGGAAGAATTGAATTTATAATAGACATAGAAGAACTAATAATTCTAGACCATCTAACAGGAATCAAGAATCATGGTAACAATGCAAACTAAAAACAATCCACGCAGTATGTTAAAATCAAAAGGATGGGCGGTCAATGAATGTGCAAATATATATATCTAAACATAGGAATAAATTATGTTCATATTTGTAAAATAGAAGTCTTAGCATCCCATACTAAGCATTAAAAAGGAAAGACTAGGAGAAATGTTGGAAAGTGCAAAAGAGTAGTCAAAGCGTTGGCTCAGTAGTGGAGCCTTTTTCTACAATAGGGGTGGACATCTTTGCTATGTCTGAAAGCAACAATTTACACTCTGCTTTGAAATCAACTTTTGTTGCTTTCACAATCATTGTTTTAAGTCAGTCCTCAAAATTGTAAGTTTTTGTTCTGATCAAGACAATAAAGATGTATGCTTTACAAACAAGGCCTTTAATAACAACAACAGGATCTATTGTAGACTCAGAGTTGTCCTACAACATGTAAAGGTCTTTTGCTAGAATTTGCAGTAAATTAATGGCAACTTCATCCAAAGCAATAGACCAAAGGCTGGCTGAGTGGTCTTGCAACTTCAATTGCATAAGATAGCAATAGTTACATTCTTTGATTTCCATCTGGCAACGAACATAAAACCAAACATCAGCATGGGGACATGTGAATTTTCTTTTGCATTCTTTCCCATTAACCAACAAGGGGCAAGCATGATAACAAAAAGACTCAATTTTTGCAATTTGAATGGTTGCTTTAAAAATGGCCTCAACAGTTTTTGGAAAGCCAAGGCAGTTGTTCAAGATGAATGTAATAGTAACTCTATCATTCAAAGGATGGATCCTATGCGGAGAAGAAGAAGATGAAACCACTTTCTCTACTTTGACGGGGCCCTTGGATCTAAGAGTGTTTGCCTCAGGAATAGAAGGGTTAATCTCTAAGACTGTTGTTGTTGATGTATTGATAACTTTACCATTAAAGTAGCCTACATGGCCACCTCAGACAACAACTATCACTATATCACCAAAAAGATACATCCACCTTAACACATGTCACCTTTTTCTTGCTAACTTGGAGCCACAAATTAACATCAATGAACGAAGCAGAGATATCATATAGTTTAATAGTTCGCTGAATTATTTTGGATCCATTTTTCCTATGAACAGTTGATATGTACCCAACATGCACTACAATGCCAATAATATCAACCAAGCTATTATCACTATAATTTCTTATGTCACTAACTGGCACAAAAGTAGAGGCTTTTTTTTGGCACAGAAATCTCATCTTCACACCATTTTATTGTTGATTTTTCATACAAAACAATTTCAAGGTTACTATTTAATTTATTGAAATTTTTATTTGCTTCCTTGACCGATCCTCTGGATATTAAATAAGTTGCACCCATCTCAACTTGACCATAATGCAATTCAGAAATATCATCAAAACAAGTAACACATATTTTTGTTCCCTCCATATCTATAATGTCAAAACTAAAAAGTTTTCCTTCACCTCTTTGTTTGTGGAAATGGTACATCTCTCTAATATGTGTTACACACCCTTTCAATGTCCAAACATTTTGATAAATGTTTAAAGCTTTAATAGGGCTGACATTTGTAGGGTTGTTTTGTTTCTTAGGGGACAACTACAAACCAAATTTTGGGGTTCGTTTAGAAGGAAAAGGCAAGTTTGGCCCCAACATTTGCTCCTCTTGTTGTTTGAACAGATACCTAGGGGTCCCAATGATTTGACAATCATACATAATCACAACTAAGTTGAATATGGTTAAGGCCCTGGAAAAGAAGCAAAACAATATATTGGACACATTATATTAGGCACATACAAAGGGGAAAGAGAATTTTTAAAAGTAGACAAGAAAGAATGCAACCCACCTTGAATCTTGGACATTCCTACAAACATAGTCTCTTAAACATACAAGGGACTCTATTTTCAAGGCACCTGAAAACAACAAATCATTGCATTTGGACGGTAGGGTTCCTATTTGCATATGGTGTCCATCAAACAAGACAACCCTGTATCATTCAACCTGCCCTTCATCATCGCCAAATTTTTGAAGCACAAAAGCTGAAGGACCGGAGAGGCAACAACATCTCCAGCATTGATGGAACGAATTGTAAATGGAGTCAAAGTTGGTTGTTTCTTTGCATCCTACAAAGACAAGTTCAAATCAAGGAAAATGCACATCATCACAGCAAACAGATAAAATGAGTAAGGAAAACAAAGGCTGCAAAGAGATATTTTTATGTGTTCTAAAAGATTAATGCATATATACTTCCACATCTATATGTTTTACAAGGGCTAGACATGTCTGTATACACCTAAAGGACAATGAAACTAGAAGCATAAACAGTAAAATGTATGTGTTGTATCTTTTTGTATTTGAGAATCCTAAAATTAAAGGAACTAAAAGGCAATGTTCAATTTTATTACAAGAGAGGAAGGCAACAATGACAAGGAATTTGCAACAACTATAAGGAAAAGGAAATACAAACTTATGAAATTAGGATCTGGAGGCTGGTGGATGGCACCCTCAGAGCCGGACTCCGTATCAGGACTTATGGGAGGTGTCTCCAAATCAATCACCAAATCAATTTGGGGCGGCTCTAGAGACCCATCCACAAAGCCCAATTCCGCAGACATAGTTTTGGGACCTTTTATAGGGAGAAAATGTTCCAATTATAGTTGAATAATTGGCACCTCTATTTGACAATGAAAATAAAACATTAATGTATTGCAACATGCAATGCCAACTGCTAGACAAGTTAGAAATATTCATAATTCACCAACCATTTTACTATTGTATGCATGCAATTTTTTACTATATTTTTATAAATACGTATATGCAGAAATTTGTATATGTTGTTGCTTATTGCCTTCATCTTTTTTAATGCAAACAATAGAATATACAACAACAAGAATGAAAATGACTAAGTACATATATGCATTGAATTTTCCTTTTGTCTACACATTTAAAAAACAACATATAACCATATATATATATCCATATGCACTTTCTTTGGGGGGGATTTCCAAGGGTTGTTTATAACATGGAGCTTGCTAATTACGTGGTTTGGTAGTGGTGGATTTGGTTACCTTAGTACACAGAAGTAGAATGATAAGTGTTTGCTCACATGAGGGTTAATGAATCTTGGCGTTGTTGGACCATGGTGTTGGAAGAAGTAGATGCAACATTCAATGTTGTAGTATGGGAAAGTATTCTCCAAAATGTGTGAGAAAATATACCGATTAAGTTGCATTATCGAAAGAGGCATTGTGGTCCTGTAGTATTTTTTACTGTTTGTGAATGAAAGTCTACATAAATACGAGTAAAGATACCATACAGACCTGGTTCAATATACTTTTGTATATATAAATCACTGTTGGATTGTCAAACAAGCCACAGTAGTCTTGGTTTGTATACATCGATATATATATCTACATATATGTAAATTTTTAACTATGAAACGGGGAATTCAATAGATATATATGTGTATATGTATTTGTCTATGTAAAATTTGCAAGCATCCCAAAGGCATATATCAACTCCATGGTTGCAGTTTCTAGCAGTGTACAAAATTTCAGAATTTACAAGAGCCAAACCACGACAATCAACACTTTGTTACAAGGAGCTTGAAACAGATGAGGCTAAAAAAATATAGTGAAACATATCGATACAAGACATATAACATGTTCCATCCAAAACAAATAACCACAACAAAAATTACATAATTCTAAAAATTGATAACAATGCCTGTTACAAGAACAATAGAATAATCTGTTACAGGCAGCTTCAAACTCACTTCAAACAGTTGAGTAAAAAAGAACATCATGAAACATATTGATACAAGACATATAATAAGTTTCATCCAAACAAATTAACCACGAAAAAATCCCAAAATTTAAAAAATTGAAAACAATCCTTGTTACAAGAACAATAGAATAATCTGTTACAGGCAGCTTCAATCAGATGAGTGGAAAAGAATATCATGAAATATATTGATACTCAAACAGATGAAGGGAAAAGAATATCGTGAAACATATTGATACAAGACAACCAAGCTATGTAACAGTTGCCTTGTCAATTCTAAATTCATAATTTTTTTTGTAATCCTTATTGACCAATGAGCAACATTTACGAACATCCTTTGTTGAACAGGTAAGCACCATGTCGTTATTTAAAACCCCGAGCAAGTCTTCTCTATTTCTCTATAATATTTAGTGCCAAGTAATGTAGCTTGAATTCCCAATTAACTATGTGGCCTTATAGCCATTTTGCACATATTATTACCACCCATTGTAGTTACAAGTTCTATTTAATGTGGGTTCACTGTCAAAGAATATAGCGCAAGTCTTCTCTATTTCTCTATAATATTTAGTGCCAAGTAATGTAGCTCGAATTCCCAATTAACTTTGTGGCCTTATAGCCATTTTGCATAGATTATTGCCACCCATTGCATTTACAAGTTCTATTTAATGTGGGTTCACTGTCAAATAATATAGCTCAAATTTTTACAATAGTCTGCTATCAAACCAACACCACAATGGTTCTTTCAGCAATGCAAGCTAATCAATATATTTTCTCACACATTCCACAGTATACTTTCCCACACACACACACACACACACACACATATATACATATATATGTATACATATATATACATACATACATACATACATACATATATAATATATATATACATATACATATACATATATATACATACACACACACACACACACACACACACATATATATATTTACATGTACATGAATATATATACATACACATATATATATACATGCGTATACATGTATATATATACGTATATATCTATACAACTCACAGATTTTGAAGCACAACAGTTTTAAAACCCTCTAACCTGCTATAAACCAGACAGATATATACTCTGTCCATCTTTGGTGTTATACACATTTTGTACAGTTAGTTCCTTGGTATCTTTCTAATTGATTTAACTTCAAATCCTTACAAAGAGGATGGTCTAGAAAGTGAATGGTATGTGGAAATCAATGCTTCAAGACATACACAGATACATATATCATGGATATATATATATTGAAGAAAAATAGAGAAATTGTATATCACGGTTGACAATAACACTTATGAACCACTAAACTAATATAGAGAAAAATGAATTGAAGAATAAAGAAACTATACATCTAATTAGGTTGAATGTACATATGCATATGCATATTCATTTATATATACATACATGCATATCCATATGTACATATATCTATGCATATGCAATGCATTTTCAGTGGAGAGTGTAATGAATGGAAGGTACGGTGCATTTTTCCCTTCCCCGAAGAGTGTAATGTTACTGCTACTTATGCGTATGCATCGTTCCTTCCCTCATTGCACCCTCCATCTCAAAGAGTTTCACTTTTTTTTTTGCATATGCATATATACATATACATATAAATATACATGTGTATGCATATGTATATACATATATCCATACATATATCCATACATATATCAGACAATGCCACAAAGTGTAACAACAAATTCGTAGATCTAATATTCAGTTTAAATGATGAACAAACTAACCATGCAAAAGAATATCATGAAGAAGAGTTTGTTATGGTGAACTTCAAATAGGTGTGGAAGAATGAATATCATGAAACATACTGATATAAGACATATAACATGTTGCATACAAACAAAATAACCACATCAATTAATACTTTATTATAAGTAGGTTCAAACAAGGTAGGGAGAAACAAATACATGAAACATATCGGTACAAGATAAGCAGTCTATTAAATAGTTGCAAGAGATGTTAGAAAAACACTTAAGAAGCAGACGCAAGTAACACATAAACGAAAAAAGAATATCATGGTGAAAACATGGAAAATAGAAGAGCACAATAACCTATGCAAAATACTATGAAACCAACACCACAATGGTTGTTTCAACAATTTAACCTAATCAAAGTATACTTTCCTAAACTACGACATTCAATATTCCATTTACTTCATTCGAACGCATTTACTTCACCCGACCTCACCACACAACAATGGGAGAATGCATGAACCCGTCTGCAAGTGAACACTTACATTTCAGCTTCTATGTATTGAAGACACCAACTCCACCACAACCAACCCATGTAATTACCTAGCTCCACATCACCACAAAATAACCCAGTCAAGTCACCGTCGGCCGAGACATCTCCGACATGGGCTAATCGAATTCACAGTTGGGATGGCAAAAATCCCTATGGAAACTTCAAATAAATAGCCTGTTGGTCGGGACATCTTCGATACTACCTATAATACTTAAGTGTTTTCCTAATAGTTGTTTTGCAATTTCCCTATTTTGCCTATAATATTTTGTGGGAAATAATGTAGCTTGAATTTTGAATTGACAAGCCAACTATCACACAGAGTTCACTATCACACCTTGTCTAGACAGTGATAGAATTTCTGGTAAGCAGGAATATGGTGCAAACTCAAATCTATACATGCATTTCACTGACCTATTAGAAAAACACTTAACAATCAAAGGAAAATGAGAGATGTTTGAGAACCCACATTAAATAGAACGTTAAAATATGGAGAATAGAACAGGTAGAGTATGATAATGAACAAGTTGGTATAGGGAACAACACTATTTCACGTATATGTATCTATCTATGTCTTGAAGCATTGATTTTCACATACAGTTTAGATTGTATATATATATATCACAGGGGTGCTAATTCATTCTATCGTTGTTGTACGATGGGAGCGGACAAAGTAAATGCAATATTGAGCGTTGCAGTGTGGGAAAGTATACTTTGTTTAAGTTGTATCTATAATATTTAGTGGGAAATAATGTAGCTTGAATTTTGAATTAACAAGCCAACTATCACATATAATTTGTTGTTACAGCTTCTCTACACAGTGATAGAATTTCTGGCAAGCAGAAAATGACAAACAAGTGGAATTGGAAAAGAACTATTAGGAAAACACTTAAGAATCAGAGGAAAATGAAAGATGCTCTCAAACCCACTTTAAATAGAACTTTAAGATATGGAGATTAGAAGAGGAAAAATATGATAATGAATAGTTTGTTACAGGGAACTGAAAATAAGAATATCATGAAGAACAATTTGTTGTGGGTAACTTGGAACAGACAACGGAAAAAGAATATAATGAAACATATTCATATAAGACACTGCCATCCCACATAATTAGCAAGCTCCATTGCCCACATAAACAGACCTGAGTAGTTTGTTCTAGGGACCTTCAAGCAGATCAAGGAAGAAAGAACATCATGAAACATATTCATGCAAGCCTCGAGCTATGTTCATTGTTAATAAATATTGAAGAGAAGCACAAAAATTGTATAATACGTGTTAGAATAATAATTATTTGCTACAAGTCATTTTAAATGGGCTTTTTGCATAAATTATTTCTCAATATTTAATGCCAACCAATGTAGCTCAAATCTACAATTAAGCTTATGGCGTTATACAAATTTTGCACGAATTATTGCATCATATAATTGCTGCCATAACCTAAAGAAAATACCATGAATAAAATATGGAGAATAGAAGGGGCAAACCACAGTAGTCAAGAGTCTCTTATGGAGAAGTGGGAAAAAGGATCTCATGAAAAACGTGTCACAGGGATCTTCAAAGACATAAGGGAAAAAGAATACCATGAAACATATTGATACAAGACAGATGAACGGAAAGCCACATTAAATAGAACTCCCAAAGCCTATAGGTACCTATAATCTATAAAATGAGTGGAACCCCACAGACTTAATTGAAAATTCAACCTATTACCTGGCACTAAATATTATAGACATAAAGAAATTGTAAAACAACTATTAGAATAACACAAGTAACACCCACTAAACTAATTTTATCTCCAATATGCCTATGCTTTCATACTAACCCTCTACATATATATATACAATTACTCCTATATTAATCTGCAATTGCTCCTATGTTAATGGACCTATAATGCCAAAGATGCATAGAGATAACTAAAACAATAAACCAAAGGCAGTAAAATTACTAACCCCACCCATATTTTTTTATGAAAGAAAGAAGATTTAACTACAATTGCTCCTATGGTAATGGTTATAATGCAAAAGATGCATAAAGATAACTACAAACAGTAAACGAGGGCCAAACAAATTACTAACTGTAACCATATTTTTTTGACAAAAAAGAAAAGAAAATTAAACTGCAATTTCTCCACCCATAAAGAGCAATAATCTCTTTCAATTCTCCAAAATGGGTATAACACCAAACATAGAAACATATAACAAGAAGACATTAACAATAAATTAATCATCGATGCAAAATACCCATCTAAAATGACTTACAAATTTTGGAGAACAATATTTTTTTCAATCTGCTTACCACGACATGGGCCTAACCTCTTGAACAAAGAATGTTGCTAAACATCGCTCATTGGTCAATAAGGATCAGGAAAAATTTATGCATTTTCCTTCAAATAGACCAAGAAACAAAAAATATCATAAATAAAATATGTAGAATAGAATAGGTAAACTATGATAATCAACAGTTTGTTATGAGCAACTGGAAAAAAGAATATCATGAAGAATAGTTTGTTACGAAGAGCTACAAACACAGGAGGGAAAAATAATATGATGAAACATATTCACACAACATAGATGAACACAAAGCCACATTAAACAGAACTCCTAAACCCAATAGGTAGCAATAATATGTGCAAAATGAGTATAACCCCACACAGTTCATTGAAAATTTGCGCTACATCACCTGACACTAAATATTATAGACAAATAGAGAAACTGTAAAAGAGTTATTAGAATAACACTGAACAACAAAAAATTACTAACCCTAACCATATTTTTTTGACGAAAGAAACAAAATTTAACGGCAATTTCCCCACCTGTAAAGAGTGATAATCTCTTTCAAGTCTCCAAAATGGGTATAACGCCAAAGATAGAAACATATAACAAGAATACATTATCAATAAATTAATCATCTATGCAAAACACCCATGTAAAAATTAGTATAATGCCACAAACTGCATTCAAAATTCTAGCTGCATCAACTCGCACTAAATATTATAGACAAATACAAAAATTTTAAAAGAGCTATTAGAATAACACTGGACAACCACCAAACTAATTGTATCTCCAATATTTTTATGCTTTCATACTAACTCTCCACATATATATATATGCAATCACTCCTATGCTAATCTACAATTGCTCCTATGTTAATGGGTGTAACCGTAAAGATGCACAAAGATAACCAAAACAACAAACGGAGGCCAATAAAATTACTAACCCTAACCATTTTTTTGATGAAAGAAAGAATATTTAACTACATTTGCTCCTATGGTAATGGGTACAATGCCAAAGATACACATAGATAACCACCAACAATAAACAAAAGATTCACAAAGATAACACACAATCACTCCTATGTTAATCTCAATTGCTCGTATCTTAGTGGGTGCAACAACAAAAATGCATAGAGATAACTAAAACAACAAATGGAGGCCAATAAATTACTAACCCTAACCATATTTTTTAACGAAAGAAAGAATATTTAACTATAATTGCTCCTATGGTAATGGGTGCAATGCCGAAGATACACACAAATAATCACAAACAATAAACGAAAGATTCACAAAGATAACTAAAACAATAAACAAAGGCCGAAAAAATAATTGCTCCTATGTTAATCTTCAATTGCTCCCATGCTAATGGGTATAACACAAAAAATGCACAGAGATAACTAAAACAATAAGTTACCAGCGGCAAAAAAATTACAAACCCTAAGCATATTTTTTGACGAAAGAAAAAACATTTATCTACAATTTCTTCGTCCATACAAAGCAATAATGTCTTACAAATCTCCAAAATGGGTATAACGCCAAAGATAGAAACACATAACAAGAAGACATGAATAGTAAATTAATCATCTATGCAAAATACCTATGCAAAACAACTCACCATACAGATGCAAAGAGATAACTAAAACAATAAACCAACAACGAAAAAATTACTAACCCTAACCATATTTTTTGACGAAAGAAAGAAGATTTAACTGTAATTTCTCCATACATAGAAAGTGATAATCTCTTTCAAATCTCTAAAATTGGTATAACGCCAAAGATAGAAACATATCACAAAAAGACATCAACAATAAATTAATCATCTATGCAAAATACCCATATAAAACGACTTACAAATTTCGCAGAATAATAGTTCGTCAATTTTTGGAATAGTCTGCTATCAAACCAGCCATGGAGCCGAAGGCAACAATTTTTACAATAGTCTACTATGCAACCAACACCACAATGACTGTTTCTACAATACAACTTAATCAAAGTATACTTTCCCACAATGCAACACTCAATATTGTATTTACTTCATCCACCGCATTTACTACCCCCACCTTCATCGTACAACAATGACAAAATGCATTAACACTCTCATGAGCAAACAATTACGTTTCAGCTTCCGTGTATCGAGGACACTGACTCCGTGACCGCCAACCCACGTAATTCCCAAGCTCCACATCGCCACAAAAAAACTCGGTCTAGTTGTCGCTGTCTGGGACATCTCCAGCATTGACAAATCCAAAATGCCACAGTTGGGCTGACGAAATTCCTAGTAGAAACTTCAAACAAAATAGCCTATTGGCTAATTAATTTATTTTTTATCTTATATATTAAAAATACTAAAATGTAAGTATTTATAGTTATATATAAGAAAATATAAAATTCTAGAGAATAAATAGCTTTTACACTAAGTTAAATATATTCTTAGATTATTCTAAACTATGGATTACACTTTATGGGTTAGATGTATTCATATAATTGAAAACTTTGTGATCTCTCAAGAGGGAGAGAAATGAGTAAATGTGTACTTTATGAACTACGAGAAGTGTACTAAGCGGGTCTATAAGATTAGAGTACTAGTAATGTTGCACAGTGAGTTGCAACTTAGGTTCAATTTTGCCACTTCAAAATCATATTGTGAGTCTTACCATATTACAGGTAATCTAGGTATTGAAAATGTTAAAGCATTTGTGGTCAAAATTAAGGGGGAGTGTTGGAATAAATTGTAATTTCTCCTAGTTAGCATGAGGAGAAAGTTGGGAAATAACTATAGTCTTGCATGAAGATAAAACTAGGTTTTTTAAATATAGAATTTGCATGAGTTTGTAATTTGCATGATAAATTTATAGAAGTTGTAATGCAAAACCTCTATATAGAGAAGTCGTATGTAATTCATTTTATTATCAAATAAATAAAAGTTGAAGCTTTGTGTTTGTGTGTTATCTTTGTGTATGATTATTTTTTGTTTTAGTTTGTTTATGTTACAGAACGTACAATAATGTCATGTACAAAATAGGAGAGGGAGTCAAGCTTATAATTCCAACACCCTCCCTTAAGCTTGAGTTCCCAAATCAATTACCCAAGTTTTCTCTTAGTTTCTCAAAATTCTCCTTTGATAATATTTTATAAAAAATGTGTGTAAATTGACCCTCTAAACTTTAAAATTATAATTCATCATTTCCAACCAATTATGTTATAAAATAATACTCTATATCAATTGTAGACACTTGAATATTTTTCTAAACATTGATTGTTAATTGTTATTGTATCATCATCACAATATCACTAATTAATCATTTATTACCATTTGTCATTAATCATTAATATTTTCTAAACACTAATAGGATGAGATGAATGAATATGATTGATGGGGTGAGAAGTAGGTGGAGCACTAGTAGGCTGGGAGAAGGGGGTGGCAATAGGAATGTGGAAAGGGGATGGAGCATGAACTATCTTCAAATAGATAAGTTTTACACCAATGTCTTATAGGATCTTAGAACCAAAAGGTGCACTAAGTAACAAATTATGAATAATTTTAACTAATTGTGTAGAAGTAACATTAAAAAGAGCTCTAAAAAACTAATTCTATAGCAATAAAAAATCTTGCTTATTAACATATGCTTTATGATCAAAATCAAATTGCTTGAAATTAATATTACTCATAGAGTTAATTTGAATCTTTTATTTGGTTAAGTGAGAAGCCATATGAGGGTTTAGGTGAACATTTTTCTCAAATTAATAGCATGTAGTTTTCACAGTCCATGATGTAGAAGTATACAAGTTAACTAAAATAAAAATAATTAATCATTTTAATCAGATCAAAATACCTTAATATAAAGAGAGCAAAAACTAACTAGATTAATGCACTATAATAAATACAAAATTTAAGTAAATGATAGAATTTGATTAATGGAAGATGTAATGCAAGGTGTCTACTTGATTTGTTAGTGTGCAAAAAGATTAAAATACTCAAAAAAAAAATTCAAAATTTGGTAATTAACTACTTGTCATTTTGGGTCACTTTCATGGGTGTATAATCAAATTGCATGAATGTAGGTCTAAACCTAGCATGCAAATTTGAATTAAGGTGTGTGGATTTGAACATCATCGCTTTTTTCTATTTAGATCTAATTTTCTTTGGTATGTAAAACTTATATCTATAGAGGCATACTATTTGGGCACACTATTTAAAAAATTACAAGACAAGAATTAATTGTCTTTTGGAAAAACCCATAGATGGACCAATTCAATGACTTGGAATAAAGATTGAATATAGTAAGTAGTCATGCATAAGTTCTTGTAGGCAAATATACTTGTAGAATAGTTACAATATGAATGCTCTAATTTTTCTCTTGAATGCTCAATATAAGTTCTAAATGATTAGGATTCAAGATGTTTAGACATGTAAAAATCTATCATAACGCGTTTTTAAGTACAATTACAAAAGTGACAAGTGACATTTTTGTGTCACTAGTAGGCTCATAATAACTAGTTAGAAGGGTTGGGTAAATCCTAAATTTAAATTTAAAAATTAAAAGATTAGAGTTTATTTCCATAAATTGTGTAACTGACTTGAGTCAATTTCTTGCAAATTATGAATCTAAACCTAGTGAGGAAATAGACAAATTGAGGATCAAAACTAGTCCTTGGGAATGGGTGTAAATAAGATCAACTAAGACTTAATTTATGCGCTAACTTTTGTAGAAATCACATCACTTATACATTTGTCATTACATAAAAGAAAACTAAGTCAAATTATGCCCAAAAGTAAGGAGAAAATTGCAAGGTATATAATTTTCACAATTAGAGTAATTATATCAAGAGGCATAATCTACAACAATAATGTGAGTGTGTTAACAAAAAATATTAAAAATCTAATATACTAAAACAAATAATATGCTATTTATATTTGTGTGTTCGACTATGTGAGCTAACTAAAGAAATATAAACCAACACACCAGTAAGACATTAAATCAAAGGAAACTAATTGAAAAGTAAAGCAAACTCTTAAAACAACAGCTCCTTCAAAAACGTCTTATTGTGCTCTATCTCCAAGGATTCGTTGCAAGTACTGGCCCTCAGTTGGTGTAAGCAACAGCTTGTTAGAATGACAACTTTGGAGAACAAGCTTATGCAAAATGCATGTCTATTTGCTAAATGATTTAAGCTATGATATGAAAACTAAGATGCTATGAACTTGAAATTAAAATGTCTGAAAAGATTGCTAAATGTTGATTAAAATGCAACTATAGTAAATTCACAAAATCTAGGATTATTTTCAACTCACAAGAGGGTTGTATTTATTGATTTTTTGAGGCAAGAATCTAGTTGGTAAAGATCAATGATCGAAATCAAGCTTGTCAAGATGAACGGTGAGAGATTCTGGAAGTTGAGAAAAAGATGGAAGGTTGAGAGAATAAAGAAAGATGTTTCCTCCTACACAATCTTTTCCTTTCAAAATTGAAGGAAAGTTGTCATTTGAGGAGTTAGTTGATAGTTGAAGATAAATATCATAATTAAATAAATGAATGTAGAAGTTTCCATAATTAAATATTTAATATCTAATTATGTGTGAGAAGATGATAGAAAAATATTAAAGTAAAAGTAAAGTAAATATTAGTGAATAAAATAGTTTTAAATATTAAATAAAATATTAAGCAATATTTTTTTGATATACTAAAAAGATGATAAGGAGTCAAATACAAATATACATTGTTTGCAAACTGGTTGTTGCAAAAATTTACCAGTCGTTACAAAATTTTAACAAAGCATTTAAAAGCATTCATGTTTGCGATCTTCCCATTTGCTACCTTGCAACCTCACTGAAATTCCTTAGTCCTCCGCGAGCATCTCCTTCTCCCTTTGTCTGTTAGTTGCCACTGGGAGTGCTAGGATAGTCTTTGGTTGAACCACTCTGTAAGTTCCTATTAGGGGAGAGGACCTGGTAGTTGAGCATGTTTCAATAGTTGTGATAGTAGCTTTTTATATAGTGTCCAATAGTTGTGACATGACTACCCTAGCTTAAACAAAATGTATTCCTTTGATCTAAAAAGCAACCAATCCTATGATGCCACATCAGTGCTCAACTACCCGTGATGTGAATGCACAAGTATTGGTAGTACTTTTTTTTGGGTCTTTTTGGACACCTTGACAAAAGGCATGCTGGTGTGGCCTTGAAACAAAAGTTATAAGCAGGGGACTTGCCAAATAAGCTGCTGTAAAAAAATTGAAGTGATTTGAAACTTCCATATAAGATTTTGAGAAGTGCAAAGTTAGGGTGCCAACAACGAGGAAGGGCACCCCCAAGCCGTTATATTGGAGGGTTAGCTTCAGCCATACTCCACCTGTGGATCTGAGACCCAGCCAATCACCGCCATCTCTAGATAGTATTCCATTCCTTCATGCCAGTGGACCTTTACTAGCGGTGCATCAACCACCTCACCAGTTCTTTACTCTCTTGCACCTGGAGTAGCCAGGCCATGAAGATGGAGGCCAGGTCAAAATTAACACGATAATATTAGGAATAATGGAGGACCCTCACACCTAGGATCTTCTTCACCACCTCTAAAATCTCCACATTGTGTGCACTAAAGATCTTCCAAAGGCGATTGTCTGTCACCTTCCCCCGAAATGCCATTTGCCTCTCCTTTGTGCCCAGACTAATCGTCAACTCCATCTCTGATGATTATGTCAATTAGGGGTGCAATGCAGGTGATTTAGGGTACGGTCCCATGGAGGGGGGCTTCCTAAAAAAATTCAGCAGGTGTTGCTAAGAGTTTTTAGGAATATTTTAAAGATGGTGGTCCCATGGATTCAGTTTTGCAATTCAGCTTAAAAGTTTGAACTCCAAAATTTAAAGAACAAACTGGAGTATTTTGATTAAAAAAATAATAAATAAATAAAAATTCTCTCATTTTTTTAGGAATTTAAAATTTTAAGTGATAGACAAGTGGTAGAAAAAATTTCCAAAAAATTCCTAAGCTGTAGGGGCAATTTCTAGCCCCACCCCAATTTCACCAATTGAAAGATGCATTCCTATACTGTAGGGGCTCCTATTTTTTTGGAAAAGATTCCAATTAATCCCATAGCCCAATTTTATGTTTTCCATGGGACCTCCTAGTCCATGAAAATAGAAGCCCAAGCCCCCCCATGGGACTACTTAGTTAAACACTCACTATCGTCGTCCACACCCAGCCATGGAGTCCTCCTTGACAAATGCATTTACTCTCCTTGGCCTGTGGATTCCCGAAATCATCCTCGCCACATACTTCTATTCCTCCACCATCATATCATTTCCCACATGCTCATAATTAATGATCTATTGCAGATCTAGATGGGCCGGCTTAACCGACACACTCTAAGCGTTGAGTGCTTAGGTGGTCGGGCCCATTCCCTTGACATTTCCGTACCCTATCACATTTACAGTTTTGCTTTTTAGAAAGTTCATTTCGGTAAACTCTGTTCCTCTTTTTTTACCTTTAAAGTTATTCTTTTTACTCCCACATTTCATGCGAGAATAAATACTCTTGAATCCTTTCCTATAAATACTCCGCTAAAAAGTCATTTCTGCCGAAGGTTTTCCTATTTCAAAAAGACAAAGCTAAAAAGGATGATCAACCGGAGACAATTGAACCTGTTTCGTCCCTTGATTGTTCTCTACTATTTTTTGGCCGCCTTAAATGTTGTCACTCACTGGTATTTCCAAACAATGTGTTTTATCTGCAAATACTCCCCCTTCGTACCTTTTTGGAAATAACGGCTAATGGAAACATTGCCTCCACAAACATATAGAAATCTATTTTTTTGGCTTAGCAAAGCCTCTGAAGATTGAACATGATAAAACAGAGGAATAATTCTAGCGTTGGTCTATATCATTGAATCTAGCTCAGTTAATCACCAAGCAGATTGCATATTGTGTGACCAGATTATTTGGCTTTTTGTACATATCTTTTGTTCATGGAATCCTGTTGAAATTTCAACTAATAGTAAATTTGTTTAGAAAAGCTTTTTGTACATATTTTTATTCATGGAATCCTGTCAAAATTTCAACTAATAGTAAATTTGTTTAGAAAATGGTGTTACAAGTGATGATTGGGGACGATAAAAGCAAGAGGAAATCCCTTAAGGTTGTTGCATCTATGGAAGGTTTGTTGCCTTTTCCTTTTCGCTCTCAAACCCTAATCTTAGATTTCTTTTGCTACAATCTGACGAATGAATATTTGAATTGTAGGGATGGATTTTGTAGTTCCAAGGATCTCAATCTTCCATTGAATTCTGGTGTTTTAAGGCTTGGCCTTCTCATCCCCCATGACATGGTTCCCACCAATTTTCTGTTGTGTTCAATCAAAAGGATGGCCAAAGCTTTACAAACTTTAAATCAAATGGAATTGGGAGGTTCCAGACTTCACAGCCTTTGCTACCATTCTCCCGCCTGTGCAAAAATGGGGGCTTTGGAAAAGGGTATGGACATCCATCAAAGCATAAAGGATAGAGGAATTTTTTCAAATGTTGTAGTTGCAATTGCCCAGGTAGACATGTATGCAAAATGTGGAAGCATAGACAAGGCACGTGAAGTGTTTGACAAGGTGTCTCAAAGAGATGTGGTCTCGGATATGCACAAAATGGATTTGCTGAAAAGGCTTTATAAATTTCCAAGGAAATGCAATTGTCAAGTTTCAAGCCAAATTTCGCAACATTTGCTAGCATCTGTCATGTCCCCTTCCAGTTGACATCTCTCAGAGCTTATGATTAGCCTATTATGTGACCCTCGTAGGCTGATAGGATGGATAGAGGGTCTTAATGGAGCTTGGCTTGGCTTCGGTTGTCAAAATTTTACCAGTTGGCTTTCGTTCGGGCTCATTCAGACACCATTTGCCTGAATTGCTATTTTTAGCAGTATTTGGCACTCAGCGAGGCACCCCTGCTATTTTTAGCAGTATGATTTGGTCATGTGCAGAATCACTCACTTATTCGCCAGCTTCAGACAGTTCGTGAATCAGACATATTTTGAGGAAGATATTAATATTTTAATTGATTAATTAAAATATTAATTATTCGGAGCTTATATTATAAAGTTATAATATTTTAATATTATAACTTAAGTGTTTTATCTCAAGGGGTCGACCATCATTGAAGGGGCCATTTTTAATTATAATTTATAATTAAAAATGTGATTGAAAACTATTGAAATATTAAAAAGAAAAGTTCAAATTTATTTTAATGATACCTAATTGAGAAAAGTCACACTTTTGAGGAATATAAGGGTTTTTCATTGGAATTCGAGCCATTATGATTGAAGTCAAATTTTTGCTAAGTCTTTCTTCTAGAATAGAGCCAAGGGTTCCAGTTTTCAACTTGCATTGGAGAATGTGCAATCTTCAGTGTGTGCGATTCAGAGGCTGTGAAATATCAGCTGATCTATTGCCAGTCAGAGAGATAACATCATTCAAAAGTTATCACAGAGCATCACAGGTGAAATTATATTCAAGGTTTTCAGTGTATTTCATCCGGAAGAGATTCTTATTTACAGGCGCCAAAGTTCATTAGATCTGGAGATATTGATAAGGGTCATACTTTTTAATTGGTTACTATTGTACAAAGGTCGTACATTCTCAGCTGTAGGCTGTACCAGCAGGTACAAGGCCATACTTTGTCATCTTGAGCAAAGCGCCTTCATTCTTGGCATTCTGGATTGTTCAGCAGGGGCGCATATCCTTCTAGCATCATCTACAAACATTAACGGAGGGAGAAAGTGGATTATTATTCAAGCCGTACCATTTCATGATTATTCCAGGCGGTTGCAAACTTCCAGGTTTTTAATAAATAAAGTTGTTACTTCTTTCATTGCATGTTACCAAATCTCAAATGTAATAAGTATAAAAAATCAATAAATAGTTCGGCATCAAGAGATTCTAAAGATTCTATCATTTCTAGAGTTGTATTATTTTATTTAAATTTACTTAGCAATTTCTTTCAAAATCGCAACTTTCTTTCATTCATGCAAAAACTCAAAAAAACCAAAATACACAAAATAAGCAAAAAATAATTAGTTTCGGAGATCAGTTAGAACAGGGGTTTCTACAGTGGTATCAGAGCTAAATCCTGCCATCTTGAGGGTTTAGCAATCTTATGCAGCCACAAGAGGTTGGGCCACATAGGTATTATACTCGCAGGAGAGCCTTGATTGACAGGCAACGGGGTTTGATCAAGCAGCCGAGAAACATGGCTGATAGAACATATATTCCTAGAACAGATATTCCTCATAACCCTAGGGATTAGGACGATGCAGAGGTTCTACACGCTCTCAGAGATTTACGAGCAGGTCAATGGCAGTCTAATGATGTACTACAACAGTTGGCAGTAGCACTTCAGAGATTAAGTACTCTGAGGAGACCGTCACCACATCATGACGAGGACAGGAGTGATGCAGGATCACGGAGAGCACCTAGGACTGCTTCACGGACGGCAGACAGGCCCACTAGGCCTACTTTTGTGAGACAAGAGGTCGATGAGGCTATGGCAGGTGAGGAGCATGAGGAGTTGTTCGCAGATACACTTATGGCAGCGAACGAGGAGTGGGAGTTAGTACCACCTGATGTCAGAGAGAGGATTACCTTTGATAGATTCATTACACAGAGGAGAGAACATAACAAAGGTTGACAGGATTGGAGACCTAGACACCAGAATAATGATCTGAAACATGCTACCAACAGACTCACTCTAGCGATGTTCGACAGTAGTGGCAAGGTTACAGCTCAGGCCTGGATCAGCAAGCTAGACACTTTCCTCACATTGCGTCCTATGGCTGAGAGGGATGCTATCAAATATGCGACATTACATCTTGAGGGGGTAGCTTATGACTAGTGGCACCACGGGATGGTGACACTCCAACATGATCGGATCACCTCATATCAGGAGTTCGTTGACAGGTTGGTGGAATGATTTGACAGGAAGGATCCAAAATCCTATTTCAGAGATTTGGCTCAATTGCGACAGAGTGGCAGTTTGGATTCTTACATAGGTGACTTCCAGCGTCTATTAGTTATGGTTCCTAATATTTTAGAGACGCGTCTTGTAGTGCTCTTCATGGAGGGACTGACGGAACCATTGAGAGGTTGGATCAAAGCCTTTGATCCTCCTTCGTTACAGGAAGCTATGAAGAAGGCGCATAGCATGGAGTTGGTAGCCCCATCCAGTAAATTCAACTCCAGAGGCACTTCTTCATTGAGGGACAATAAGGGCTTCATTAAAAATAAAGAAAAATTAGATTTTAAGAATGATTCAAAGGGAAAATCAGCAGCACCACCTTTGGATCGAGAGGCTCTTAATGATCTACGCAGGAAGAAGCTTTGCTTCTACTGCAAAGGTCCCTACGATGCCAACCATGATTGTCCTTTGCAGCCTAAGGGCAAGGCCAATCGAGTGATGTGGGCTTATTATAAGGATTCAAAATCAAAGAATTCTGAACAGCAGGAGAGTTCTGAGGAGTCAGAGTCAGAGGCTTCAGAGCCTAAGGTAGAGGCAGAGTCAGAGCTTCAGATTCAGGAGGCACGTCTATCTAGCATTCAGCAGGAGGGTTCATTCAGACTTCGCAGAGTTTTGGCAAGACAGATGGTCATCACCCTTCTTGATAGAGGAGCCACCCACAATTTTATCGATGCTAGATTTGTGGAGAAGCGCAGACTCATAACTGAAGAGTTCGAAGGCATTAGGGTTAAGGTGGCTGACGGTTACACTCTCAGGTGTGAACGAATGATTAAGGATCTCCCCTTACGCTTGAACAACTATGAGTTCAAGGTTGATTATTATGTGGTGAACATGGGGGATATCGATTTAGTCTTGGGCATGAAGTGGCTTCATTCCCTTGAGGAAGTCACTCTTTGTCTCAAAGATATGGAGATCCGTTTTGATGTGGATGGGAAGACACATATCCTGAAGGCAATTCGGGATAGCAATATCAAAACTATTTCCTTTCGTTGGATGGAGAGACTCATGTGACACGACATGGTAGAGTGGGCTGCCGAGTGCACATTAGCACCTATACAGGAGGGACAGCATAAGACGGAGTATCATCCTGACATTCAGCAGTTGAGAGTCAAGCATGAGAAGGTATTCAGTGATATTCCACTAGGGAGACCTCCAGACAGGGGCATTAAGCACATTATAGAGCTTGAGGAGGGCACTAAGCCCATCATGATCACTCCTTACAGGCATCCTAAGAGGTTGAAGGATGAGATAGAGAAGACTATCAAGGAGATGCTTGCTATGGGTCACATTCGACCGAGTAAGTCACCATTCGCTTCTTCAGTTGTCCTAGTGAAGAAGAAAGACGGTACCCTTCGCATGTGCATAAACTACATAGTCCTGAATAAGAGGACTATCAAAAATAGGTACCCCATACCTCGCATTGATGAGCTTATTGATGAGCTCCATGGTGCATGCTACTTCACGAAGATAGACTTAAGGTTGGGATATCACCAGATCAGAGTTCAAGAGCAGGACATTAGAAGACTGCATTTCGTTGTCATTGTGGACACTTCGAGTTTGTGGTGATGCCATTTGGGCTCACCAACGCGCCAGCGACATTTTAGTCCACCATGAACAGGGTCTTCCATTCACTGCTGAGGATATTTGTACTTGTCTTCTTCAATGACATTCTTATTTACAGCAGGACGTGGCAAGAGCATTTGGCTCATCTGGAGACCGTGTTCAGTATTTTGGAGAGGGAGTCCTTGTACGCCAAGGAGTCCAAATGTGATTTGGGGATGACCGAGTTGCTCTACTTAGGTCATATCATCAGTGCAGAGGGAGTGCGGATGGATCTTGAGAAGATCCGCGCTATTATAGACTGGCCTACTCCGGCGAACCTTACACAGCTGCGAGGATTTCTTGGTTTGTGTGGGTTTTATCACAGATTTGTGAATGGTTATTCATGTCATGCAGCACCTATGACGGATTTGTTGAAAAAAGGTGCATTTTGTTGGACTCCTGAGGCACAGGAGTGTTTTGTGAGGTTCAAGGAGTTGATGACTACATGCCCAGTGTTGGCACTACCAGATTTTTTGAAGCCTTTTGAGCTTCAGTGCGATGCTTCTGGTGAGGGCATTGGAGCGGTGCTTATGCAGGACAAGCACCCTATTGTGTATGAGAGCCGTAAACTCAGAGGGCCAGAGAGGCTCTATAGTATTTATGATAAGGAGATGCTCGCTATAATGCATGCCTTGGAAAAATTTAGGCAATATCTTGTGGGCAGTAAGTTCTGCATTAAAACTGACCACAACAGTTTGAGACACTTCCTGGGGTAGCGAGATCTCAATGATCATCGGCAGAAGTGGGTAAGTAAATTGCAGGCATATGACTTTGATATCTCTTATATCAAAGGCACCCAGAATGTGGTGGTTGACGCTCTGTCACGCAAGCCTTATCTGAGCTCTATAGTTCATATTACAAAGGATTGGAGGCATTTGATTATGGCAGAGTATGCCAAGGATACTTGGGCATCTAGTATTATCGAGGGATTGATGATTGACACCAGGTACATGCTTGTGAATGACTTGATCATTTTCAAGAACATGATTTATTTGATCCCAGGTTCAAAGGTGAAGAACACTATCATGCGAGTCTTTCATGATGTACCTACAGCGGGCCATCCCGGGTACTTCAAAACGTATAGACAGATTCGGGAGATATTTACATGGAAAGGTCTCAAGGCGGACGTTCTTCAGTATGTGCGTGAATGCCCTATTTGTCAACAGAACAAGCAGGAGAACACATATCCGGCAGGATTATTGCAGCCACTTCTGATTCCTGACAGGAAGTGGGAATGCATGTCGATGGATTTTATCACGGGCTTGCCTAAAGCCCAATGACGGGATTGTATATATGTAGTTGTGGATCAGCTGACGAAGTATGCCCACTTCTTCCCGATTACCACCACTTACACAACTACACAGGTAGCAGAGGTCTTCTTTCGTGAGGTATTCAGACTACATGGGTTGCCTTGGAGCATAGTGAGGGACAGGGATAGTCAGTTCCTGAGTCATTTCTGGCAGGAGGTGTTCAGACTTTGTGGGACCGAGCTTACACCGAGCACCAGTTACCACTCGCAGACCGATGGTCAGACGGAGATAGTGAATAAATGGGTGGAAGGTTACCTCCAGAACTATATTGCAGGGCAGCAAAAGGCTTGGGTCAAGTAGATATATATGTGCGAGTATTGCTATAATACTACCTTCCACATGACCATTCAGATGTCCCCTTTCATGGCGTTGTACGGTTATGAGGCGCCGAGCTTTCTGGATTTGCTACTGAGTGACAGTAGAGTGCCGAGTGCTGGAGATTTGTTGCAGGAGAGTCAGGACACTATGAGGGCTCTCAAGGAGAATATTGCTAAGGCACAGAATTAGCAGAAGCAGTACGCAGATCAGAAGAGGACAGAGAGGTCTTTTGAGGTGGGTGACATGGTTTATCTTATGTTGCAGCCCTACCATCATCTACTCTTAGGAAGAGTGGTTCAAAGAAGCTTAAGCCACGATATTACGGTCCTTTCAGGATCCTGAGGCATGTTGGAGAGGTGGCTTATGAGTTAGAGCTTCCAGCAGAGAGCAAGGTCCACAATGTTTTTCACGTGTCACGTCTCAAGAAGGCGTTGGGACACCATGTGGTACCTTCGGCAATTTTACCTCCCTTAGATGATGAGGGAAAGTTGATTCTAGTACCTGAGTCTATCCTAGAGTATAGAGAGACAGTTGCGTAGGAGGACTATCAGGGAATATTTGGTGAAATGGAGAGATTTGCCAATGGAGGATGCTACATGGGAGAGTGAGGATATTCTGCAGCATCCGGAGTTGAGATTGCTTGAGGACAAGCAATTTCAGGAGGGGCGGACTGTCATGTCCCCTTCCAGTTGACATCTCTCAGAGCTTATGATTAGCCTATTATGCGACCCTCGTAGGCTGATAGGATGGATAGAGGGTCTTGATGGAGCTTGGCTTGGCTTCAGTTGTCAGAGTTTTACCAGTTGGCTTTCGTTCGGGCTCATTTGGACACCATTTGCCTGAATTGCTATTTTTAGCAGTATGGTTTGGTCATGTGCAGAATCACTCACTTATTCGCCAGCTTCAGACAGTTCATGAATCAGACATATTTTGAGGAAGATATTAATATTTTAATTGATTAATTAAAATATTAATTATTCAGAGCTTATATTATAAAGTTATAATATTTTAATATTATAACTTAAGTGTTTTATCTCAAGGGGTCGACCATCATTGAAGGGGCCATTTTTAATTATAATTTATAATTAAAAATGTGATTGAAAACTATTGAAATATTAAAAAGAAAAGTTCGAATTTATTTTAATGATACCTAATTGAGAAAAGTCGCACTTTTGAGGAATATAAGGGTTTTTCATTGGAATTTGAGCCATTATGATTGAAGTCAAATTTTTGCTGAGTCTTTCTTCTGAGAACAGAGCCAAGGGTTCCAGTTTTCAACTTGCATTGGAGAACATGCAATCTTCAGTGTGTGCGATTCAGAGGCTATGAAATATCAGCTGATCTATTGCCAGTCAGAGAGATAACATCATTCATAAGTTATCACAGAGCATCACAGGTGAAATTATATTCAGGGTTTTCAGTGTATTTCATCTAGAAGAGATTCTTATTTACAAGCGCTAAAGTTCATGAGATCTGGAGATATTGATAAGGGTCATACTTTTTAATTGGTTACTGTTGTACAAAGGTCGTACATTCTCAGTTGCAGGCCGTACTAGCAAGTACAAGGTCGTACTTTGTCATCTTGAGCAAAGTGCCTTCATTCTTGGCATTCTGGATTGTTCAGCAGGGGCGCATATCCTTCTAGCATCATCTGCAAACATTAACAGAGGGAGAAAGTGGATTATTATTCAAGCCGTACCATTTCATGATTATTCCAGGCGGCTGCAAACTTTTAGGTTTTTAATAAATAAAGTTGTTACTTCTTTCATTGCATGTTACCAGATCTCAAATGTACTAAGTATAAAAAATTAATAAATAGTTCGGCATCAAGAGATTCTGAAGATTCTATCATTTCTAGAGTTGTATTATTTTATTTAAATTTATTTAGCAATTTCTTTCAAAATTGCAACTTTCTTTCATTCATGCAAAAACTCAAAAAAACCAAAATACACAAAACAAGCAAAAAATAGTCAGTTTCGAAGATCAGTTAGAACAGGGGTTTCTACAGTAGTTAGTGACCGTTGCACTAAAAGCCCGAACTGGTAGTGAACGGCACCCCTCTTAGCGTTAAGGGGGCATCCCCAGGATAGGTACTCCCGCCGAAGACCCCAGACACGTGGCTGGGCAAACCGCTCGGACAGACCTACGTCACCTTCCGATAGGGGCCCGCATCGGGACATCACAGCCCACCACGCTTCGTGAGTCTTGACCTCGAGACCTCTAACTCTGATACCAAGTTAGTTACCATTGCACCAAAAGCCCGGACTGGTAGTGAACGACACCCCTCTTAGTGTTAAGGGGGCATCCCCAGGATAGGTACTCCCGCCGAAGACCCTAGACACATGGTTGGGCAAACCGCTCGGACAGACCTACGTCACCTTCCGATAGGGGCCCGCATCGGGACATCATAGCATCCTCCCTGCCCAATGACAAAATGGGACCTTTGGAATAGTATGGACATCCATCGAAGCATAAAGGATAGAGGAAGCAACTGCCCTAGTAGACATGCATGCAAAACTTGGAAGCATTAACAAGGCACGCAAACTATTTGACAGAATACCTAAAATAGATGTCATCTCATGGACTGCAATGATTGCAGGATATGTGCAAAATGGATTTGTTGAAAAGGCTTTAGAAACTTTCAAGCATATGCAATTGGCAGGTGTAAAGCCAAATTCCTCAACCTTCACCAGTTTCCTCCCCACCTGTGCCAAAATGGGAGTTTTGGAACAGGGCATGGACATCCATAAAGGAATTTGGATTTTCCAGTGTGGAATTTTGAGGCTATAGGTTTAAAGAGAAAGTTTGATTTTCTAGTGTGCTCTGGCAGTTTTGAGATTCCTTCCTTGTTTCAGTTGGGGTGGCTACTAAAGAATAACTATTTGTCTATGATGGTTGAGCTTTCTTCACATTCAGATGGTAATTGGGGTGTTTGTGTAGATAAATGTAAAACAGCATCTTTGTATGACCATCGTTCGAGAGCTTGTGGCACATGTTGTGCTAGGTGCAACTGTATTCCTCCAAAAACAGTTGGAAGTGTTAGGCCTATTTTAATTAAAATAGTTTGAACTTTACCAAAAGTCTTTAATTAAAATGCAAATAATAGCTTGGCGCCAAAAATGTTTTGGAAGGAAAAAAGTAAAAAAATAAATCTTTTGCCTTTGGAACAAGTCAAGTTTTTCTCACGTAGCAAGGAGTTTTGTCTACGGTTTTTCTGCTCATTTTGTATTGAGGAAGTCCTCCACATTTTGCTACTAAGAGTTTCATCCACATTGCAAGGTTGTTAAGGAGGTTTTGAATACATGAATGCTTGCACCCGTTGCAAAGGGAAAATATGCATGCTTACCCATGTTGTAGGAGGTTGAGAAACTTCAGGAGTGTATTCAAATCTCTCCATATGTTTAAAGCCTTCAAGATTGTAGATTCTAACTGGTACATACCCTACGCCTTCATATTTACCAAGAAAATAATCTAGTGATATGTCTGAAATAACAAGAATCTCTTTAAATGTTGAGTTTATGTGACTGGTTTTCAAGAAAGATTGAAGGTTTTATGAAGATCTCAAGTGGTTAAGAGATTCTCATATCATAATCTATAGAGGGTTTAATGGGTTTGCACTAGTTTTGATTGTAAATTTTAGTGAACAGATTATATGCACAGAAAAATAATTCAAAATCAGACACAATAACACAGCAGATACCCTGGGAAAACCCTCCTCTTGAGGGAGAAAAAGCTAGCAACAAAAGTCTCTCTTATATATATAAACAATGGCAACAAATCTCTTTACAATGAGGCCAATCACAAGGCCAATATTCAGCACCAACTGTAGATGCAAGAACAGATAATAAATTTTCACTCCTTAAGATTCAATTCTGCCTTAGGAGAATTCGCAATCTGCCCTTTGAATAATTCACAATCTGCTCTTGAGTAATTCGCACTCTGCTCTTGAGTAATTCGCAATCTGCTATTGAAGAATTCACACTCACATAGAATTCGCACTTACATAGAATTCACACTTACATAGAATAAACTTGATGAATTACAATGAGAGATGTAATGAATATATATACATAACAAGGGGGTGCGACTTTTAGCCAAGAAGAAGTTGGCCACATCAAGAAAATGACTTATGAAAAATCGTGTCTCTTCTAACAAAGTTGGCCATGTTAGGAAATTCGTGCCAAGAGAGAAAATCGTGGAAAGTAAGGAATGAGGTCGGCCTCATAACATTCGCGCCTCCTCATTAAATATATGTCAATAAAAAAATCGTATATAAATTAAATAGCCAAAGAGCTATTATTTAATTTATGTTTTCTCTAATTGAACTGTGCTTGAAGTATCGCCTGAAGCTGCAATTATCATTAACACTCCTTCTCAGCTAGGGAGAGATCTTCCAGCTATACAAGACTTATCACCCCAACGTGATATTAGATATCGCCTCAACACGATATCAACCATAATGGCTACAACCATACTATGGTAAGTACAAGTGTTCATCACTTGCGTGATGTTGTCACCTCAACGTGACTTTCACCATGACTCTCTTAGAGGGTGAAACACAAGTACAACATATGTCATGGAGTCTCACACATGACATCCACCATGACTCAGCTCAAAGGGTGGAAACAAGGGCTTTAACCTCAAATTCCTCCATCTCAGAGGAAAATGCATTAACAAGGGCTTGCACCTCAAATTCTTCTGTCTCAGAAGAAAATGCATTAACAAGGGCTTGCACCTCAAATTCTTTCTCGGAAGAAAATGCATTAACAAGGGCTTGCACCTCAAATTCTTCCATCTCAAAGAAAATGCATTAACAAGGGCTTGCACCTCAAATTCTTTTGTCTCGAAGAAAATGCATTAACAAGGCTCACGATACTGAGACTCTTACTCAGTCAAGGCTGGATTCTCCACCATACCAAGCTTATCTCGGAAGTACACAAACTTTATCCTAGCGAGAGGCTGAGAATATTTCGTCTACTCATCAATGCTAATGTACCTCAAATTTACGCCTTTCGCAGTACCATATCTCTAATATAGTGGTACTTGATCTCAACATGCTTGGTTCTGTCATGAAACACAGGATTGACAGAAAGCTTCACACAACTCTGATTATCACAATGAATGATAGTAGGCTCCATTGATTGTCCAAACAATCCTGCAAGGAGCTTACAAAGCCACACTGCTTCTTGAGTTGCCATACAAGCTGCAATGTACTCGGCCTCTACTGTACTCAATGCTATAGATGACTACTTCCTGCTGCACCAAGAAATCATAGCAGAACCCAAGAAGCAACAAAAGAGGTGCTCTTCCGATCATGATGCAAGCCCAATCAGAATCGGTGAAACCATGTAACTCCAAGTCTGCATCTGAAGCATACCTCAACCCATATCCAACTGTGCCACGCAAGTATCTCAGGATATGTTTAGCTGCAACAAGATGTATCTGTCTCGGATCACACATAAATTGGCTAAGTGCACTCACTGCATAGCAAATATCAGGTCTAGTGTTAACTAGATACATCAAGGATCCAATCAGTTGTCTGTACAATGTAGGATCCACCAAATCTGAACTAGCTGCAGCCTCCTTCAATTTATGTAGATTGGTCTCCATAGGTGTAGACATGGATTTGCAATCCATCATGCCAAATCTCTTAAGTATATCAATGGTGTACTTTCCTTGACTTAGAATCATCCCATCTGGTTTCTGCCAGACTTCTAATCCAAGGAAGTAATGCATGAGCCCAAGGTCCTTCATCTCAAATTCAAAAGTCAACTCCTTCTTACACTCAAGAATCAGATGATCTTCTCCAGTAAGGATCAAATCGTCAACATATAAAACCAAAATTAAAGCATCACCATTGATTACCTTGAAGTAGAGATTTGAATCAGCATCATTCTTCAAGAAGCCCAAGCTTGATAGGTACCGAACAATCCTTTCGTACCATGCACGAGGAGCTTGCTTAAGACCATACAAGGCCTTCTTCAGTTTACAAACATGTGACTCCTTCCCATGAATCGCAAATCCATCAGGTTGCTCTATATAAACCTCTTCCTCAATCACTCCATTGAGAAAAGTTGTCTTCACATCCATCTGGTGAATCTTCCATCCTCTAGATGCAGCAATAGCAATGATGGTTCTGACTGAAGTGTAGCGAGCAACAGGATCAAAAGTCTCATCATAATCAACTCCCTCTTTCTGAGAGAACCCACAAGCCACAAATCTTGCCTTGTACTTCTCAATGCTTCCATCTGTAAGATGCTTAATCTTGAATAGCCATTTAGAAGATACCATAGACTTGCCCTCGGGTCTAGGAACAATATCCCAAACATCATTTTTAAGAATTGACTGATACTCCTCTGCCATAGCATCTCTCCAAACTTGATGACTAGATGCTTCCTCAACACAGGTAGGCTCGGATTCTATAATCTGACTCATCAAGGCAACATAACTGGAGAACTTATATGGCCTTTTGCTTTCTCTGAATGTGCCTCTAGGAGCTGCAAAGCTTTTAGCCTCTTGCATAGTGCGACTGGTCCATAGAGGTCTCTTTCTCCCAATAACAATGTCAGTAGGCCCATCAGTAGGTTCCAAGGGTTCAATAGGATCAATATCTTCTTTTGGTTCTGAAGTCTCCCTCTGAATCTCAGGAGTATGGTCAACTTCCATATCCTGAGGAGACTCTTCATTATCAATCTTCGTATGAATCCCCCTGGATCTCCTGAATGCAACATCTTCCTCGAATGTGACATCCCTACTGATCTCGATCAACTTCTGACCTGGAATGTAAATTTTGTAAGCTTTTGAGGTCTCACTATAGCCCACAAATATTCCCTTCTTGCCAGAAGGCTCCAACTTGGTTCTCTTTTCCGTGGGAACATGAACATAGACAGGACATCCAAAGATCCTCAAGTGACTGACTTCAAGCTTCTTCCCTGTAAAGGCTTCTTCTGGAGTCATATTCTCCAAGATCTTATGAGGACTTCTATTTTGAACATACACAGTTGTCCTGGAAGCTTCTGCCCATAGGAAGGTTTGCAAATCTTGATCATGGATCATGGCCTTCGCTGCTTCCACAATCGTTTTGTTCTTTCTTTCTACAACACCGTTTTGTTGAGGATTATAGGGAACACAAAACTCCCTCTTAATCACTACATCAATACAAAAATTCTGAAAACTACCAGAGGTGTATTCTCCACCATTGTTAGATATGAGGACCTTAATTCTTTTACCATAAATATTTTCTACCAAGGCTTTAAACTCTTTAAACCTATCCAACACTTCCTCAGACTCTTTAGATTTCAAAAAATAAATCCAAGTCTTCCTAGAGTGATCATCAATGAAAAGAACATAATACAAGAAACCACTCGAAGAAGGAATAGACATAGGACCACATAAATCAGAATGAATAAGCTCTAAAATACACTTAGATCTATTTTCTTTACTATGAAAGGGGACTTTTATATTCTTACCCAATGCCCAGCCCTTGCAAGTACCTTCGTGCTCTTGAGTGAACTTAGGAAGGCCCGTCACCATCTTCTCCATGATAGGTAAAGCTTGGAAGTGTAGATGAGCCAATCTCCGATGCCAAAGATCGCATAGACTTGAAGAGTCATGAACCAAAGCTTGAAATGAATGTATGCAGACCTTGTAAAGGTTTTCATATCTAACTCCAATTACTTGAGCATCCTTGAAGCTAGAGTTCTCCATCCATACTAGAACTTTTCCTTTGGAGAAGGCAACTTGATATCCTTTATCTTCCAAAGCTGATATAGAAATAAGATTGCGCTTGATTCCAGGAACATAAAGAACATTACCCAATTGAAGTGATATGCTGGAATCCAAATGAAGTGTAGAGGTCCCAATTCTTTTCATGGAGTAGCTAGCATCATCTCCAATGATGACTTGTTTAGGAGACTCCTTTTCCACCAAACTTGATAAGTGCTCCATAAAGCTGGTGATGTGTCATGAAGCACCACTGTCGATTATCCAAGTGTTGGTGTCGGAAGGTACACTTCTTGATAATGCTGAATAGAACAAATATTCACTTGAATCCTTTTGAGGAGAGGCATCATCAACATCTGCAACGGTGACCTGTTGCTTAGGTCTAGTTGGACAATACTTGGCAAAGTGCCCAAACTTATCACACCTAAAACATTGAATCTTGGACATATCCCTCTTCTTCTTAGATGGAGGTGCATCATCATTTCCCTTTCCCGATTCCTCTTGAAGAATCCTTTCCTTCCATCTTTTCCTTTCTTCTTTGAAGTATGGGAGGCGAGAACATGAATATATTCATTCTTTGAACTTTGACCAACGCCTCTTGTCACCAACCTTGATTCCTCTTGAATGCAATCAGATCTTAGGCGATCAAACTTAGGCAATTTTGACCTTGCACTGATTCCCTGAATGTATGATTCCCAAGACAAAGGCAGCCCATTGAGAGCAAGCATAGTCAGATCCTTGTCATTAACCATATGTCCAATTGTAGAGAGCTGATCTCTCAAATTTGCAATCCTCATAAAGTATGCAATCACTGATTCATCTTTCGTCATCTTCACATGATGAAGTTGTTGCTTCAGTGCAAGTGCCCGACTGGTATTATTGATTTCGTACATCTCTTCCAAGGTCTTGAGCATATCTCTCACTGTCTTCAACTTAGAGATGATAGGAACAATGTGATCCTTTATGGAATCAACCAATATCTTCATTGCTTTAATGTCTTTCTTCAGCCACTACAACTTTTCTTCTTCCTCCTCAAGTTCAGAAGTGTTAGACTCCATGAACTCACCCAAGTCATTTTCACGCAAGGTAAGCATGATCTTGAATCTCCATGATGTGAAGTTGGATGCACCTTCGAGTCTATCTTCAACCTTCAAACCATTCACCATCTTGACTAAGTGAACAATAGGGTATGCTGATTAGCAATAATATGATCATGATCCTCTCAAACCCGCTCTGATACCATGTAAATTTTAGTGAACAGATTATATGCACAGAAAAATAATTCAAAATTAGACACAATAACACAGCTGATACCCTGGGAAAACCCTCCTCTTGAGGGAGGAAAACCCAGCAACAAAAGTCTCTTATATATATAAACAATGGCAACAAATCTCTTTACAATGAGGCCAATCACAAGGCTAATATTCAACACCAACTGTAGATGCAAGAACATATAATAAACTGTCACTCCTTAAGATTCAATTTTGTCTTAGGAGAATTCGCAATCTGCCTTTGAATAATTCACAATCTGCTCTTGAGTAATTCACACTCTGCTCTTGAGTAATTCACAATCTGCTATTGAAGAATTCGCACTCACATAGAATTCGCACTTACATAGAATAAACTTGACGAATTACAATGAGAGATGTAATGAATATATATACAAAACAAGGGGGTGCGACTTTTAGCCAAGAAGAAGTCGGCCATATTAAGAAAATGACTTATGAAAAATTGTGTCTCTTCTAACAAGGTCGGCCATGTTAGGAAATTCGTGCCAGGAGAGAAAATCGTGGAAAGTAAGGAATGAGGTCGGCCTCATAACATTCGCGCCTCCTCATTAAATATATGTCAATAAAAAAATCGTATATAAATTAAATAGTCGAAGAGCTATTATTTAATTTATGTTTTCTCCAATTGAACTGTGCTAGAAGGATCGCCTGAAGCTGCAATTATCATTAACATTGATGGATTGGTCCATGGCTGCATTGTGATTAAGGGGAAGGATTGCTTGTTTGAGCTCTAATCCACAAGTGTTTTGAGTATCAAATTTCTGAGGCCTGTAAATAAAAGATAGAAATGATCACAATGAATATTTTGAAGTTATCATATGTTGGGATAAATGATAGTGAAAAGAGATTGCTTGGCTAGAAAAGATAACACAAAGCTACAATGTTGTCACTGTTAGTGATTCACATGGAAAAGGTACAATGGTTGCAATGCTTTCCTTCGTACTGAGCAGTTTAGGAAATGTTTTCACAACTATTTTTCCTGAAGGTGGAAATGCCATGGTAGGCCATGGCTCTTGTTTTGTTTAAAAGGAAAGTTTTTTTTAAGCCAACTTGTGAGGATACCTTTATGAAGGATGTAATTATGATCAGACTAAATTTTTCAAGCTCTTGATCAATTCAGAAATGATCAGGCCATTTGTCTCTGTACATGCATTAGTATATGCTAGCTACTAGGAATTTGTTGACATTTTTGCCACATTAATCAAGAGTGGAGTGGAACTAGTTTTCAAAGCCTAAAGTTTCATATCTGTCTTAATAAAATGGATAGTAGGAACCTTCAAATGATTTTTAAATGGTAGAAATGCTCCCATAAGAAAGGATGGTCAGTCCAATACAATGGATGACATTGCTCACAATGCTGATTCTCCAATGAAGGTTGCATCTCCACTATCACGAGGCCCTACATTTGATCTAGATTTTGTATTTAGGATGGAATTGGCTTTTCACAAGCAACAATAACATCTTACCCATCATGCATAGTCAACACAATGGTCTCAAGTGGTTCATCCTTATTAGCAAGTTAAGGACTAAATGCAGCTTCTCTGAGATAATGGCAAGAAGGCCTTTTATTCCATATTGTTCAATCCATGTGGGTTAATCTTTTGGACAGCGAACTTGATTGTGTTGAAGAAGATAAGATGGTTTCAATTGTGGGTTATTATAAATAGGTGAAAGAGAAAATGCAAGAAAGGACAGTCCAAATGCATCTCCAAGGCAAAATACAGTGCAATTGGGAGCAAATGACAGCAGTATAAAGAGAATACTATGCCTTGTACTATGAGAAACAAGAGCGAACAGTGAAATTAGAGTGAAGAAGGATAATAGTATAAAGAGAAGACTATGCCATGAAGGATGAGCATTGTGAAAAAGAAGGATAATATGACAATTGATCCAATCAAAGCAAGCTTGTTTGAACTATTCTTACTTGGCATAGAGTGAAGAAAGTGTCCACACAAAGTTCTCTGTGTTGGAATTGACGTTGTATAATTCATAAGTCATTTGGACGAGGATTGTAATTCCCAAAGTGGTCATCTTGCCCCAAAACTCTTTGGAGCCCCTACCAGCCATACCTGGCACCAGGTTTGCCATCACATACAACATAACTCGCCCACTATGGATCATCCACAACTAATCCCTTTTAAGCAGCTGGATGATTAAAGTACTTAGCACAAGAAAATGAGAAGGAACCCAATCTGCTTTCATCTTGAATGCTTTCCATGCATGCAGTAAAAGGGAGATGATAAATAAAACCACCACCACCAACAATACTGATAGTCTTGCAAGCTCATTGGCATCCGTGATTTAGAGCACTTACTCCCAAGCCTACTATGGTACTTACTCAAATTAAATTCATATATATAAACTCAAAGGGGGCTGGACAGGAATAGAGTAAAATTAAAAATTAAAAAATGATTGAGAATAAAGAGTCACAAGTTAATGAGCTTATTTCTTTTAGGAATGTGATATGGAACATGTACTATGTCAGATTCAATTGTTTACTCTGAACCTTGTCCATGTGGTATTGTGGCTGGCTTCTTCTGTGTTGTACAGACCATTTTAAAGCATTGTCTCTTTTCATATCTACAAGACTGATACACTCATGGTCTAGTTAGTGTTGAGATTATTTAAAGTGCTACAAAAGAAATATTGTCTTAATTTGTATTTACTTTGTATAATTTCAATGTCCTTTTTAGCCTATTGGATAAATTCATGTTATCTATCTGAAAGATTTTTTCTATGTATACATCATCATTGTGATGGTCATGCTCTGTTGTCTATTCATGTCTTCTATTCACGTCCATATACTTCAATATGTTGATTTTAATTTGTTTTTGCTAAAAATTATCTTGTTACTTTGAATTGGCTTTCCTCTTTTAACGATTCTATCTCAAAGTGTTCTTCAATTTGAAAATATAATTATTATACAATCTCTTTTAGTTATTGTCAAGTTGGCAGTCCTAATGATAAAAACATGTTGCCTCTTATCACAATAACTCGGATAAAAATAGGCTTAGATTTTTCCTATTTTCTATGCAACAAAACAGGTAACCACTAATGGCTGTGAGATTAAGCCATTTATTACTGTTATTATGCAAGTGTTTAAATTGTTGGAAGAATCTATGATCATGGCCTCTACATTCTGATTCAAAATTATATTTTTTTTGTTTGTAACACAAATGATTGCAAGAAATGCACAAAATGGATTTGTTAAAAAACCCTTGGAACAAGGCATGCACATCTAGGAGAGCATAATTAAATAGTGGACATTAATGCAAAATTAAAAACTTGTGGTCATCACTCTAGAAGTATGACTGTGATTATTTATTGGTAATGGAGCATGATTATCTTCCTCGTTAAGATGCTTTGTTTCAGTTGTGTTTTGAACCTTGTAAGAGGATGCATAGATGATTTGAAATTACCACTTCTCCATTCAGATGTTTGTAGCAAAGAAAACATCATTTGTTAAATGGCCTACTAATTGACCTCATATACTACAAAAAATATGAAAAAAAAGACCAATTTTTTTCCTATTTGACCTTCCACACCTCTTCGGCGTGCCCATTGCACACCAAGGTGCAATTGCTAGTATTATAGCATAGTATTTTAAACCAAAAGTGTGTGCTTGTGTAGGAGATGAATTCGGTGTAATGACAGATTAAATAAAGATGCACTGGTATTTAAATAATATAAAATTTTAAATAATTAATTAAATTAGTTTAACAATAAATATAATGAAAGATGATGAAAAATATTTTACAATTAAAAAATAAAGATGATGAAAATTAAAAAAATATTTAATAATAAATATATATAATGAAAGATTTTGAATAAGTTTTATATAATAATTTTTTATTTTTTTTAAAAATATATTTTTGTTATGAGGGGTCTTTAATATATATAATGATTTTTGAAGATATATATTTTTACTTTCCAACTATTGGAATTTTTTTATTTTATTTAGTAAGAGTTATGTCTATTTATAATTTTCTTTTAATTTGAAATGACTCTTATAAAAAATTCTCAAGAATAAAAAATAACAACAATCAATATTATAATTTCTAATAGTTTAGAACAAAACTAATTCCAATAACACTTATTAAAATGATTTGTGAAAAATAATTCTTAAATGAAAATATAACAATAACATAAAAAATATAAACAACTTTAAAAATATTATAATTCATAAAATATTTTATAGTCCATGTTAATGAACAGTAGGAAAATTTATAATATTCAAATTTAATATCATTTTTTTTTTCTTCATTCATAAAAATATATTGAATTTTATTAAATTATAAATATTAAACAATAATATTTCCCCCATGAATTATAATCGTACCTCTTAAAAATTAAATAAATAATGGATATCTACTAAGAATGCCAATTTACATCTTTCTGTGGGTTCAAGTTTTGATCAACTTGACGAGTCCCATAAATGAGGTATTAAGCAATATTATTGAAATAGTTACGTAGATGAGATATATAAATAAATGATATAGGTAATATGAATAAGGGAAAAAGTTTAAATATGTTGTTTGTAGGATGTACAAGAAGTAATTAAAATTGTAGGAGATGCAAGACTCATGTCTAATTAGATTTTTTTGGCTACTATTTAGATAAGTGATATATGATAATAGGTAAATAAGATTATAAGTTCAAATGAAATGTTTGTAGGATGTACAAGAAAATAATTAAAATTGTAGGAGACGCAAGACTCATACCTAATTAGATTTATTTGGTTACTATTTAATTGAAATGTTAAATCGATTTAAGATGGAATAATTACTCTTTCTCTATTTAAACTCCTTAGAAGGTGGTACCTATTTTAGAACCTTTTTTGCATTAATATTTTTTCACTACAAAAAAATTGAAAGATAAAATAGACTATGTTGGCCCCACGGTTGTTGTTGCACCAAAAGGTTGACCTGTTAATGCCCGATACAACCGCCAATGTTAACAGATCCACGGGAGGCAGTTAGTCCATGTCACGAATCCCGAGGGGAGCACTGACCATTTGGCAACAATCTCCCCCTCATTGCAAGCTGAGGGATTCAAACCCGACACCTTTGGCTCTAATGCCAATTGTTGGCCCCATGGTTGTTGTTGCACCAAAAGGTCAACCTGTTAATGCCCGATACAACTACTAGAGTTAACAGATCCACGAGAGGCAATTAGTCCATGTCATGAATCTCGAGGGGAGCGCTGACTATTTGCCAACAAACTGTTCTTGTATGACTAATCTAATTGTGATTGATAGACAAACCTTCAAATTGTTAATGATTTATTGTGGATTAAATGAACAAGAAGATAGTAGAAAAATTAAACTCATAAAAAGAGATTCAAACAACGAACAATGGAGTACAAAGACACAAATTTATAGTGGTTCACTAGAATTGCTACATCCACTTTCAGAAGCAGGGGAAATCCTTTTATTATTTTTGTCTTTCGAATACATTCACAGTAGTATCAAAACATGTTCTCAGCATAATAATAATGTCAATTACATTATCCACAAAGGATAAGTCTTTGAACAAAATGGAATGTGAAGAGAAAATATGTTGGAGGGAAAAAGAGCATGACCGTTGGGCTTTAATACCCAACAATCTCCCACTTGAAGTCCAACGTCTACTACAAACACAGAGGTATTCCCCCACTTCACCCTTATTGTCATATCTTGAAAATGCTGAGAGAAGTCCTACAAAACTCAAACTTCTCTCGTGGTACTACCTTCGTCAATGCATCAATCGAATTCACTTTCGTATCAATTTTCTCCACCTACAACTTACCCTCTTCAAGTACATGTCAAATAAAATGATATCGAAGTTTTATATGCTTGGTTCTATTATGAAAGGCAAAATTCTTTGCCAATTCAAGCATTGTTGCTATCACGAAATAAAATGAAAACTGATTACTTACACTGAAATTCTCCCAATAACCGTTGTAACCATATCATCTCCTTTGCTCCTTCAATGAGAGCAATATATTCTTCCTCAATAGAGGAGAGTGCAACCACATGTTGCAACAATGAAACCCAGCTAATTGCAACCCCGACAAATGTAAACACATAACCTGTTGTAGACCTCCATTTGTTGAAGTCTCTAGCTATATCAGAATCAACATAACCTTGTAGCTGAGCATCCTATCCTCCAAAACACAATACATGAATTGAAATACCTTTCAAGTACCGTAATATCCATTTTACCTCCTACCAATGAGATTTACTTGGATTGCTCATAAATCTACTCACAACTTCCACTGCATGATCAATATTTGGATGAGTACAAACCATGGAATACATGAGATTCCCATAATCAGGAACACCCTTCATGTGTTCTTGATCTTCTTGAGTTTTTGGACACATTGCTAATGATAAGCGAAGTGATAAGCCAATGAAGTACTGTCAGACTTGGCATTCTTCATATTGAACCTATCCAAGATTTTGGCAATATATTTCTCTTGAGACAATTTGATTTCTCTCTTCTATATGTCCTTGATTATTGTCATCCCAAGAATCCTCTTCATTGCCCCTAAATCTTTCATAGCAAAACGTTGGGCCAAATATTGCTTCAATTCACAAACTATCCTTATGCTAGTGTCAGTAACCAACATGTCATCAACATAAAGTAATAGTAGAACAAACTCAGCATTAGCAAGCTTCTTGTAGTAAACACATGGGTTAGATTCGCAATGAGTAAAGTGATGCTCAGTCACGAAGCTATCAAATTTGAGGTACCACTACCTCGGGGCTTGCTTGAGCCCATACAAACTTCACTTCAATCTGCAATATAAATGCTCCAGACCCTATTTAGTGAAACCTTCAAGCTACTCCATATACAACTCTTCTTCAATATATCCATGAAGAAATGCAATTTTGATATCAAGTTGCTCAAGCTCAAGATCCCATACAGCTGCCATGCCCAAGATTGCTTGAATGGTTGTCATCTTTACACTTGTGGCAAGAAAATCTCATTAAAAAAAATCCCCTTTTTCTAATCAAAGCCTTTCACTACCGATTTGGCTCTGTAGTGTTTACTGCCTCCATATTCTTCTTTTAACCTCTACACCCATTTATTCTTTAATGGTTTTTGATTTGGTGGGAGGGTCACCAAATCCCAAGTTTCATTTGCCTTCAAGGAGTTAATTTCGTCTTGCATTGCCTCCATCTATTTGACGTGATTTGAGTCTTTGCAAGCATCTTTAAATGTTGTAGGTTCTAACTGATTTGATAGCAATAACTCTAGACGATTAGAAAATAACAATTCATAATCGCCAAATTTTTCCAGAAGCCTCTTCTGTCGGGTAGACCTCCTTAATCGAGGAGCTTGTTCTTGCAAGTTATTGTCCAAATTTAATCTCTATAATTGATGTTGGATACCTTCTATATCAGATTGCAAATTTCCCTATTCTTGTTGATTTCCTCCAATGTTCTGCCTCTACACTATATTATTTTGAGTAAAAACACCATGATCAATTGCTTCCAAATTACCCACCCCTGTTGAATTATTACCTTGCTTCGTATTTGAGTTTAACAGTGGCTTTTCATTAAAAGACTCCACTTGATTTCTCTCACACGATGGCCAATGATCCTCACGACTAGGAAAAAAAGTCTTGAATGCGATGAAGTCTTGCTACCCATTACAAGCCACGTGGACATATCTTGTTGCAACGCTAAATCAAAGGATGCATCACTAATGGAAGAAGAAAATTTCACCTCACACATTGGCAAAGAGACACTATGCGATGGTGAAAGATTAAAGGCAATGGCATGGGCAGGAGAGGTATTATCACAATACCTTAATTTATTTGTTTGAGAATGAGCATGGTGTGTGGAGACAATAGGGGGAGTAGAATTTAAACCTTGTGTGGGGATATGTCATGACTGTTTGATATTTCCAAATGCATCGATAAAATAGGGGGCGAGTTTGTAAAGGTTGCCATGAAGAGACAAACTCATTTGTAGATTTTGATGCTTGCGTGGAGGTTTGGAAACCTAGCAACAGAGGAATTGAGGACTGCGTTGCATTTGGAGGTGTTTTAAACTTACCAATCCCAATTTCAAACACATCAACAAGTACATATTCTTTGTGTTGTGTTTCTTGTTTTAGTAGACCTAGGAAAACTTTCTCATTAAATACCACATCCCGATTGCGGGTGAACTTTTTGGCAATTGGATCCCAAAGTCTAAAACCAATTTGTTCCTCACCATAATCGATAAATATACACCTTTTTGATTTGGGGTCTAACTTTGTTCACTACTCTTTAGGAACATGAACAAAAGCTTCACAGCCAAACATGCACAGATGATTGTAAGAAATACATTTCCCAAGCCATCTCTCCTCCAAAATATCAAAATCTAATTGAGATGAATGAGCTCAATTGATCAAGAAAACTACTATATTACAAGCCTCTTCCCAAAATTCTTTCCCCAATCTGGCATTAAAGAGCATACACTGAGCTCTCTTAAAAATCGTTCTGTTCAACCTCTTAGCTGCACCATTCTCATGAGGGGTGAAATGAACTATCTTGATTCTATGAATACCATTATCTACACAAAAGGTATCAAATTTGTAAGAACAAAACTCTCTCCTGTTATCTATTTTTAAACATTTTATTTTGTACCCAATCTGATTCTCAACAACGGCTTTAAAATTTTTAAATTTTGAAAACACTTATGATTTTCTACTCATCATGTAAATCCATACTTTTCTAGTACAATCATCAAGAAAAGTAACAAAGTACTTAGCACCTCTAATGGAGGTTACCTTTGTTGGACTGAAAACATTTGAGTGCACAAGCTCCAATGGTGTAGATTTCTTGTCATGACCGGTTGTCAAGTAAATGCTTTTGACCTAGAGCTATGAACTGGCGAGGTCACAAATAGGGGACCTCATCCCCAATATAAACATTCAACAATACCACCCCCAATGGGGTTTGAACCTTGGTGGCAAGAACAACAACACCACCTTTAAACCATCACACCATGCCAATATCTACACCTTCTTTCATTTTTAAAAACCTTATTTGAAGTTGACGCCATGTCGTACATGTCTGAAAGCTTATCCCTTAGCTCTTTCGATGTCTTCTCAACTGAAATGTTGAAGAGAATGTTGCTTGATAATGAAAGAAAGATTGTGGCCCTTGCTTTCTTATCTAGTTTCTCCCACTCTTCGTCAGACATAAAACCTTTTCCTTTGGCTTTCCCTTCTAGTGCGAGTGAGAGATCCTGCTTAATCAGTATAGATTCCATTTGTACTTTCCATAGCTCAAAATTTTGCCCAGAATTTTTTTCAATTTTCTATTTATCTGCTTCGTCCATTATTCTAGAAATTCTTCACCGATTTCCAAAACAGCTTCACCACCGAGATTCTTTGTCGAGTTCCTTCACCAAGATCTAATACCAATTGTTAATGATTTATTGTAGATTAAATGAACAAGAAGATATTAGAAAAACTGAACTAAAAAAAAGAGATTCAAACAACAAACAATGGAGTACAAAGACATAGATTCATAGTGGTTCGCCGGAATGGCTACATCCACTTTCAGAAGTAGGGGAAATCCTTTTATTATTTTTGTCTTTCAAATACATTCACAACAGTGTCAAAACATGTTCTCAACATAATAATAATGCCAATTACATTATCCACAAAGGATAAGTCTTCGAACAAAAGAGAATGCGAAGAGACAATATGTTGGAGGGAAAAAGAGCATGACTGTTGAGCTTCAATACCCAACACAAATTACATTTCTTATATTATTTATTAAAGAAAAATGATTAATTCATTAGACTAATTTTTCAATATAGGCACCTTAAAATTAATATATCAAAATCTTTATAATGGAAAGGAAGTTTCTCTCAAAAGACTTTATTAATTAAATTAAAACAAAATAAATTAAAAAAAAGGTGTCATCGTAAAACTTCCAGAATGAGCTAAATTTAAAAATGCACATGATTGCAACCAAGCCAGCCACGGACTCTGCGAGGTGTGCATAAATCGCTTATGGGCGGCCATATGAAACAACAAACTTAGGAAGATGCAGCCAACGGCAACAAAACTATCATTAGGAGAGTAGAGAGTAAAGATGGCGGCCCACGAACAAGAGATATCGCAGGCAATAACGCGCATAGCCCTGGCGGGAGATGGCGCTGTGCTGGGGCTGGGGCTTGCAGTCATCGCCATTAGAACATGGCTCAGGTACAATTCAAATTCAAAGGCTCTCACCAAAGTACAGGCGACGCCAGTCTCGCGCATTAGAGATTTAAGGACGCTTTTATCTGAGGACAAGGGAACTCCAACCAGCGACTGCGAGTCAACAGAGCAGTTGGTTATCGTGAGAGGGGAGGTTCAGCCCACGTCCTTCGCGGAGGGAACTCACGGCGACGGCGTGCTGACAACTCCTAATTCTGGAGACAAGGCCGTCATTTTCCTGAAATCGCAGACGGTAATTTTGGGCGAGTAGGTCAAATTTTTGCACGTTTGAAATTTCGCTTGTTTTTCTGTGATCCTTTACCTTTCGAACGCTAGACAACTCGTAGGCTCAACTAAATGAATATTAACCATCCCCGGGCATTTAATCTGACCTGATCGAACCTGCGTAGAGGTTAAATTTAACCTTGTAGATTTTAAAGGCCTTTTGGTTCGTACTTTGGTGGGGAGTTTGAACTTGTAGTCCCTAATTACCATGCCCAATTTGTTATTCTAGTTTAAATCTTATTAGATTTTGAAGTTTTTTTTTCTTTTTCTTTTTTTACCCTATTTATGCGCAAATTGTGGGGTTTGAACTTGTAGACGCCCGCTTTGTTGTTTGAGTACAGTAGTCACAGTTCAACCGTAGTAAAATTCGGAGGCCCTTTTGACCAATTTTTTTTTTGTAAACAGTGGGGTTTAAACTTGTTGCCTCTGCTTCCATCACCGTGCATTTCATCATTTGATTAAAATATTTAAAGCTTAAATCCCAGTAAATCATAGAGGCCTTTTTCACTGTTTTTAAAGCAAATTGTAGGAGTTAAACTTGTAGCCTTTGATCACCGCGTGGGTTTAGTTGTATGAGTAAAATAGTTGAAGCTTAGTAGTATATTTTAGATGCCCTTTTCACCGAATTTTTGGGCAATTTATGGGGTTTGCACTTGTAGCTTCTGATCGCTGAAGGTTTTGTTGTTTGAGTAAAATATTGAAAACTTGACTTGTAATAGATTATATAAACCTTTTTCATCAATTTCTTTCCCACAAATTCCGGAGTTTAAACTTGTAGTGCTTGAACATTCCACAGGTTTTGTTGTTTGAGTAAAATATTTAGAGTTTAAACTTAAGTAGTTTGTAGTGTTTTTTCCACCAAATTCCTGCGCACATTGCGACTCATTGCATATGATCACTGTGTGTGCTTTGATTTTTGAGTTAAAATTTGGCCCTTTTACCAGATTTGATGTGCAAATTATTTCTCTTACCTGTAGTTTCTGAATCACTGTGGGGGTTTGTTGTGTAGAGTTAAATATTGTGTAGCTACCCTCTCTAGATGAAATTTAACCTTCATTCCTTGTGAGAAAATTGCAAGAGTTTTGTTGTTGGAGTAAAATATTCCAAGCTTTAATCTTAGTAGAATTTAGAGCAGGCCTGGAATTTAATTGCCTGTGGTCTGCTCTTATGGACTGATTCTGTACCTTAGAATGAAAAAATGAACAGATTATAGATTCTGATTAGTTTTCTCATAGTTGTATATTTGAGACTCTATATGACAAATAAACAGTAGGTTTTCTTTATTTAAAAAGTATGATAGAATATATAATTTTTTTTGATTGATAAAGTGAGGGTTAGGGCCCTCTTCCGTTATATTGAAAATAGCAAGATTTTAGATTACAAATGCTGTTTGAAAGAAACTGTGACCAACAAAATACTTGACAGCACCAGATCATCCATGACACCACAGAGCAATAGAAGACACTGTTACATTTATTTAGCTATTACATACTGACAGTTACACAAAATTCTGCAGACATTGAGAACATAGCTTGACTCTAAGGAACCCAACCAACTGATAACACGTGCAAGGACACTATTAACACTATTCCCTTAACTACCTATAAAAAGGAGAAAACCGGAAGACATATAAGCATGCAATTTACCCTCCGATGGACCAGGCCATGATTTTGTTAATTTGTGGACATAGGGCCAAAAGAAACATTCTTGTGCTTGACAAGTGTAGCTTGGTGTGCCAGAAATTTTATGGCTTTCTCAGCCTTAGCCATGTTGAACCTCTCCTGCTGGGAGGAAGACTTCGTAGGCTGAGAGAGATCTGCCATCACCACTAAAGGCCAATAGCCTTCCAACCAGCTGCCATCCCAAATAAATTTTTGAATTGATGCTAGTTCTTTGATGATAACTTCCATATGAGCCTCAAGGGCCCGAATATTCTGAAGAGAGGCCAGGACACAAAATTTGTAACCAATGCATGGTAACAAGGGGAATTTGGTGGGATTAGCTTTGCCCACTACATCTTACAAACCCATTTTGAACTTTTTCCCATCCGTAGATTTTACACTTCTGTAAGATTTTCATCCCCAATGAGCATGAGCACATTGCTTACAAAAGTTGAAGATATCTCTGAATGAACATTTTTTTCGTGTAGCATGCTATAAAAAATCTCAGCTGAGGATTTCCTCTATAGCCTCCCTTACATCTTCCTCTTAGAAAAGAAAAACCTTTTGAAGCTTGGTCGATGAGATTTCATCGATAAATGCCACCTGATGAATGCTTGAACCCAGCGTCACAATCTCCATCGTCGACAAATAGCAATGGGAGCACTATGCGTTGATTGTAGAGTTGATGGAGAAGAAAGAGCTTGTGGTTAAATGAAAACCGACAACATGTTGTGGAATTATGTCAATAACATCATTGCTGATAATTTGTACTCTTAGGCTTTAATTTTGGGTGAGGCTTGTCTCGCTCGCATATTGTTGCATGAGTCTTGGTTCTTGCCATCTTGTTAATTGATTGCCTAAAATAATGGCTTTTCATTGCTCAATACCCCTATTCTATAGGAGATCTACCATCTTGTTGCCTTCCCTAAGGCAATGGGAAATTAAGTAACCCTCTAGGGACTCTAGGAGTATTAATGCTTCCTTACAAACATTGTGAATTCTCTGACTCAATGAATGCCTCTTCTTTAGACGTTGAGTAATTACCAACAAATCACCTTTGATGATCACCTTATTTGGAGGGCATGATTTGAGCAGTTGTAAGCCGAGAAGTAGAGTTTTTGCCTTTGCCACATTATGCCTCCCTAGGGAAAGCTTTTTCAAATCTGCTTTGACTAAAGTACCATTAGAATCTCAAATGAGACACCTTGCGCTTGAGGGCCCAATATTCCTTCGGGATGCACTGTCAAAATTCATCTTCCAAGTTCTTGCTAAGGGAAGTGTAATATCTTGTAATAAATATGACAAAGCCTAGCTAACAATCATAATAATTCACACAATTAAACATAAATAGGAAATCCTTATTACTTCTTGATGAAATCAATCCAAAAATTGCAGTTTAATAATTTATACTCTAATTAGATAAAATATTTAGAATACAGCTCAGGAAAGACTGAATTTATCTTTTGTAGCGGCTGCTAATTTATATCTCTAAATCTGCAATGATCTACTTCTTAATGAATGCTTCCAAATCTGCTTGAGATCCACCCTTAGAATGCCACGACCTGCTGCTAGTTGAAAGGATACTTTAATTCAAACTGTAAATAATCTAATTTGCACAATGGTGATCTTTGTGTGAATCACTCTAAGGAATTGTGGGTTTTCGTCCTCCAATTTGAAATCTAGAGGGTTTTGTCCTCAGGTTAATTGAACCATAGTTCCATGACAAGGAGTAGAAATAAGATAAAATAATGTTTTCTCTACATCCTCCTCCTTGCTTGGTTTCTCTTAAATACCTTTTTCCTCTAACAGACATAACTCTTCACATGCCTCTTGATACTTATTAAAAGTAAACTTTAGTTATAATATCAGTTTATTATTACTTAACCATTCCTTAACAAAATAGTAGGAGTATGACCAAATTCCTCAAACTTGTTGGCATCCTTTATATCATATAATACATATTAATCATAGAATTGATTATCTAATCGGCGATAGGATCTCAAACTTCTTGTTGTAATTTGTAACAATCGTTGAGATTGTTGAATTGATTGAGGATATTGGGTTCTTCATGCAGTGCTATTATGCCATGTTTGATGCCTCTTCTAATTGCTGTTGTTCAGGGTTTAAGTTTGGAGAAGTGACATTATAGGAGGGATCCGTATGATCCTAGATCTGTCAATAGAATAAATAGTTGATGTGGATATCCTATGAATGGGGAGAAGTTTCAACTTGGTTGAATTGGTTAGCATGTCTTTATCCCAAGAGGAGATTTTATTTTTTTCTCTGTGATTGTGGAACTATCCTCCTTATAGTGTCTTTGGATATTGCTGTTTTTAGCTATATGATATTACTGACTTCCACCTAAATTCTTTGTCATGAAAAGATAGTTCTATTTCTCTCCTTCCAAATTGTCCGCACTAGGAGAGATTGACTCATGTTTCATAAACTTAAGAATGTTGATTTTGATTTGCGTTTTTGCCAATTCTAGAATAGTTGCAGCAGTGATTTGGGGGGAGAAAATGAACCTTTCAGCTTGTTGGATAGTTGATGCCAACATTTTTCAGTAGATAAAAAGATGCTCATTTTTTTTTTCTGCCTAGAGGGACAAGACACATCTGAAGGGACCTAAAAACCCATTTTTTGCAACTTGTCTTCTGTGAGAACTTTCCTTTTGATGTTAGTCCAAGCAAAGGCGCTAGCTTTATTGGGTTAACAGTCCTTATGTGCATTTAATTGTTGGCCAAGTAGGGTCTTTTAGATCAGCCAAAATAGATTTATAGCCAGGTTGTTCAAGTAAGTCCTTGAGCTATAGCATATCCATTTAAGATTGTCCTCACTTTTAATGATACAAAGTCCAAGGTTATTTAAAATTATTGAGTAGACAATCCACTTACTCCTGTGAACATACTTCTCTTGGAATAATTTTCCATTTATAATATCTTAACTTGTTTGACTAAGAAGGTGACATGTATTCTGACACTGTGGAACCCTAATGCTAAACCAAAAGGTTTCTGATTTTAGCAAAGTAACCTCTCTCACTTATTGGATGGTGTCCATTCCACGAGTCATCGCAAAAGAGAGCTTTCCTTCCATTATTTATTTACTAAGATAAATGATCTATAATAATAAATATACATTTTAAAAAAAATTTCTAGACACGAGAACCAGATGGTGGATTCTTGGTTTTAAAAAATTCTGGCATCCTCCATTGAGTCAAGATATTTTTTTCTCATAAATTTTCTCTAGATGAAATCCCTGATTGCATAAATATTTCCACACAAGTTCCCCCCAAATGCCATGTTTTAAAGATGTAAATTCCTAAGGCCAACACTGCCATTCTCTTGAGGTAAACATATTTTGCCCTAGGCTATTTATGGAATTTCCTCTTATCCTCTATACCTTGCCAAATGAAGTCTTCATTATCTTATTGATGGTAGATATAATCCCACTTGGAGCTTTGAAGAATGAGAAGAGATAAGTTGTTTGTGGCTGTGCTGATAGTACTGATTTTATCATTGTGATACTCCCTGCAAAACTTAACAATTTGCCTCTCCATGCTGACAGTTGATATTTGAATGCATTCAACAAAGACTAAGAGGTCCAAAGCACCACTTTACAAGTACTTGCAAACATTGAAACTCCCAAGTAATAGGAGGGAAGGGAATGATGCCTAAAGCCCAAGACCCTAGTGATCCTTTGCTGAGATCTTAGAGATATGTTGAAGAAGAAAAACTTTGATTTAAACTAATTTATTTGTTGCAGCCAAGCAGGAATCTAAAATACTTATAATTGTATGAGCTTACCTCATGCTTGCTTCCCAAAACAAAATTGTGTCATTTGCAAACTGTAACTGAGTAAAGGCTTCAAAGTCTTTGGTGGCTTTTATTCTAGCCATCTACTATCTATCTTAGCTTGAGTGATGCATCTTCCTAGTGCCTCTGCCATTAAGATGAATAAGAAGGGAGACAATGTGTCCCCTTGATGAATGCTTCTTGTGGGTGTAAAGAAACCCATCGGATCTCTATTAATTAGTTCTTTCAATCCTCCTTAACCGTTTTTCCACCTTGCCCGACCATTTTCCTTTATCTCCATAACATTTTCCACAAGCTATTATAAAAATTGAGGTTAGTTCTCAAATTTAAGTTGGGGTGAGAGCAGCTATGTCACATATATAGAAGTGATGCACTGTCTCTCACAAGCAACAACCAAAATGATTTAAAAAAAGAGTGCAAACAAAAAAGAGAGAAAAAAATAAAAAATAAAAAATTAGAGAAACCCTTTAGTTATCATGGTTAGAATATGTGATTTGACATTATGCTTGTGCAATGTCGAACTATCACTCTGCCCTTCTTCATTCAATATGCTGTTCTACAAGAAGCTATTGCTTGATTTTCTATTGAGTATAAATGATTAAAATTGCATGAGGATGTGCAATATGCTAAGTTGGGTGGAAAATAATGACTCTTCAAATGATTACTTTTATAATATGCGTTTTGTACATTTTTCTTCTTCTTTTCACCTTATTTCATTATTCATTCAACCATTTTCCCTCATAAATCATTATGCTATGAATGTTTGATTTATGAAGAATATTGATAGAATTTAGTAACTTTTTGGTAGAAATTAATAGAAAATTGAAAGTTGCTTGCTAATCATTTCCACAAACAGTCGTTTGCGTGAGAATTGTTGTAGCCGTCATGCAATCTTCTTCAACAGACATATAGTAGCAATTTTATAACAATTTTGTAGTAGTCTATCAACAACTGCAACATGACAAGTGACAAATAATTTGGATGCAATGTGGCCTTCCTTATTGATGCCATCTTGCATTTCCAATTTGTCCAACAATTTATTTAATTATTAGTATAATAAAGAGGTTGGTGTAATGTAATAATGCTCCATACCAACTCATCCAACCCGTACAATAGATAGAATTATGTAGTGTAATAATTCTCCACTTATGGAAAAGGAAAACACATACACTTTGTAGATTAATTATAATAAAAGAAAAATTAAAGGATGAAGGAGAAATAAAAGGATGAGGATGATAAGGAACAATAAAATGATATCTCTCAAATACTTTGTGATATTTCAAATCTAACCAAATTAGTTGATGTTGTTTATTTAACTAATTTGGTGGGATTTTAGATATAATTCATTCCACAAATTTAGCAATTTATTATAGATATCTTTGAGATTGCCTCTCTATAAAAGAGAAGCCATATTGTAAGAAGGAAGAGAAGGGGAGAAGGAGAAGAGAAGAATTCTTGTAGACCTATTTTGTAAGTCACCACCCCAATCTTTGGAAAGATTGGTGGTGTGTGACTTTTGCTCAACAATTTATAGATTTATTTCCTCTCAATGTGTTTCAATTTCAGCAAGTCTCCTCTATTTCCAGCAATCGTGATTTACTTTCAACAAGTGTGATTTCCTTTTAGCTAGTGTGCTTTACTTTCAGTTATGTAGATTTGTGAAAATTCTTTTTTGTAGGTTAGTTTAACTCCCTGCATTATATTTTTGTCATTTTAGGTCCCTAACCTGAACTTTGAAACTCTGATGCATATATTGTGCTTGACATAGTTACAAGACTATGGCCTGGGATTGCAATAGGGAAAGTGAAACTTAAAATAAAGGCATAGCTAAGCCCAAACAGTTTCCCTAGTCTCAATGCAAGACAAATGATTTGGGTCAACATGATGTTTACCCAAGTGCATGACAATTGTAAAGTTGAACATTTGAAAAAGAATTAACCCTTGACATACCTTTTGTAATACATAAACCATGACTAGAGCTTCATGCTTTGTTGTTGTGTAATTGCATTCAACAACATTTAGCTTTCTGCTTGCGAAGTATATAGGGTTGTCTAGATTTCCCTTGCTAGGTTGGTCAAGAACATCTTTGATTGTAGTGCTTGATGCATCAACATGAATGTGAAATGATGTACTCCATTATGGGAATTGTAATATTGGTACAATAGCCAACTTCTCCTTTAGCGTTCAAATGGCTACTGATGCACACATTATGGGAATTGTAATATTGGTACAATAGCCAACTTCTCCTTTAGTGTTCACATGGCTACTGATGCACACATGTTCACAAAAAGGGATCGTCTTTTCTCAATAGATCTTTTAGGGGCATAAAAATGCACACATAGTTCTTGATGTAGTTTTGAGAGTACCCTATGTGACCTAGGAAAACAAACACAATGCATGAAGTGGTATGGCAAGATGAATTACTGCCACCGTTACAAATTATGTGGCCTAGTAGATTGCTAAACAACGCCATCAAAGCACACTTTTGTCAGATTTAGTGTGATGCTCAATTGATTACATTGGTCAAACATCAAATGCAATTTATCAAGTTGGTTGGTCACCAACCATACATTGTCTAGCTATCTATGTTCACCTGTAAAATTTCATGGATAAAGACTTTGAAAGTACTTACCACAATGCACAACAAGTTGCATGTTTGTGAGACTGAACACCATAATATTGTAGGCAAAATTGCCTCACTTTGTCGTGGCTAGGTGAAAAACGTGTTGAAAATCAGTCAATATTTTAAAAGACCGGCTTGGTAGTGCGGGCGGCTACCCAGGGTGTTAAGGGTGGCAACCAGGGAGGATCTTTCATCACCGAAGCCACCACTGAAGAATCTGGGGCCTTACGCAAACCCAATGGACACATGGCCGTTGGGGCATATCACCTACGCACAGGGACATTACAACCCACCATGCTCCACGGGTCTCAACCTCGAGACCTCGGCTCTGATACCATTAAGGCCCAACCACTACACCAAAAGACCGGCCTGGTAGTGAGGGCGACTACCCATCGTGTTAAGGGTGGCAACCAGGGAGGATCTTTCACCACCGAAGCCACCACCGGAGAATCTGGGGCCTTACGCAAACCCAACGGACACGTGGCCGTCGGGGCACATCACCCGCGCATAGGGACATTACATGGTTTTTTCATGTTATTATCGTGATTTAAAGCAAAAAAAGCCAGTCAGAATCATGATCGATAATTTCAATTAAAATTGCAATTTTTAGAGGGAAAAGGCCACAAGATTCTTGAATAATTGCAAATTTTCCCCTCTTTTGCTTTTATGCTTTCATGTATTGAACTGCACTAAACATTTTTAGTCTGTTATAGTATCTATTTGAGGTGGAGAAATGACATATTGAGGGTTCTTGCAGGGTTTGTTTTGTAGTATTCATTGGTGATGAGTAGTGTGGTATAGCTATCCTGTTTTATGGATCAAGTGTTAAACCACTCAGCTAGTGGCCCTCCTTTGGTGTGGCATCTGATGGCATTAGAGTTGACATATCAATGGTCCATGCATTCAATTGGCCTCAAAGATTTATATAATTATATATTGTTATTTTTGAAATAACTTAATGTTTCTTTATATAAATGTTAAATATTGTTCTTGTACTGGTATTTTGAATCATTGTGGGTTTGGGGATATCTTTGCCTTTATTTATTGTGCATTTGGCACTGTGGCAGAAAATGGGACCTTTAGACTGAAGAGTAGAGATGATGCAGTCCAAGATCACCAAAATGCCAAAATTTTGACAGGAAACTATATGTTACAATCCAAAATATTTTTTAAATTAGAAGGCCACTTATAAGCATACTGCCACTATGAATTTATTTGGGTTAAATATTTGAAGCTTCCATAATTTTGCAGTATACTTTTATAAGATCAAAAGATCAATGAGGCTCATTAGTCAAAAAATACATTTAGGTTTAATTTACAGCTTAAAATGAACATTTTTTTCCTCCAGGGTTTGGCACTGACTGAGACAGGAGGCTGCATTATTGCGATATGTGTATGAGGTTATCTGCAGCCTTAGCATGGAGTGGGTTTCAACTTACTTGGTGGTGTCCATGACATGTGCTCTGAGTTTTGGGGCATCTTACTGCAGTTTGGGAATTTGAATCTCACTCTTTTTACAAGCGCAACCCTTTACAGTAATAATAGCAAAACACTCTAGATGTAACTGAGTTTTGTTAAAATGATCAATTTAAAAGAAAATCATTTTTCATTCAAATTGTGTGCCATGTGCACGATCAAACAACATATAGTTTTACTCTCTTCCTCCTTTTTTTTTTAACAAAATCTTAATAGATAATATTAATAGTCAATGTCACCTGGGGACTAAAATGGGCACCTCCTGCTTTTAGTGTATGTTCTCAAAACTTTCAAGAAAAGGGTTACTTGAAGGGGACAAGCCCCACTATCCTCTCTCTTTCTAGAAATTTTAGAACACCCTCCCAAAGTTGAAGGTCCCCCTTTTTGGTCTTTTTGGGGACCCACCAAGGCCTACCAATCCAAAAAGACTCTTACAACACATTAGCATTATTGCTGTTTTTCCATTCACCGAAAGAGAATGTGAGTTAAGCATTGAAATTTCATTAGCACAGTTGAAAATGAGTGGACATGCTCTTGTATGGAGGAGAGTTATTTGTCATTGTGTGTGAGAAAGTAGAAACCAACAACCTACAGCTAGGCAGGTTATAAAGATCTTCTAAGGAAGAATTTGTTGCAAAGATGGTTGCTGTTTCACCAAAAGATTGACCTATTAATGCCCGATACAACTGCCAGAGTTAATGAATCCACTGGAGGTGGTTAAGCCATGCTACAAACCTGAGTGCTACGCTGCACAGCACAAGGAGACCAAGGGTGCACACCTTGCAACAATTCCCGCTTCCCCCCCCCCAAGCGCAAGCGAGGGTTTTCGAACCTATGACCTAGGCTTTGATACCAATTGTTGCAAAGACGGTTGCCGTTGCACCAAAAGATCGACCTGTTAATGCCCGATACAACCACTAGAGTTAATGAATCCACGGGAGGCGGTTAAACCATGTCATGAACTTGAGCGCTGCGTTGCATAGCACAAGGAGACCAAGGGCGCACACCTTGCAACATAATTCATAAACAATAAATTTCAAAATAAACAATCTTATACAACTAGTAACTCATCCTTGGTTTGTCAATGAACATGAACAAGTCCTTATAGAGTATTTATCAGGTTTCTAGTTCTAGTACCATTGTTGTTTTGCATTCAAAATAAAAGAGAAGAGGATTTGAGGAAGAGGAAGAGGAAGAGCAGCAGTTTCTATGATGCCAATTGGATGATTACTCTGATTTCTGGGCTTGTTGTAGGATGTACCTATGTTCTATTCACAATGCAGTGATTCTCTTTTTGGCGTCTCTCAACATAAATCATGCTTCATATTATATCTATGATTATCAGTCTGTCAGATGGATTATGGAATCAGTTAATTGTTATTGTACTTATTATTTAAAATTTCATTGTCTTTTGGGTTCTCTATGTTATTTTTAGGTATTTTATTTATTTATTTGTTTTTATAAATTTCAAATATTTCTTTTATTTATTTTTAAGAGCCGTTACCCTGCTGCCCCTGAATTCTGGATTTTTTTTTCTGACCCTGAAATCGGTTCACCCATCCCTGTTCCCCTGCTGTCTGCAATTTCAGGAAAAAAAAATGTTGTTCCTGAAACCAGTTCGCCATCCCCCGTACTTAGAGAAACACTGTAAATAAATAATAAATTATAATTGATCATTCATTGGTATTAAATGCACTCTTGTTGGATTTTCTTTGTTATGTCATTTTTCCATTTTTTTCCAAACAATATTTTTGTATTTAAGTTGAATTTTTATAATCTAAATTATTTTATTAAATTTCAATCTAATTAATGAGAAGAGATTTCCACAATCCATGAAAATTTGAACACAATCTAATCCAGAAACAATTATTGACAATAAATTTCAATCTACGAATTTTCTGATGTTTCTACATAAAATGCAATTTGATTTCTTCTCAAATACTAGAATCATCATCTTGTCCTGTCTCATTTCTGCTATGAGCTCTGTGTCAACATGGAAAGATAATGTGTATGCTTAGCCCAGTACTTGCCAACTGGGTAAACACAGAGGGCAAGGGAAAGTGAAACTGCAGGAAAAACAGGAGGTAGTGGATAGGACTTGAAAATTCAAAGACTCACATTATCTCAAATTTTAATGCAGAGTTAATTTTTATTTCAACAACTTCTAATTTTAATAACACCATATTTTATTATATTTATTCTTTTATTCAGACATTTCATACATTCATTCTTCGATTGGCAACATGTTATGAGAACATTTGTTATCAAAGAGATAAAAAGTTGCTATAATGTTGTTGTTTTAGTCTGTGTGAAGAATAAATTTTTCTGTACACTTGTATTCTTCTAACAAAATGTGGCCATAATTGTCATTGTATGTGTTGAAGACATTAATGCTATGGGTAAAAAATGCTGTCACATATGGGGCTGTATGTATTTTGTCAATATATGAGATAGTTATTACAAAATTTGAGTGGAGGACATTGTCACAAATAATTAACCATTTAAATTGCTCAGGTGTGTCTATTGCATCATGATGTGTGCTATTCTTTTTTTCAGTGTTTGTATAATGAATGGAGGGGCCTCTTTGGATGGAGCTCAGATTTGCGAGCACTTTTTGGAGGTTCTCTTAAGGAACAAGTCACACTTTCTATGAGAAAGGTATTGAGTAGAAATTTTCATATTCTTATTTACTATATGTTTGGCAATATTGACCATATAGCATAGGCATCTGTGTCTCATTCTTCCCAGGAATGTTTAGTATTTACCATGTCCAACTTTGTTTCTAAGCATAACTGGCACCTCAAAATCTTCCAGGATATATAACTGGACCTACTCGCACCTGCAGGTCTTTGTAAGCCCAAAAGATGTCAGTTGATATTTAATAGTAGGAAAGGCAGAGTGTACGTGTATTATTGAGGTCTGATGGATTTACCAGATCTAATTTTACACTGTCGGTTTTAATATCATATTTTTAGCTGCCCTACGGGTGTATCCTAGAAATGTTGGAGCCATAGAACTTCTATATCTACATACAGCCAAGGTCACATAATACATCTGTAGCTCCATATTTTTCATGTTGCCTTTGTGACTGGAAATTTCTGCTCATCGAGGAAGTATATTTGTAGTGTCAGAAGCCTGGAAATGATTTTAGGTTGTTCATTAACAATTCCCGAGCAGAAAATTATACAAGTTTACTAAGCATTGAAATTTTTATAAGTCGGAAACATTTATGGAGTTTTTTGAACTATGGCATAGATACAATCATCATGTTCAAAACCTAATATTATCTGATGTTTTTGCTATAGACCTTATAAAATCTTATTAAGGCATAAATATCTGCATGACTTTTCCAAAAATGACTGTTTGAAAACCTACATAATATTTCTTATAGAAAGATTCTTGTGTGGATTTCCCCTTTGTTGCCTTCAAATCAGCTTTTTAGACTGTAAGTTGCTGTGTAAGTACATTGCATATAGTACGAAAGTTAACCTTAGAGGACGAACCAAAGTGAAGTTATGCTTTTGCTGGGATTGTTGGAGACAGGTCTGCAAATTCCAAGAAAAAATGATAATCTTCTCCAAATCAATTGTTGCTCTTTTTGTTTATTTTTAGGAACTGTAAATTTTGTTGGCAGGTCAAAGTGACAATATACAATGTTGAAATTGCTTTTGTCTGAAGGCTCACAAATGCTGAGGAGTAATAGTGCCCTGTCCAAAGGATTATATAATTATCTTGTCTTAACATTATCTTGTCTTAACTCTGTTTTTTTCTGCAGAAGTAGTATGGAATTCTGTTTACCAGATAAAAAGGATTTATGTGTTTCTTTGAATGGATTTTTAACTTTTTGGTGCAAGTTTATTGGCTTGATATGGCGAATCTTCTCTACAAGAGAAGAAAGACAGCTCATCCTAGATACACTTACAGGGCTTGGGCTATCCAGTAATCGCATATTATTTATGCTTCCTAATTGAACTGAATCTGGCTGCCTGTCTTTATCCATTCTGTCATCTTGGTTGCCAACTACCAATTACTAAGTTACAATTGACAGTCTTCCATGCTGGTGCTCTTCACGATGGATAGGATTTCTTGGTGATCACCCAGTAAACTGCTCTCAGTGTCATTTGTCAGGAAATTGTTGCATGAGTACAAAATTCATTGGCAACATCTACCGTGGACCAAGTCTTAAGAATTATTGGAAGAGAGAACCTTTATGCTTCTGAATATGACTTCTTTTTGATGCATTCCTTCCTTGCCTTTGTACCAATGGCCTCAGTAAAGGGAGTATGATGTCTCTTTATAGGTAGCACACAATTTTCTCTCTTAAGATCTTATGTTGATGATATGTTTACTAATGGTAGAGAAGTTTCCATTCTCTAGCATATCAGGTCTTTACTATGATAAATTTAGACTGATCACTGCTATAACTGTTGTAATTTTCAGAACTGTGAACTGAGACCGGAAGAAAATTGAATGTAGATTTAGATTTGCTAGAAAGTATTGAACTGCTTCTCACTGTGTCGAACAGCCGTGATGTCAAAAACACTAACAATGCTCCCGTTTTGTGGAGACATGTTGAGAGTCTTAACAGCTTTAGTTGCTTGGTTCTTGACATGCGGGAGAAGGAGCCCATCGGCAGCAATGTGACACCAATGCTTGTTCCCAAAGACCGTTGTAAAGTTCTCCAGCAGACATTCCACTAGTGAAGCATTGTGAACATGTTCATTCCTGAATAAACTGCCTTGAGTAGTCTTCCGGATGACATTTTCCTCCTCCCACACACCCAATTTTGAACACTCTCTATAGTTGTGTTGGAGCATCCTCTACATCATAGGGGCAATCAATGCCGATGATCTGCATTTTGGATGAAGAGGCAATATGGGGAGAGCCTATTTAACATTGTGTTGGAATGATTTTGACTCTGCAAAATCTCTTTATTGGATAGTTGATCTATGATCGTCCTTTCTTGTTCAACATCTTGTAGAGGCATCATGTCATAGAGGGATGTCATCCCAGTGATGGTTCATAAATGTGACTATCTCGTTCTCTATTATTTCACAGGTTCTGTTGGCCAAGAAATCCATTATGCGATTGCCTTCATGGAAATAGTGTGTGATTGAGACGTTTCCCATTTCAGTGAGCAACACCTAAATAGACTTGGACCATGTTTCTTAATTTCCAATTTACGACTTTTTTGTTATGTATGGTGTTTATGCATATTAGAGAGTCTCCTTCGATATCTAGGTCTGTGATTTTTTCTTTTTTTTTACAGAACTACAAACTTGTTAATAGTGCCATAAACTCAGCTTCGTTGTTGGTGCCTATAGGTAGTCTCTTCGAAATGGCCCATATTAGTTCACTTTATCGTTCTGTATGGTAATCCCAGCGCTAGAGATGCCTACATTCCCTTTTGAAGCACCATCGAAGTTCAATTTAAATCTTCCCTTTGGGGGTGGAAACCACTTTGTGGATTTTCGACATGTTTTGGAGGTAGAGGCAACAATGCAAACATTTCTTGGAAGGCTTAGTGATTCCTATTTCTTCATTATATCTCCATGCCAACTAGTAAATAGTCTATTAGATACATCAAACATCTTGGCCGTTTCACAAGTTCCTTTCTCTACTTTCCTTATTATCATTTTCTTTTCATTGAATATTCTATTGTTCCTTTCTTTCCATATTTCCTAGATTAGAAGAAAAGGACCCATCTCCCACAAGCCACCACACATTGAATAGTGCATTTTTGCTAGCGTATGGACGTGTTATAAATGTTGTTTGGCATTGCTCCCTGCCAATTCAAGCTACTACGCAACCAATCCCAACAACTATTGGTGAATGGGAAAACATTAACAGGTGATTAGTAGTTTCCACATCTTGCTTGCATAATACACATGGAGAGGGGTTGGCTATATTGATGGTGTTTAGCCGATCACTTGTAAGGATGCGTTTGTGTATAGCGGTCCATGCAAAGGTGGTATTAAAAAAAGGGATGTACCCCTCTGTGGAATGTAAATGTCCCACTCCACATCCAACGAGTAAGACAAGGTACAAGATCTTGGGGGATCCTCAATTGTTGACGTGGTAGAGAGTAAACCTACGATGTTTGAACCCTAGTTGATGGCACTATAGGCAAGAAGCTCCACCATCATAACAAATGGTCTCCCCTATGGGGCTTTTGAATTTTAGACTATGTATAGTTGTAATAATCACGCTTAATTTTTTTTTGAAAACTTGTTAGCTCAAAACATAATGAAATGCTAAACAACTTCTTTTCCACTTTCTGATCATCAAGTTCCGAGTATGGGCTAGGTGAGAGCATACAGTGTACGAGATTACAAATTTACTTGAAAATGAAACAGCTAAAAGTAACATCCACTTATCCAATAGGGTTAGCTAGGCTCTTCCACTTTATAGTGGGAGAGCATATATAACAATGTCATGTAAAGCAAGCTCTTCCACTTTCCAGTGGTGAGTGAGTACAAGAAGTAAGCAACTCTTCCACTTTTTAGTGTTGAGTGAGTACCAAAGAGCCACTTATTCAGTGGGGTGAGTAACAAGAGCCACTTACTTAGTGGGGTGAGTAACACAAAATAAAATGAGCAGATCATCGACGGTACTACCATTTAGTGTTACAATGTTAGCTCATTCAAATCTTCCAAATTCAAGATAAACATCTGTTGTTGCAACTTAATGATATGAAATGAAACTAATTGGAACACCCCCAAAGTATCACAACTCAGGAAACTAACCACCATAGTTTGGGGACGTGGGGATGGGTTTCGGGGATGAGGGACCAAGGGCCTAAGTTTGGGGATGACGGGGGACGGTGGCGGGGTGGTAACAGGGTGCTGAAATACATATAGTACTTGAAAAAATAGTTATAAAAAGGTGTATAAGTATAAGAATTATACATCTTGGAGACAACTAGGAGTTTCACCTAGATGTCTTGAGGACACCCCGACGGCCTAACAGCGTCTTGGATATGACGATGCTGGCGGTGGGATGGTGGCGTTGGTGGTGGGCTGGTGGGGGGACGTTCCCCCCAAGTCCCCAAGTCTCTGAGACAGGGATGTTTAGGAAGCATGGGGTTTTTTCGGGGGGGACACATCCCCGTGGAACACTGCTAACTAGGTATCATTGAAATAGCAACGCTTACTCAGTTGGGTGAGTAACACAAAATAAAATGAGCAGATCACTGGTGGTACTACCATTCAGTGTTACAATGTTAGCAAATTCAAATCTTCCAAATTCAAGATAAACATTTGCTATTGCAACTTAATGATATGAAATGAAGCTAATTGGAACACCCCCAAAGTATCACAACTCAAGAAACTAACCATCTATCGTTGGAATAGCAAAGAATACCTCAAGGAAATAGCAAATAGATGATTGGTACAAGTTTGAAACTTCGCTGCAAGAGTTTGAACAATGAGATAATGACTCAAAAATCTTCAACGATCTCCTCCAAATGCACCCAATGGCCAATGTAGACTTAGAACAATGTTTCCGAGCTCACTCTAATCAACTTAACACCTCACAAGAATTTGGTTTAAGCTAAAGTAGCTCTATTTGTCATCGCCTTTGGTTTATTGAATGTTGGATTGCAAAGATTGACAAAGGCTAGCCACTGTGTTCAAAGTAAAGAAAACTCCTCATCTCTATACATCTTTTTAAGGGCCTTCATCAGCCCTTCTTTCACCTCTTCACCAGGAGATGGATGCACTCTTCTATACCTTAGCACATACCATTTGGGATTTAAAGTATAGGCTGCCATATGGAGCAGGGTGTTCATAGTTTTCCATTGTCGCATCATAAGGGGCCTAATATGCTCCTCATAAATCCCAAATTAGGATCATGCTACAAATGACTTGCTTCATTTTCTCAACCTTGTAGCTAAATGTCTCATAAATCTCTCCAAGGTTAGGAGAGTATATATCAGCATATCTTATGACCTGCACAATAGGTGAGATGGAGCAAACATATATTCAAAGAAGGTATAAAAGTTAAAATTACAAAAAAGATTGAGACTTAAATGCCAAAGAGTGAATGCTAGGACAAAGAATGAAAAATAATTTACAAGTTAGAAACATTAATAAATTAATAATTTAATAATTCAATAAAAAAATAAACAATTCCTTATATCACTGTGGACTATCAATCATTCATCATTAAGAATATTTTTTTTGTACTTTTTCTTTCAGCTATGCTTGTCTCAGACCATCTACTGCTCTCTAGATTGACCATAATTAACTTTAGAGGCTTTTGAACCTCAATTGTCCTCTCTAACAAAATAAAGTAGTTGGCATATCTAGTATACACAAGTTTGAGGAATTTCTTCCCTAAAAGAGTTATGAACAAAGCATGTGAGGTTTGATGGTTGCAAATGAATATTTGTATGTCTTTAACTTTTGCCACCAATGCTTTCATCCAATCTATCTTCTTAGTGTCTTTCAATGCATTTTTCAATACATGAACACAAGATGGGATCCAAAAATGTGCTTGTAAGCACCTTCCACCATCAAGTCAACTAACTTACATATATGGATTGAATTAGTCACCACTTGTACAATAGTAGAAGTCCCAACCTCTTCTGTGACATCCTTCAAATTTGAAATTGGAAGTTTGCATCTTTCTTCTTCTTTGAACAATCAATGGCTCTAAGAAAATGAGAGCCAATTGAACATGTGACAATAATATTGATGAGTGACTGATGTCTAATATTGGTTCACCCATCCATGATGGTAGAGCAACAATCCTTTATCCATGTTTTCCTCATTTCCTTAGTCACTACACTCACATTAAAATACTCTACCAAGGAAGTTGACATGTAGCTTAATGTTCTCTAGGGGAGTCAAATGAGGGACCAACATCAATTGCATCTAAACATTTATTTGAAATAGAGAGAACGTGCTACATGAAATGGTGTGGCATGAACACAGAATTTTTTTGGCACTTCTTGTGATTGCATATTAAACATCCCTGCCACACTAGTATCCCTTGTTTTTTCCTTGGTAGATCCTCTCTCCATTGGTTCTCTACATCCATGGTTTGGGTAGGCAATGACATACTAGGTTGTATAGCCTCTTTTGAAATTCCCTTATTTCTCACCTCAGCCTCCATGTGCAACCTAGTCACCTTGGCCTTCTTAACCAGAGTTGGTTTTTGACAGCCTTTGCACAAATGACAGCCATACTCTTCTCTCTTTGGGCTTCTTTTTTGGGTCGATGGCTTTTGCAAATTGTAAAAGGGTTTTTTAGAGGATTAAATAGGTCCTTTGTGTAAGTTATGAAGAGTTTAGAAGGGCATTCAAATGAGTTATTTGAACTCATAGTCCTTGCAACACTCCCCTCTCAGAAGAACCTCCAATTGTACCCACAACAGTCTCTTTGTTGAATTTTAACCTCTTCACGCCCATTGCCTTCACTTCTGCCGGATGCTTTTATTGTTTGTGGAAAATTCAAAATATAGCTGCAAATGCAAACTTAAAACAAAAAACAAAAAAAAATCCTCCCCAAGAGTTTGAAACTTAGGAAAAAAAATAAAAATTGCAACCTCAATTATAGTTTTGATGCTCTCTTGCCTCCTCACTACCGTTTTCTTTCTTTGTCTTTGTCATAATATGGAAAATGGCAAAATGAGTTTGTTTTTTGTTTTTTAGTCGTTAGTTGTTAGTGTGGCTGTTTGAGGTATAGGGTTGTTGTAAAGGGGTGTGGGGGTTTCATGGGTCCCCCATCACTCTGTAATGTCTACCCCGGATTTTTTTTGTGTTGTTTTCAGAATAAGATGGAAATGCAGAAGGGTTTTATGTTTTTTGACCATTCATCATGATGAGTACATACATTGATGCATTCATAAATGTGCAAGGAAATAATGATGTATTACATCAAACGATTAATCATTTGCATTTCAATAATAAAATCAGAAGTTTATCAACCTAAATCAGATCTGAAATTACACCCTTAGCAGCAGATTATTCACCACAGAAAGTGTTGATCAGACCCATGCTTGCAGACCAAAACCCATGTCATGACCCCGAAATTACACCATTAAGATATAGAGCATTAAAATGCAAGTAAATAAATAAAACAAAATAAATAACAATATAATACAGTTATGAATGTCAATAATTTAATATTATTATTATAATATAATATTACGTATATATATTAATATAAAAACACAAATAATATATATATATATATATGTTAAAGCAGATTGCTAAAGATAATAGTGATCACCGAAGCCTATATTTAAAACAGCGTTGAATACCCTGGTATGAAACCTTATGTAATATAAGAATTAGTAGCGATGAATATATGGTTCATAAAGGCAGTGAATATTAAAAGTAAAAGGCAGCGATCAGACCTTGACCACAGCCTGCACAAAGGATAAAATAATCGCTGCTAAAGAGGGTCCATGAAAGCAAAGATCTTAATTAAATAAACTGTCATGCCCATTGTAAGAGAAACAAACAAAAGAAAAAGTATATAAGACAAAAACCACATAAAGTCAAATCAAGGATAGTGACAAAAGATATAGCAACGATTCCCATAAGGCAGCGCTTGACTTTGGTTAAAGAAAACCTTTAAATTATAAATAGCGATTCAACAAGGAAGTCGAGGGGAATTAATAAGGAACTATTATTGCAGCGATCACCTATAAGATAGCGATAATATAATGGAGGCTTTAATTAAATTAAAGGCAGCAATTAACAGCAACTAAGAGGCAGTGCTTGGAATATAGAAGGTTGCATCCTTTGAAAGGGTGGGTGCAACTATCACAAAGGTTGTGACTATTCACACCACTAGGAGGATCTATAAAAGCAGACAAATCATTTGTGAAAGGGGATAGAAGAGCAAATAGAGAAATAAATCAATATCTTCTGAATATAAAATCATCAATCAATCGGTCAGAAAGGACAAGTCAACGAAAGGAAAAAGGATCTATATGGAGTTAGCAGCATCGTTTCATCAGGTGTATCCTCTGCCACTTAATATGCATCGATCTGTTACGTTCATCTATTTACTCCTTGTCTAATGAATTGTCCAAACTGATATATCTGCACGAATCCATTATCCATAATCGCAGCAAGTTAAATGTATTTGCATTGATGTTTAACAGCAACCGAATTCATTACTTCAATTCATAGTTTCAGATTTGTGTATATATATATCTATATATTGCTTAACCGTTCTTAGAATGGACTGCCTTCATAAGTATTGATCTGTTCTACTATGGACTAACAATTATCTTAGACAGCGACATGATTTCATATGCATTAACCTGTTGCTTTAGATATGGATCTAGATATATGTATATTGCTCTTCATATATGTTTAGGAAGTTGTAATACTTATAGCCATGATTGTGCATTAATATCAATAAATGACAATCTAGTTGAGTGTCTGAATCTGCCTGGAAACCTGCTTGGGGGAAGGGGCTTGGGTGAGCGGTGAGTGCCTAGAGATTCCACTTATATCCGCCCAACCTTTAAGGAAAGGATGGGCCATGGAGGGGTGGAAGAGCCAAGACTGCTCAGGATGCCCCACCCGTTCCCACAAGTGGGCAAGTGTTTTCCAAGGTTGGGGCATGGTTGGGGAAAGCAGGTACAAGTCACCAATGGGGAGAGTTGTGGTATACAACCTCTTAGGTTGGTATATGGTTTCGGGCGGACCCACCATGTCACTCCTAGTTCACAATAGGTTGCATTATTGATAATCTATAAATGTGTTGCCACGGGTTAATGCTAACAAATGTATATGTGCATATTGGGAAGCGTTGTTCATGTGGTGAATGTAGGTTTCAATCCAATATTACATCATTAAAAAGTTATTTATTTAATAAGGAGAAACCCTAACCCTAATTTGTCGAAATTTGTGATCAATAGGTGAATTCTAGGGCAAATCAGGATATGGGACATTAAAACCCAAGGATGAGGCGCTGATCCCAAGGAGGGGGATTTGCTCTATAAAATCACATGCTCACCAATTATTGCCAGCAAGTAGTTCATAAGGGGTGTGCAGCCAAGAAGAAGCCAATGAAGCGATGCCCAGAAGGAGATTCCCACACACCACAAAGATATGCTCCATTTGGCACCTTCCAGCTACTCAGAAAATACAATTCTCAGACCTCAGAAGTTTGTTTCAGATTTAAGAAATTGGATAGAATCAGCTGCAAAACTCACACCAAAATGGAAAGTCCTACATACCAAAAACCAAACTCCAAACCCAACTCAAAATACTGTAAATATCTTTATTTCCCAGTGCCAAAATGCTCAAACAGCAAGACAAAACACTCAAATTCTTCAAACCAAGCACTGACCAACTAGGGTGGGTCTCTCACCGCCGAAATCAACAACTAGAGATGAGGGTTTTCGTCCTCAACCAGCAGTATATGGATTTTGGAAACAATCCCAGTGAGTCTCCTTAAGTTGTCAAAAGTTTGCATAACCAAAAGAGAACTCCAAAAGGATTAAATAGGGAAAGAGGGAAGAATTAGGGCAACTTTTTTTTTTTAAATCACCTTTTCCCTCCAAAAGCCACGCCCCTCCTAGCTCTCCAAAGTTTAGCTCTTTTTAAAAAAAATTAACATGAAATCCCCCCCAAGGGCGTCCAACTTTTGAGACACATTTTAAGCCTTAAAATATGAAACATAGCCTTCTTTCTAGGCGTCACATGAGATAACATTGACCCCTCTTTAAAAACAACTTTACTAGGCCAAGGGGGTCTCTTATAACCCACACCCCATTCTCACTTAAGCTAAAATAACAACATTATAAACTTAAGTGGCAAATAAACATATATTAATTCTGAGCACCGAGAAAACTCACCATTGCCAAAAATAGAAACTTTGCTCTAAGCTGCTAGATGAATGGAGTCGAGACCAGATACTAAAAATAGTGAGTCAAAACACCAAACTGGTCCAAACGAAGCTCAACTAGAACTAACTAAAAATAGCCGTCACCACTGGAAAAACGCAGAAAAAACCCAAAAAACTCATCTCAGGTGGCCAAGTCCCCTAACCAAATCCACTTGCCTATGGGAATTGGAATAGGCCAATGGAATCTCAGATTGGCTATGAGCAAGAAGGGGACATTACACACACTCTCTCTCTCTAATCAAAATTTTTAAATTGCTTTTTATGTTGGCTGTTGTTCCTTGATAACATTTTGGCATTTTGGAAATGTTTCCAATTCTTTTTGACAATTGGTTTTGGCTGAGGGATGTTTTTGACTTGTCTCCATGTCCCCAAAACATCTCCAATACGGTATCGGTGGAAAAATGTAGGGGACGCCTCCTTGGGGTACATAGCAGATAACCAAACGTCATATTATATTAATTAATAATAATTAAGGGTTGCTGGAGTGAACACAATCCCATGTAAGTCAGATAACATAAGTAACTACAATGTAATTATGTAAACAAGTTCCACATTAGTGAGATTATAATATATACAATTATCAAATGACAAAAAGTAATGTTGATTTAATGATGTCTCTTGAATTAAATTTCCCTCTAAGGCTAGCCACTTCAGGCAATTCTTTGTTTGGTTGAATGAAATCAAATGATTTTATTTGTTTCTTATGGACTACATAAAATGTATATAAAATCATGTTTTTGCTTATTTTTATATTCTTTTCAAAAAAATTTAAATTTACTTGTAAGTTTGTTTGCCATAGGCTCTTTTGGACACTTTAAATTAACACATGACCATATACCTTATTGGTGAACCGTATTCACCCCTTAACAGTGCAGGTGGTAGTTAACTATCATGCCTTTCAATGAGCGTTTTCTAGTTTTAATGTTAATCGGCAGCCATATTTTATTTTGAACCTAATCAGAATTATTGCTTTTTCCTTAAAGTTTGTAATAGTATTCGATTGCATTTCAAATTTGAGCTCATTAAATTGGTTTTACAATTGATTGCTGCACCAGTCAGTTCTCAAACTAGGTTTATTCATATAGCTTTATCAGAATATGTTTATTAGGATTGTTTTTGCTCTATCTCTATATTAGTTTTGTTAGAAGAATATATATTTTTGCTATTATTTCATGAATATCTTTTTGCTTTTATGCACATCTTGTATTTTGAGATTTTAAATTGCATATGCTTTATGCACCCTTATTGTGGAGGGAATTCATTACAATCTCCAGAGTCAAGTAATATTGGCTTGTTGCAGGTTCCATTTGTTTTAATTGAACCTGAAAGTAAAGTGTGGAAAAAGTTTAGCCATGTCCATATTAACTTGGATGATTCAAGGCATCCACTGCCACTTACAACTGTTTATCATCATCTGCAACCAGTAGATGCATCTCCATATACAGTTTTTCAAGCCATATTTGGTCGTGGGTACCCGGTTTGTTACTTTACAAAACCTTGAGATTGATTGAACATTTTTTTAATTACAGCTAAAACATTCTAGAATCTGGACTTCATTTAGTTATTTACATTTGCAATTGCTGGCTAGCAAATTCATTATAGAATTGCTTTTTAATACCAAATTATTTGTTGTTTACACTTACATGCTCAAGTTCTTTGTTGTTGGATCTGACTATTTCAAGCACTATGTGGAGGTAAGGTTGGTCTTTTGGATGAAGAAAAGATTCTTGCGCCTGGCAAACAGATCACTGCAATTGGCCATTTACACTTAACCAAGAATGGGCAACCTGGTATCAAGTCATGCAAGTCACTACCATATTTCTTGTAAGCATATAAACTGTTGAATTCAAGGATTATATGAGTTCCTTAACATAACTCCAGAGTAGACTATTTCAGTATCACTATTTCATATAAATTTGCTTTGTTCTTAGACGAACCAATGTTACATTTGGTCAGTTTATTTGTTGGGTCTGGTTATATTTGTTTTGTTGTGCTCAGGACTAATCTCACAAAGGATCAATTGGTGGAAGAGCTAGCCATTGGGAAGGCAGTTCTATTTTGGAGTGGCATTGTTATTAGTACTGCAGCAATTGGAGTGCTAACCTATGCTACTTTCAGGTATTTCAGAAATGTAGTTGTTTCATTTTAGTTAGCAAGAGTTGCATTCAATTTTTTTTCAAAGCATAGTTATGATGAGCACACGCTTATACTGAGAGAGGGGGAGGGTGGGATTGAATCAGTATAAGATAATCTTTTACTTTTTCAAAAACTTAACAACCATAGCAATATCAATCACACAAGATCTAACAATTATGCAACACAAGAACACACAATTTACATGGAAACCCTTACGAGAGAAAACCATGGCAAAATATTGCTTATATAAAACTTCTCTTACAATCTTCATAGGCACCAACCCACTAGAGACACCAATCCCCACTTACAAGATTTGTAGGCATTAACCCACTAGAGACACCAACCCCCACAACTGGAGCACCAACTCAATAAGAGACACTAATCTCTTTGATACAAGCGCCAAGCTTGTCAATATGGGGCACCAACCTCTCCAATATGAGGCACAACCTCTTCAATAGAATCTTGTCTTCTTGACAATAAATCTTCTTCACAAATAGCCTTAAATGATCTCCTTTTATATTCTCCTCCCCAAAATCTTCCACACAAATCTGCATATATTCTCTTTCTTAAATCTTCATACACAAATCTGCATATATTCTCTTTTTTAAATCTTCGTACACAAACCTGCATATATTCTTCTTCTTAAATCTTTTTGTTCTCGAATGATATATCTGTGTCTCACACACTTCCCTTCTTCACAAATCTGCTTGTATGATATTACTTTTATTCCTCACTTCTCACACATTTCTTATTCCCTTTTATATCTTCATGCCTCTACATGAAGAGAGGCATCCCTTTGAAGAGAGATGACCTTTTGAATAGTCATGACCTTTTGCTAAGAAACCTCTATGCTGGTTGCTTTTCAAACACTTATATTTATCCTCAAAATGCTGCCTTGAAGATAATCACTGCCTTTAAAAACGTAATTACTCCTCTATTCATCACTGCCACTAAACATAATATAATCACTCTTATATAATTCTCTGCCCATTAATGAATCATTTCCCAATCGCTGTTTGCTAACCAAATCACTACACATAATGAATATTAATCACTGCATATTAACACTTTGACTTGATCGTTTCCCTTAGACTTTTTGTCTTACACAATTTAAATTGGACGATTTATATGGTTGTGTTCATTGATATTAATCGTTGCTCTATAATGAATAGATGAATTGCAGCACCTTTAAACTTCTATATGTCTGTAACTTGGGCGACTTAAATCTTTTATACATGTATATTCTTTTATAAATATGAATTTATTTAAACTTCCTTATACCGGTGAGCCATGTAAATAATGGAATTTTGTCTTTGCTTTAGTAAGAATGGTCGGCCTTACAGAATTTTAATCTTGTTTTAGTGCTGTTTTCAATGAAAAATTCCTCTCACATAGTCGGCCAAGGTTTACAAATAGAAACATCTCATGAGGTTGGCTATAATTAGAACCAGTTTTTTAAATTATTATAATTTTTTTGTTTTATCTAATTTAAACAATTATAAAAATAGAAAAGTAAATAATAAAGGAAAGTAACCATATTTGAATATACTTTTGTTAAATATTTTGATAAAGGTAAATAATTTTGAATGGAGCAATGACTTGGAGACGGGTTTTGAAGGACCCCAAAACCTTTTACAACAAGAACAAGGGACATGGAACAACAAGCAACAAAGGGACAAGCCAAAAAGAGACCCCAAAATACAGACAAGTTATAAAGACAATTTGTCTAACAAAGCTGCAACATGAAGTTGACTTGAAACATTCAAACAATAGGACACCCAGCTATGAATGACAACTATGATTGACCGAAGACCAAAGAATCTCCCAATAAGGGTTGCTTGCAAACCAGCACAACTTTGTCCACCAAAGTATTAGGAAGCCTAAGCGAGGCACATGAAACATTGCCAAGATCGGGACGCACAAATGAAAATGAGTCTTGCATGAGAGGACCTGGAAAGGGAACTTGGGGTGTCAAAACAGTGGTGGCATCCCCATCTCAACAAACCAACATTTTACATTGGGGAGGAGAAGATAAACGTAGCACATCCCAACCAAGGTTCCTACAAAATAGGGCATCTTGCAAAACAAGGCACCATCCTTTTTGTCTTGAGCAACAGGAAGGGAAACGGGGGCCACCTCTTGGTAAGGGAACTCCTTACACAAGCCAACATTAGAACAAAGAGGAGGCTCATCATACACTGCTCTCACTAACAGAGCCAAACCTTCTCCAAGACAAGAAGGCAAGAGATCTGAGTTAAGCGAGAGGGGAATCAAAATGGGATGCAAAATATTGAAGTTTTGAACATGGGGAGTGTCAACAATAACCCCATCATTGCATTTCTGCAAACATTCGGTGCACAAAGGAGGATAAAGCACACGATGCAACCCTTTTATAGGGGTCCTATAGATTAGAGACCCATCACCAATGTGGCTCTGAGTAGATGACACAACAAGGAGGGAAGCAGAGGTCACCACGGAGGAAGGAACACCTTACATAGGTACAAAATTGAAAAGAAAGTAGACTCATCCAATAGTTGAACAAGCCTAGGAGCCTCTGGAGAGACTAGGCGTAAAGTTTTTATTTCATGCCAATTGTTCTTTTTGAGCACCAATGTACTAGGCGTAAAGTTCATTCTTCATAAATGTTTGTCATACCAATAGCTTTTGGGTCTTTGCATCACTTTAGGTGCCTATTGTGCCATTAGTAGTTGTTCATACAACTTATTGAATTATTTGAGTCTTTCTTTCAAACTTTCTCATTCCTTATTCTTGATTGTACATTAATTGAAATGGTTTAAGTCCAATAGTTACCTTAATTGTTGATTGGTATGCCCATAGTATTGCTACTATTCATTCTTCTTAATTGGTATCTTCTATCCCACATGAATTTTGAATGATTGAAAAGTGAACTTTGTTTGTGGCTTCAACTTGGCCATTTGGTTCGGAGTAGTGCAGATTCAATAGGGTATGAAAGATCTTGAGTTTTCTTGTCATTAATTGGATTGCATGGTTTGTATGCAATAGAAAATGGAAACATAAAACAAAGGACTCAAAAACACAAAGATTCTAAATCCTATTCTTGAATCCAATTGCAAATCTTAGATTGAGTATATTGGAATGATTTGCTTGTAAATGATGTGGATGCTCAATTTAGCAGCATAACATTAAGTATTTGAATGATAAAAACGATAAAGTAATTTTGCATAAAAGACGACTTGTTGAATGATGAATGGAATGTGAGGAATTTATAGATTTTTGAAAGATCAAATGAATGATGAGGATTTGATCAAGAATCAGGAGATAACTCAATTGGTTGTGGAGTCAATTGGGAGAGGTAAAGAAGATAATTGGGATTGTTGAAGGAAATTTCCATTTCGAACTCATGAGAGGATAACAATAAATTTTATTTTTTTATTAAATGAAAAAATCAATGAGGAAGTTACTAATTTGAAAAATGAGTTAATTTGTGAAGGGATAAATAGGAATTTTATTAACTTATTAAAAATGGATAATTAGCTCACATTAATTAAATAATAAAAATGGATAATGGTAATGATAATAAATGGATATTTAATGGTATGATGATAATGGTACGATGAAAATAAATGATTGACGATTAGAAGAATAAATTTAGTGTCTACAGTTTGCCCCTCTTTGAGACAATGATGATATGGCCCCATTTGTAGAAGAAGCAATGGCAATTAGAAAGTGGGATGATTGACCCATCCTCAAGAAGTTATTCATGCAAAAATTGCACGAGTGAGCTCTAGGAAGAACAAATGTGAAGAAAAATATAGATGGAAGATGGAAAATAGAAAATGATGGAAGAAAAATGGATTTAGATTAAAAGATGTAAAATGATGGAAGAAAAATAAAAGAAAAATAGATTTAGATTAAAAGATGGATGTAAGAAACATGATAATGAATGAAATAATGATAGATTTATTATGAAGATTAGTTATGCCGAGTTTGAGGAGAGCAACCTTTATTTAATATAACAATGGATATTATGTAGATGTTATATATGACCAATGTGATGATGTATGTAATGCATGGACTGAATCAAAAAGTAAAGATCACTTGCAAGCATATGCCGTTGGACACCATGATAAGGAAGACCATGATATTGTTTAGTCCATATACTGCAAGGACCATGACAAATGCAGATTAATAAAAAATACACACAAGAAAGCATGCACAATGATACAAAGACAAACATGATCTTGCCCCTAGTCAATTGATTGATGATGATGATGATGTTATTGTGGGAAGGATATGTCTTGAAAACAATGTGAGTATTGGGAACAACATATCCTTGATGATGATAATATGACTAAAATGGATCAAAGTCTGTAGTGAGGGTAGGAACAAAACCAAGGGATGTTTTGGATGATGCGCTAGATTGCATAGATTAGGATTGTTGCATTTGGATGGATTGCTTTTGGGATTGGTTGAATCGTGGGTGTATGTCAGATAGGTGGATTGGATTGGAATGCTATGAGGAATCTTTGGGTTTCTTAGGATTGGAAGCTTAAAACCAATGACAAGGGAGAACTAAGTCTAGCGGTAAGGATGAAAGGATAGTGGATTGCTTCGGTGAAGTACAAGAGGATGATTAGTTGTGGGATAGGAGACATGAGGATTATTGGATGTGATCTCCAAGGACTATGTCACATAGGAATAACATGTTTCCCTAAGGATATGGAGTTGGATAGTGCAATATAGCAATGGTGTGACATTTGATGGTGCATGTCCAAAGGATAGACATGTCAAGTGCTTGCCAAAGCATGTTTTAAGTTTGTGCCCCAATCCTTATCAATATCAAGGTGGGTTGGGGAAGATGGATGGAATGATGTGGATTGGATGAATGTAAATGATGTGGGATGAATGGATGGCGATGCCATGACAAAAGGTGTGACATATGAGACAACTTGCCCCCAGATGTAACATTTCATTGGTTTGCTAGCTTTTCGTCATGGTACTTGTCCAAAGTGTTATAATAATGAATTTCACTATTGGATGGATTATTTCTCTTTACTTTTTTCATGAGTTGTTGTTAGAAATGATTCTATGAATAGGTTTTCAGCATGGTGATATTAGAGTATTATTGTATTATTTAATGGTCATCTTAGCCTTTAGTTAGCTTTTAGTATCCTTTTGTTTTTTACTTTTTTTAATGACTGTTTCTTTTTAGAAACATCGTCCTGTATTGTATTATTTAAGGAGCTTTCATCTCCTTTGTAAATATCAAATATCAATTATCATTTCATGGTATCAAAGCATAGGCTCATTTTTGGCCGATTTTTTGAGCAATAAAAATTCCTCGTTTTCTTTAAGATTTTTTTTTTTGAATTTTAGAAGTTTTTTACAGAAGAAAAAAAGATTTCGTTTCTTTTTAGAACATATTTTTGTGAAGAAATTTTTGTGGGCAGATTTGATCAGAAATCACAGATTTCTTTCAAAGATTTTCGAGGGTTTTTTGTTCCTAAAATTCGTGTTTGAAACAAAGATCAATTTTTTGTGAAAATCGCGACCTCTAAGAACACGTTTTTTCAAGGATTTTTTTTTGAGCTCGTGACTTCCATCAAGGGTTTTTTCAGAGAAATCACACAGGGATTTCTGCAACTTCCGTCAAGCGTTATTTTTTCTGGTATTTTCTTTTAAGGCCGCGTAACTCCATTTTCATGCTTTTTTTGGTTCTTGTGCAACTTGAGTGCCATTTTTTTGCTGGTTTTGTCTCGAGTTTTCTGTGGCAGACTTGATTCTATTAACCGACCTAGGATTTCGGACCTAGGATTTTCAGTTTTTTTTTGGGGTTCATGCCCTCTGATCTCAATTTTTACCTTGTTTTTTCGAAAACGGGAAAGATGGCATTTTTGCATTTTGAGCAGGCATCTACCTCTTCTGCATTAATGGCCAAAAGATGAGCAGATCGTGTCAAATCATCTGCATGGTACATTGATTCTAGAGCTTCTCAACATTTTACAAACAAGAGAGATTGGTTCACAGAGTATATGGCTTGCTCTGATTCCGTTGTCTTTGGTGGTGATGAAGAGTATACAGTTGTCAACAAGGGCAACGTCCAAATCACATATGGTGGAAGACATTTAATGTTTTTCAATGTATGCTATGTACCGGGTATGGAACTTAATCTGCTCTCTATCAGTCAAATTATGCGTCACAGTTCGAAGTTGGACATTATTTTCAGTTGTCACAAGTGCTGAATTGTTGATAGGGAGTCCAAGAAAACTGTGGCAGTTGGGCTCAAGGATCATGGTTTGTATTGGCTGCTTGATATTGGAGATCCTTTGCAGCATGCGCTGGTTGCAAGGAGTTCATCCATCAACACTCTTTGGCATCAGTGGTATGGGCATCTCAATATTGCCTACCTCTCTCAGTTGGCTTGAGAGAATTTGGTAGAAGGCTTACCTGAGATGCAGTAGCAGACACATGGTGTTTGCGGAGCTTGCCAAGCAAGGAAGCAACATCGTACTCCACTTTCAGATGGAAAGTCTTGGAGAGCATCCAAGGTCCTACAGTTGGTTCATGCAGACATTTGTGGACCAATGAATATTGCATCGGTCACTGGTGCCATGTATTTCCTTCTGTTTGTTGATGATTTTAGTAGAAAAATGTGGGTATATTTTCTTAAAGCAAAGTCACAAGTTTTTAATGAATTTCAAAAGTTTAAAGCGTTAGTTGAAAGAGTCTGGATGTCAAATCATCACTCTTAGGATAGATAATGGGGGTGAGTTCTGTTCCAACTAGTTCAGAGACTTTTGTGCAAAACACGACATTAGATGCTAGCTTACCACACCCTATACCCCTCAACAAAATGGTGTTGTTGAGCGGAGGAATCCTACCATCAGAGAAATGGCCCGTTGTATGTTGGAGAACAAGAATGTTCCCAAGAAATTTTGGGCTGAGGCAGTGTATACTGCCGTTTACCTTAATCGGTCTCTCACACAGGCCATTAAGAAGATGACTCCTAAGGAAGCATGGTTTGGGAGGAAACCAAAAATCACCCACATCAGGTTTTTTGGTTCAATTGCGTATGTTTGGATTCCAGATGCCAAAAGAACCAAATTGGATTCCAAATGCCAGAAGTTGATGCTAACAGGATACAATGACAATCACAAGGCCTATCAACTGATTGATGTGGCTACTGACCGTTTGACATTCAGTAGGGATGCTGTGTTTGATGAGGAAGGTGGGCCCTTTTTGCTCCCTTCTCCCATCAAGAGTCCTGATGATCAGCTTTTGAAGACCAAGGATTTGGGAGCTAAGCTGTCAGTACCTCCACCTAAAGGGAGGGATTTTGATGTTTCACACATTGTCGAATCCCCTAGACTAAATCCTCCACCAACAGGGAGGGACTCTGATGATTCTAACATTGTGGAATCTCTTCGACAAGATTTTGTCTGACTACCCCAAGACGCCATAGAAACGATTTTCGCTAGAGGGCAATTTTTTTTCTCCTAATTTTTTTTGTATTTTTATATGCCAATAGTGACTTGCACGGAGGAGCTACTTTGTTAGGATCATGACGCTTGTATGCAACCCATAGATTTTATTGTGATCCTTGTTGATAGTAAGGATGACATTATTTGAATACACACATTGTGATAGAGTGCCATTAGAGTCTTATGAACTATGATAAAGAGTTGTTGGCAAGATGCGATGGATTTGTGAGTGAGGGTTTTTAGATTTTAGGTGAGATGTCAAATTGTGATGGGGGATGGTAGATGTTGATGGATTATTTTGCATTTTGGATGTAGGATTTTTTATTTGCCAAACTTGGGATGGCAGAGGATGGAGTTTGGATTTTGGAGTGGGATTTTGTTTGGGACCAACACTTTTATTCCCTTGTTTGGTGGGATTGATGGCCATTTTGAAGGAGGTGGACATCTATTATATGTAATATGTGGCTTTTGCTTGATTGCTTTCTTTTGACATTTTTCTTTGATTGAAGTTACCTCTTCACTTTGCTTTGAAATTTAGATTGCTTTGTTGTTTTCCTTTGGATTTTTGAATTCATTAACTTTTGACATTTGATTTTGATCTTTTGATTTGTAAGACTTTTGTTTTTGTCGGTCCTAATTGACAAGTTTATGGATTTGGGAATGATGGTTTATGGTGTGGATGGAAGGAGTGTTGGTAGCGACCTTATGGTAAAGGCTACACATGGCCCCTATTTGACACTTACATTGGATAAAGTTTCCCTCAATGTCACTGAGGCACCAATAACACCATTATATTTTTTGATCAATGAATAGCTAAGTATTAGATTAATATTTGCTTAAATTGTTAATGCTCAATATTCTAATCTATTAGTTTAGATTCTTTCCATTCTTTTGTTTTAAGTTTACTTATGTTTCGTTTTAGAAACATCCAGATTTATTTCTAAATCTGATTATTATAAATTCTATAAAGAGCTTGCCTTTTTCATTCATTTATATATTCAAGAATTTACCTAATATGGTATCAATGCAGGAGAATTGTTTTTCTTTTAAAATTCGTAGGAATTTTTTCTGAAAAATAAAAAACAATCAAAGATCTTCGTGAAGCCTCCTTTTCTGTTCAAAATCGTGACCCTTCTACCAACAAAATCGCAGGTTTTGTTTTTCAAAAAACTCGAGGATTTGAGAATGTCAAAATTGCGGATTTTTGTCATGATAAAAATCGCCCCTCTTTTCTGAAGTATTTCTTTGGTTTTTCCGAGGCGAAATCGTGCCCTTTCTTTTTGTACAAAATCACAATTCCGTTCTGAGCATTTAAAAACGCAGATTTTTGATGCTATTTTTTGGTCACGATTTGAAGACTTTGGGATGCAATTTTTTGATATCTTCTTGGGTGCGATTTGGTTGATTTTTTGCTTGCGATTTTCATCTTTGAAGGGTGTTTATGCGTCACGACTTCTGCCTGCATTTTGTTTCTTGCACGCTAGGGTTTCTGCCCTTGGTGCGGTTTTTTTCCAAAATTTCGTAGGGTTTCTGCAAGTATTTTGCTGCACAAATTTTTCCAACAATCTAGGGTTTGCTGTACCTCATTTTCTTGTGGTTTTCTTGGGCGATATAAAAATTTGCTTAGGGTTTTTTTGGGTATCATTTTTCCAAATTTGTGCCGTTGGTTTTGAGCCTTTGTTTTGACATTTTTTTAAGTTCAAGGGCTATGTACCTTAATCCTACCAGAATTCGTTTAAGGTGTTGTGCAAAATGGCCTCCTTATCACACATTATGCTTGAAGGCAGTTAGAAGTTCAATGGTCGCAATTACAACACTTGGAAGCAGCGTATGATGACAATCTTTGAGTATCGGTGTCTTGACCAGATTGTTATGGGCAACGCTACACGTCCTACGACGGGTAAAGATCAAGAAAAGTTTGATGAGCAAAATTGGGAGGCCGTTATGCTTATTAAACTCTAAGTCACCGATGAGCAGCTGCCTCAAGTACCGTTTGGCAAAACAACTACAAAAATTTGGGATCATCTGAAGGGCTTGCATGAAACGTCCGACAAGAGCCGAGCGTTATTTTTAAATAACATGCTTTTTTCGATCATGATGGATGAAAAGATGTCTCTGTAGGAGCATCTCACAAAAATCAAGGACATTCGTGATCAGTTGGAGGCGATTGGTCAAAAGATGGAGGAGGAAGATATGGTAGTCATCACTTTGAAGAGTCTACTAGAGTCTTATGAGCACTTTATTGAGACAATCAACATTACCTCAACTAATGTTGATTTGAAGTTTCCAGATTTCTGCAACAAACTTCTGCAGCAGGATCAATGGAAACAAAAGTTCGGTAGCAGTGTTGGTTCATCCTCCTCAGAGTAGGCCTTTCCTGCCAAGACATTTCAAAAGAATAAGGGCAAGAATCAGCCCTCTCAGTAGACTAGTCAAGCACAATCTCAAGATTCTTCCAAGAAGAAGAATATTCAGTGTAACTATTGTCACAAGTTTGGTCACATGAAGAAAGATTGCTGGAAACGCTTGGCTTTTGAACATAACAAGCAAGGAGCGTCTAAACCCAAAGCCCATGTTGTGGAGCACACTAAGCAGAAGGAGTTTGAGTTCTATGCTTTTATAGCCAAGAGTCGAATAGATCCTGTGAAATCTTCTTCCTGGTATATTGATTCAGGTGTATCTTGACATATCACTCATCATCGGGATTGGTTCATTGAGTACACGCCATTTAGATATTTTGTTATCTTTGGAGGAGGCGAGGAGTATACTGTTGTTGGCAAGGGCAACGTGCAAATTCATTCTAGAGGGAGAAATTTAATATTTCTCGATGTATACTTTGTACTTGGCATGGAGCTGTTCAGTTAGTCAGATTATGACTTGAAGAGCACAAGGATATACTGAGAGGGGGGAGGGGGGGGGGGGGTGAATTAGTATATCAACTAACTTTTTCAAAACTTATCACAATCAACTATCGATATGAATCAATTTACACAAGTTGATAAATCTTTATTGAAATGTTTTTTTTTTTTAAGGCAGTAGGCACCAACCTGCTCAATTTACAAGAGGGATGATTTAGTAGGACTCAACCTACAAGGAACACCTAACCTTTACAACTTTAGTAGGCACCTACCTACAAGGAGCACCAACCCCTAGTGCAAGGCACCAAACCTTGACTTGATGGATGAATCAAATGAAGTCAATCAGATCTGCACTCTGCCAATCCTCCAATCTGCCTTTGTGATGTAAATTCTCACACTCAGCCCACACAAGAAGATAGGCTTCTGATTTAGACTACTTGAACTTCACAACCACACCTTCAAGACAAGAAGAATTGCAAATATATACTTTGATTCAAGATTGTGCCTCTTGATGAAGGATCATAACTCTGCCTTTTCAACTTTCAATCATACCCCTTCATTAACCAAATTTTCTGCCTTAATGATCTTCAATTTTGATTTGTTTATTTTTGACTTTGTTCCTCCTTTAATAATCAAACCGACATACTCTTTAGTTACGTCCGCCCCTTTTTGAGAAATATGACTTTTTAGAGATCTGTTGGAAAACATGTAAGAGATGCGCCAAGTAATTGTTGGAGATTATGTCTCTTTAAGAGACTCTTTAACAAATAGTAATTTTTAGAAAGAATACATCTAAAACACAATTTTTAGAAGGAATACGTCTAAAGAAAATCGCATCCTTTCATGTTATCAAATATTCTGCAACTATTAAAATACGTCTGTTTCAAAAATCGCATCCTCTCATATTCCGCAACCATTAAAATAAGTCTTCTTTTTGAAAAGATATTTTTCCTGAAGATACCGTTTTGAAGAGACGTTTTTTCTTGAGTAGATATATACTTGTTTTTCCAGATGTTAAGAGGCACGTTGTGTCAAGATATGAACAAATCTTTCTAATCTTGAATGAACCGAATGTCATAAGATATGAATGCGTCTTTTGATGCAAGACGTCTTTTGATCAACATAACCTTCCACGGGATGCTTTAGTTAACCTCATAATTAATGCGTTAGATATTTTCTTAATGAATCCACGTCTAGTAATCTTCATAGCCTGGAATAACATTTTTACCTTGTCAATCGGGAGCTTTGATTCACACGATATTTTAATCTAGAGCTTCGATACACCATGCCATGAAGTAAATACTTTTCCAATCGTGTATTGTCCATTAAAATTTATATGAACTTCATTGACAATATAATCTGCATGCTATCAACCTGAGTAAACTTTCAAAAGATGATCTAATCTGCAAGTTATCATTTTGAGTGATTTGATTACAAACTTTAGGCAGAATACGCAACATGCCATATGTGTATGATCTTATTACGTGCTATGTGCTTCCCATTTGACATCAATGACAAAATTACTAACATGACTCACTCTCCTCAGCTAGATATTGTTTTCAACATGCATACTTGCAACATTGTTGATGGAGAGATTCGCACTACAGTTGTTCAGGGACTTGAGGATCATGGTCTATATAGACTTGTTGATTTTGGTGATTCTCAAGAGCATGCTATGGCAGCCAAGAGTACTTCAATCAACAGCTTCTGGCATTAGCGTTAGGGGCACTTGAATATGCACTATCTCTCTTAACTTTCTTGTGATGATCTGGTTGGTGGTCTACTTGCAATTCAGATTCAGAATCATGGAGTATGCGAGGCTTGTCAGGTTGGAAAGCAACATTGGACTCCATTCTTAGATGGTGATTCATGGCGAGCTTCCAAGGTATTACAGTTGGTTCACATTGCTGTATGTGGGCCCAATGAACACTCCTTTTGTTACTAGTTTTGGGTATCTTTTATTATTTGTTGATGATTTCAGCAGAAAAATGTGGGTGTATTTTTTGAAAAACAAATCAGATGTGTTTGGTATATTTCAGTAGTATAAGGCCTTAGAAGAAAAAGAGTTTAGTTCTCTAATAGTTACTCTTAGGTTTGATAATGTGGGGGTGGGGGGATTTTGTTCTACCGATTTCTCCAATTTCTGTGCTACACATGGCATTAAGTGCCAACTTAACACACCTTACACCCCTCAATAGAATGGTGTCGTAGAATGTGGAAATCGTACCATTACTGAAATGGCTCATTCTATGTTGGAGCATAGACACGTTCCTAAGAAATTTTGGGTTGAAGCAGTTTATACTGCATTCTATCTTTTGAATCGGTCTCCTACTCATGCTGTTGAGAAGATGACTCCTGAAGAAGCCTGGTTTGGATGCAAGCCTAATATCAGCCACTTGAAAGTTTTTGGCTCTATTGCTCATGTGTGGATTCTAGATGCCAAGTGCACTAAGTTGGATTCCAAAAGCCAGAAACTCATGTTCACTAGTTACAGTGAGAATCATAAGGCATACAAACTGATTGATGTAGATACAGATTGTCTCACCTTCAATCGTGATGTTGTGGTTGATGAAAATTGTGGGCCCTTCTTTCAGTCTTCTCCTTTTGTGATCTCTGAGGATTAGTCTTAGAAAGCTTCTTATCTGGGTGTTTATCTTCCCCTAGCTCCACCTGATGGGAGGGATTCTGCAGTTGTGTAGGCACCTCAGCAGAATATTCCACCACCCACCCCTCCTTAGGTTGATCTGGATTCCCTTCTAGATAATTTGGTTCCAGTTGACCCAGTTGATGTTGTTCCTCCTAATTCAAAAGTTGGTACATCTACCCTTCGGCCTAAATGATGGGCTAAGACTAATGGGCAGGTCTGCTTAGAAAAAGAAAAGCAACAAAATATTGTCAATTTTGCTCTAATGGCCAACCTTCACAGCATCTCAGAGCCTCAGACATACACAGAGGCTAAAGGCATACATACTTGAGTGGGAACAGACTATGGAAGTTGAACATCATAGCCTTTTGAAGAACAACACTTGGGTGCTTTTTGATCTTCCACCTGGGAAGAAACCCATTGGCTGCAAATGGGTGTATAAAGTTAAGTATAAGGCTGACAGAACCCTTGATAAGTATAAGGCTCGGTTGGTAGCCAAAGGGTTCTCACAGAAAGAGGGCATTGACTATGAGGAGACTTTTGCTCCTACAACCAAAATGAGTACCATTCGGCTTGTTCTCTCTATTGTAGTCCAATTTGGATGGAAAGTCCATCAAATGGACGTCAAGAGTGCATTCCTCAATGGGGATTTGGAGGAAGAAGTTTACATGACGCAACCTCCTGGCTTCAAGGTTGCTGGTAAAGAACACTAGGTATGCAGACTGGTGAAAGCATTCTATGGCCTTAAATAGGCACCACGGGCATGGTACATGAAAATTGATAAGTACCTAGTGGATCATGGTTTTCAGCATAGTCCTGATTCTAATTTGTATGTCAAACAGACTGGTAATGATATCTTGTTGCTTGTTGTCTATGTTGATGACTTAATCATTACTAACAGCTCAGATCATCTGATTGAGGAGATAAAACATAATCTCAGTCAATCATTTGACATGACAAATTTGGGGCTCCGCCATTATTGTCTCGGTGTAGAGGTTTGGTAGACTAATGGCAGTACCTTCATCTCTTAGTCGAAGTATGCCAAGAGCTTGTTGGACAAGTTTCAGATGACAGATTGCAACCTGCGCTCTACACCTATGGAGAAAGGGCTGAAGTTATCAGCCAAATTAGATTCACCTGTGGAGAATGAATCAACATTTAGGCAACTAGTGGGCAGCCTCATTTATCTCATTGCCACTAGACCTGATCTTAGTTTTTGTAGTGAGCTACATCTCTCGCTTCATGACAACTCCTAAAGCTGAACATTGGGTTGTAGCGAAGCGTGTGCTGAGATATGTGAAAGGCACTTCTGACTTTGGCATTTTGTATGGAAGGTGCGAAGATCCTAAGCTGATTGGCTATACAGACTCATATTGGGCAGGTTCTGTTGATGACAAAAAGTCTACTTCAGGGTATGTAGTCAGTTTGGGCACAGTTGCAGTCACGTGGACCAGCAAGAAGCAACAGGCAGTGGCTCTCTCCTTGACTGAAGCTGAATATTGGGGAGTTGTTAAAGCAACTTGTGAGGCAGTTTGGCTTCGAAGGATGCTTTTTGAGATGCAGATGTCTCAAGCAAGACCTTCCCCCTTGTACTGTGACAATTAAGGGGTGCTGAAACTTGCCAAAATCTAGTCTTACATAAAAGGACAAAGCATGCTGAACTTCATTGTCATTTCATCCGCCAACTTGTGGAAGATGGATCAATAGCATTGCAATATGTTCTAATAGAGGATCAAACTGTTGATATTCTCACCAAGTCTTTGAGCTCGGATAAGTTTGTCAAATTTAGGGGGGCACCTCGGTGTAGTTGATAGAGTGAGCATTAAGGGAGGGTATTAGATTAATATTTACTTAATATATTAATGCTCAATATTATAATCTATTAGTTTAGATTCTTTCCATTCTTTTGTTTTAAGTTTACTTCTGTTTCGTTTTAGAAACATCCAGATTGATTTCTAAATCTGATTATTGTAAATTCTATAAAGAGCTTGCCTCTTTCATTCATTTATATATTCAAGAATTTACCTAATACTAAGACCTTGATATTTAGGATTTACACAAAAGTGCATGGGTTATAAAATGCTTTGTTCATGCAAGCCTAGTCCTTTTCCTTGATATTGCGTGCTTTGATAGATTTTGTTTGCAATGGGATATTGCCCATATGTTAACTGAAAGCTAATTAACAACTAACAAACAACTAAGATGACCATAAATATTACAAGAATACTTTAGTACCCTCCCTTAATGGTCATTCTACTAATTTAAATTAAGTTTATCCATGATCTTTTGGAAACATATCATCGGTGACTGATAACTTGAGAAGCATAACCACCTCGTGATTATTGATCCTTTCTCACTGAACAATCAAATCTAGACACTGACACTTGAAAATATTGAACATCCTTTGTTTCCAAGTATTATAATTTTTCCCATTGAACCTTTGGGTACTTTGCAACATGACGTTGGTCAAAGACGCCATCCCTCTTGTTTTCCAAAAGCAAAAAATGAGGTAAAAAGTTGGTGATTAGTTGGAACGGATCCCAATGCGATCAACTTGCACAACTCCCAAGATTTAAAAAAAAATCGTCAAACAAACCGAGGCTCAAAAACCCACAATTTTATCCAAAAATCGAGAAAAGACAAATCAGACTTCACAATTTTTTTTTAGAATTTTTTTTCAAAAACTCATCAAAACCACAATTTTTACCAAAAATTGTCAAAAGAATATCAGAAATATAGCTCACGAAATCTTTGCAAATAACTGCAGCAACCATCGAGCCACGATTTTTCCGGTCAATAGCAAATTTTTTCACAAAAAAATTTCAAAAAATTCTTCAGCAAAGATTTTTGAAAACCCTAACCGGAAAACGTCTTAGTAGTAGTAAAAAATTGCAAAAATCTGCGGAAATCTGTGGAGAAACATGTGCATACAGGAAGGAAGGTTGTGTGGCTAGGAAACATGAACTCACCTAGACACTCGCACGAATTTTGTAGTCGTGTGCAAGAACCAAAAACCCTCGAAAAAAAAATGTCGCCAAAAACAGAATGAACCCGTCGCACCTCAGAAAACCCTCAAAATGAAGGTCATGCGATCAAACACAAGTCTTCTCATGACAAATAGGCCGTGATTTTGAAAATATCTTCACGTGGATTATAGATGGTTTTAGACACAAAAAGCATAAAAAAACCTTCACAAATTTGTAGAAAGACCCGCGGAAAACAAAAGAAACTCCACAATTTTGCTTGTAGAGACTAGAAGAACCTAGGAATTGGTAAATCTGTGATTTGTATAGTCGCAATTTTAATTAGGAACCAACCCGTGATTCTGAGCAAAAAACCGTTTGCATTTCTCACAAAAATGCACGAAATCTCTGCAAAAAATTCTTGTGAATTTTTTAGAGAATAATCGTCGATTTTTATTAAAAACTAAGACAAAAATTTCTGAAAAAATTCTAAAAATTTTTCAGGTAAAACCATTAATGATATCAAAAAATCGAGCAAAAACATCTAAGAAGTTTTCTTAGGAAAACACAAATTTTTATTTAAAAAAAAATTGCCCAAAAAAAAATTTAACCTAAGCTCTGATGCCATGAAACGATAATTGATATTTGATATTTTTTTACTAACACAAGGATAGGAATACTCCTTAAATAATACAATACAAGATGATTTTTGTAAAAAGAAACAATTGTGAACTAAGAACTAAACTGAAATAGAAAGTTACCAAAAACTAATTGAAGCAAACTAAGTTAACTAAAAGCTAACTAACGATTAACTAACAAGACGACCATTAAATATTACAATAATACTTTAATAATCAAAGTAAAATGGAACCATGATTACAAATTTGGATTGGGATGAACAATGGGATGATTTGGATTGCGGGTGTATGATTTGGTTGGATTAGTTTGAGAGTTTTTTTGATTTCAAAAAACCAAGCTATGAAAAAGACAAAAAGAGAAAATCCTAAGGTTTGAAAGGACAAGCCCTTTGATTTAAAGTGGGGAGGGTTGATCTAATGTTGACAAACACTCAAGACACATTAATAGTCCTATAATTATTTAGGAAGGTGTGTCAATTTTTCGTGGCCCAACAAATCCACTGTCTATCAAGTAATGGATAGCTAGGGAATGCAAGGTCATGTACCACCTATGCACCCCTTATGTTGGAGGCTAAAGCCTTACTCAAAGTTAGCTTTATCTCCTCACTTTGAAAGTACGTTGTGAGTAGCTTCTCGAGCCTAATCAATATTAGGTGCACCACAAGGAAGGATGGTTGGTGGTCTTAAAGTAGGTTGTATAGGTTGCTAAGAGTATCCTTGATATATCACAAGGACACATGAGGCTTAATCTGTGAAGATGAAAGTGAAAAGATGCCAAATAGTCAGGAGAAGAGGGTAACCCACTCTTCTCCTTCACTTCCCCAAGGTATAAAGTTCTCGGGGGCTTAGTTCAAATGACAAAATTTCAACTTCCAAGAGGCATGTCTTTCAGTTCACCTCCCACTCTTTATACTTTGTGGGAACACTGTAGTTGAGGTTGTCTCCTTGGTGATGAAACCCAAGGGAACCCCCTAAAATGAAATTTGTGAATAAGTGTGTGTTTTTTATTCTCAAGATCACCCAAGTGTGCAAGAGAAGCAATGGTAATTAAACATGCAAAAAAGAAGGCAAGGCAAACAAAAATTTAAAAAAGTATATAAACAAGTCTTTCAAATAGTCCTGCAAAACCACAAGATTAGGAGTTTGAAAACTTTGTTTTTTGGCTTGCAAGAGACAGTGTTTGAGTTCTGATTCTTTGATCAACGAGAGATGCTGCATTCAAAGGGTTAGTCAAAACATAAAATAAAGCATTTCAACATGAGAAATAAATGGCACCATCAAATTGTTCATCAGAATTTTTTGATAAAGTTTAGGAAAAAAAAAAGAAATCGGACTTGGTATGCAAAAGTTATAAGCATTTAAAGTTTTTAAATGGAGTACATATTTCAAACAATTATACTTGATCATTGGTGCACAAACTAGAAAAATGACTTAGTGTGTAGAGGTTCAAACCAGCTTTTCAAAAATTGCAAGATGTCAAAAATCTGATTAGGAGGCAAAAGTTATTTCTGTTTTAGTGGTAGGTGATTGTTTTGAAAAAGTTAATACCTTTTGTAGATGATTGATAGATCGGGATTCAAAATACTTTAAGGTTATCTCTGATTATGTAATGTGAATATAATTATGCTTATTGAAACAATTCAATATGCAACATGAAGGAAAGAACATGATATATGATGCATACCACATTCACATGAGACACAAAGATTTATGTGAGAAACCATTACAAGACAAAACCCACCAGCAAAACGGTAGTGACAAATGTATTCATAGGGAACAGATCTGGTACAATAGGCCTCTTTTGAAAAGTGTCAATCGACAAATTACAATGTACAATCTCACAATCATGCCTTATAGCATCAAAATTATATAACATGATTAGGAAACCTTTTTTCCATTACATTCCATCCATAATACCTTAGAGCATCACAATATCACATAATGATTAGACAAACTTTGTTCATTTACATTCCATCTAGTCTAGTCTAGCATTTATATATAGACATTGAACCATCCTCATGGAATAATGATTATCACAATCATCTAACCACCCCTTGGAACACTAGTAGTCACATATTGTTTAATGATTGTATGATGGTGTTAGCACACTGTACATTATACTAAACATGACTTATTCACATGGATAATCATCTCTTATGATTTGCTGCTGTGGATCCCACTTGGTCAAAGGTTGTTGATCAACTTCTTTGGAACCACATTCATGTCATCCTTTGCTATACCCAAAGACCACTATGGCTTGTGGTTGTAGAGACAACTCGTTGACTGCTCGTAGATGCTTGTGGTATCTTGGAACATCCTCTAAAAAATTTCCATGCTCGTAGTCATTGTCACATGCACTCCAAGAGTGTTTCTTATACACTTGATTTTTCATACATGCTCTAAGAATTACTCAAACCAAGTTGCAGCACCAAGTTCTCAACTAGATGCCTTGCGGATGTAAACATAGCAACGCTTGGCTTAGAGAAGCCTCCATGCTATATTGGAATTTTTGGAACTTGCCACAATTCGTCGTATAACATCTTGTAGCTATTTACTAATCTACAATTAACCACTTGAACATCATCACTCATCCAAGAACTCTTTGTAGCTGAATAGTACATCAAAGTTCCAACATTCTCCTAGTTGATATTTATTGCATGAGAATTTGAACTATGAATTAAGAAAATAACACATAAGGGAAAGGGATAAATCCATTACATCCTTGCATCACAAGACTTTCTAGTACTACAATTTTTCTTAAAGAATCAATAGTATTTACCCAAGTCTCAAATTTTTTTTTTGAACTTAACACAAATTGCACTCAACATAACTCTTAAAACCAATATTATTACAAAGTCTTTATAAAGATAATGGAAATATGAATCCAATAACATGTGCTTTGTATTTTCACAAAATCCTTCAAAAGAGTCTCACTTAAACCAATTATACATGTACTGCAACAAACCTTTACACTAGGGTTTCGCTACCAAAACATATATGGCTTTGACACACTAGACTCCATGACCCTACCAATAACAAACCTTGCTTTGATACCAAATGTTGAGAATTTAACCCCTGTTGAGAATGACCAATAGATTGGGAGACAAAATGCTTTGTCATGTATTCTGTAGATACCTCTATATATTTGCACCTAAGCATCTAGCTGACTTTTGGTTGACCAATAAAGTCCAGCCCCATTGCTCAAATAACTCTTGTGGTTGAGATGGTCAAAGTGGGACATTTTTTTTTAGTGGTTTACCCACTTGTTGGCATGTATCACATTCAAGTACCTACTCCCTAACTTTATTGAAGTGTTGGCCACCATAGGCCCGCTAAAAGTATCGTTTGTACTATGGCATTGGGCTCCATATGGTTGGCCATTGACAAGTCCTTTATGTGCTTCTTCAAGTACACACCTCACTTCTTTGTGCATTATCATCTTGTAATAACCCTAATGGTTATTATTAGCTAATAATATTTAGGGCTTTGATTATTTTGATTGGAGTCAACTAACCCAAAAAGTTCCTTAAAAATCCCCAATACTTAACTCTAATGATTTACTTTCAGTTTTAGTATTAAACCCTAATGTGACAAAAATCCCAATTCATCATAGGTTTACAAAATATTAATAACTCAAACTTAAAAAATATGTTATAGAACTTTTGGGCCCATAATAATGTTTGAATATTGTTATGTATAATCACACAACAAGCATAACAAACAACAACTATGACAACAACTAGTACAATGGTTGCAGTAGCTACAAATGCAATTGAAAATGCGCTGCGGTTTGCTTACAACAGTCTACTAATGTACTTGGTGTGATTTGGATTATATTCATAACAATGAATTCCCCTTTCAACCTTTGGATGAAGTCATCTTGCTAGGTCAAAGGGTTTTCCTCCTCAACCTGTAGATGAAAGGGTCACCATCCTTTTGTTCTCTATAGATCTGGAGCCATTTGTTGTGGTTTCAATGAAGGAAAATAAACTAAAATTTTGTAAGAACATGTCCAACTTTTGATAACATGAAGATCCACGGTCAAAATAAGTTCCTACTCAAAAAATGGTTGAGATTTGCAACAACCAAGGGGCTAGGGTTGCAACCACCACAATAAATGAAGTACATGTGCCTTACCCTTCCAACTTCGTAAAAACATGAGAATCCATGCCCAAAATAATAGACAATGTTTTTCTTGGGTGGGAAAATACCTTCTAGGGTGGTCGTTAAGTCAAAACTAGCCATTACTTGTGTTTCAAGTTGTGCAGGGGTAGGTAGGAACGAACAATGAAAAATGGTAGGAGTGTTGGGGTTTGGGAATCAGGGAGTTGGGGTTTGAGTAGGAGGTATGTTGGTAGGAAGAAGTCCGATACTATAAAGGAAAATAAGGGAGAAAGGTGGGGGGTGGATGAAAGGTATGGAAGGACAAATAAGCTCTATGACCTAACAAGAACAAGAGAAAGTAAAAGTTGGAGGAAAGGCATGTTGGCAAGGAGAAGTTTGAAAGATCGACAAGGAAAAAGGGATGAGTGGGGTTTGGAGGAAAGGTAGGCAGGGATGACAAAGTTTTAAACTTTGACAAAAAGCTCAAAATTAGGGAGTTTGGAAACAAAACTCACTATACTTTGAGAATCTAAGACCAAGATGGTTGGTATAGATCAGGCTTAGCTTATTAAAAATAAAAGGGAAAAGTACTTTCGATTCCAACATGAATTCATTAAAAATGGGACATTACACATCTTCATAAAATGTGATTAGGGTCCATTTTATACAATAGTCCATTAGTCAATTGAAATGCTTTTTATTTAGTGCTAGCCTCTTTTCACATGGTGGCATATCTTTTGGAAACAATGATGTAGACAAGCATTTGTTAACATTCTCATACCATATTGTCACAACAACTATTTGAAACAAGCGAGTGCTAGGAAAGTCTTGACTTGATCCTTGAGAGTTAATCCACTACGACATGGGTCTTTCTTGGCCGTACAATAATTTTAAATGTGAACTCTTGAATAAGCATTAATGATCTACTCACTTGACCTTGATTGATTGGCTAGTTCACTAGCTACATTAATGGTTGATGCTCTACTCACACAACTTGTAAATAACCCATAAAACCTCTATCCAATGCATACAAGATATAGAGAGGAGTTGAGAGGAAACCACAAGTGGATACCTAAAACCATAACACCCCAAAACCATTGTATGACAAAAACATTACATTCATTAACATTCTCCCACTTGATGTTATACATTGCAATGACATAAGGGGAACCATAAAATAAATCTTGTATGCCCATGGCCTCCCAGCATCAAGAGAACTTATTGATGCTTGTCAGTTTTGTAAATAAATTTGCAACATTCATCCGAGTGTCAGCCTTTTGCTACATGACTTTACCATTCTTTACCATCTTGCAAACAAGTGATATTGTCAACCAATATGCTTATTATAAGCATGGTACGTGGGATTCTTGGCTAAATAGGTAGCACTTTGATTTTCACATTCAAATTGAATCACCTTGCAATCTAAATCAACAACTGAACATAGTCTCTATAACCATATTGCCTCTTTACAGGCATGTATAATAGTCGTATACTTTGGTTCGATAGTAGATAAAATGATTGTGGGTTGCCTTTTACTCATTAAATTGATAGAACTACCAAATAGAGAAAACACAACCATTGGCGGACCTTTGACTATCCAAGTTATTTCCCCAATCTACATCATCAAAGCCTTGTATGTCTAATAACTTGCACACATCATTAAAACCACGATAACATAAGCAATAGTTAGAAGTCCTCTACAAGTATTTAAAGATGCTCTTAACATGAGTCCACTGGTCTCTTCTAGGGTTAGACATAAATTTGCTAAGAAATGTTACTATTAGGTCAAATACTTGATCTTGTATGAACCATTGCATGGCTACCAATAACACTAGCCTAAGACACACTACATATATCCTCCATATCATCATCTGAATTCGAGCACATATCCAATGAAAGCTTAGTGCATATAGGTAAAGAATATTGACTAGTTTGAAATTGTGCATATCAAACCATTGTAGTATGGTGTCAACATACTTTGACTAAGCCAAACCTTTCTATGAGCTTGGTCCTTATTGATTTTTACTCCCAAAATGAATTTTGTTGCCCTTAAACCCATCATGTTAAACGCTTCAAAAAATTGAGTTTTAATCTTCCTAGTCAATGCCTTGTTGTTACCAATAAACATGTCATACACATACAAGACAATAATTATAATATGAGCATCCATATTCGATACACTTAATGTAAACACGGTGATCCTTGTCGCTTCTAACAAATCCCAACTTGAAACAAATGCATCAAATTTTTGTACCACATCCAAGGCACTTGTTTCAAACCATACAAAGACCGTTTTAACCTACAAACCAATTTTTTCCCCTTTTACATCAAACCTATCTAGTTATCGCATATAAATTTCTTCTTCAATATTCCTATGTAAGAAAGCAATGTTAGTTCTATTTGCTCAATCTCAAAATCACAAATTGTTGTAATAGATAACATAAATTTAATGGAAGATAATTTAACAAGAGAGAAAATTTCACCAAAATCACACTCTCTCTAGGAGTAGCCCTTGGCCACTACTCTAGCTTTGTACCTCATTAGCTGCTCGTTTGCTTCAAATTTGTTCATGTATACTCACTTGCAACCAGCTGGCATCTTTCTTTGGGGCAAATTATCAAGATCTTTGGTATCACAATTATCCAAGGCCATCATCTCCTCTTGCATGGCCTTCATCCAAGATTCACCGTCCTTTGAAGAGCTCTTTGAAAGACCTTGGTTCATCATCAATACATAACAAAACAATTACAAAATGGAAATCTTTTGGGCTAATATCTATGAATTGATTTTTGTTGTCTTGTGGATCATCTCAAGATTGGAGTAAGGGGCTCTTCTTGTTCCTTTGCATGCTCATCTTGCTTAGAACTCTCATTTGAGCCCTCTTATTCCTTAAAATCCTTTAATTCATTATTTTATTTTTCAACATGTGCATCTTTCTGCTTTTCGATCTTAGTCTCAAAATGCTCTATTTTCTTTGCTTTTTTATTCTTTGGCTGTAAAGGACTTGAAAATGTTCTAAACTACTTGAAAATCACATCTATAGATTAAAACATTTTCTGGGTTCAAAAGCTAATAACTTTTTACGTTCTCATTGTAGCCAACAAAGATGCATTTCTATGCTTTTCAATCTAGTTTAGATTGTTTTTTTAAGGTAAATGAACAAAACCTGAAAACCAATTACCCTTAAATGTAAAGCATATGTACATACTTCATGAGGAGTTTTGCCAACAAGAGCTGAACATGGAGATTGATTTACCAAGTAACAAGCAGTATTCACAGCCTCTGTCCAAAAACATCGATTTATTTGTGTACCATTGAACAAACCACTAAAGGAACTTGTTTGCAAATCTAGGATTCCTCTAGCACTTGGTTCCATGGGGCCTTTAATTTTCTTAGGTCACCATTCTCTCAAGTCTTAATCTAATGAATCAGAGGAAGTTGCTTCATTAGTTATGATGTGGTTTCTTAAATCAATTATGTAATTTCTGCCTTTACTTTCAATGGATGGTGTATTTTTTTTTTCAATTGTGGTATGCTTTGGGTACTTTTAGCCATCCTTGACCCAACAATTCATCATAATGTTTTCTTGTGAAATGAGATGACGACAAAATTTAATAAAAATGTTTTTTCGGTAAGTACCTCTTGAGCCATTAGAACTCCAAGTACGTTGATCTCTTGGTTTGTTTCGATGATTTGAAAAGTTGGAGATTGAATGATCAGTTTACCTAGACTTCTCCAAGTATCTTTTGGGAGAACATTTACGTCAAGCCTGCCATCAATAATTTTGTTAGTGAGATTCCTTCTAAGTATCTCCATGTGCACCATTGCTGGTTTCCTTCCTATGTTAACCATTAATAACTTGGGATCAATTACTTGGTCCCTGCATACTGGAGTTTCTAGTATTAAATCTTTATTCTCTTCTTTAGAGGATATATGAGCCATTGTCTATTCTATCTTGCGACTCCCTCTTCTTGTAGTGGCAATTGCATCCCTAAGTTAAAAATGCTTTGTAGTAAGTATGCCATCTTAATTAGTATTTTAGTATTTAGTAGTTGGGCAATATTATTTTTGGACTTCAATCTATTGGTAGGAATACTGGCATGTGCATTGGAGCAATGATGTTCCCTTGCCATGCATGCTCCACGTCTTCTCGTGCTTCAGCAAGTCTTTCTCTTTCTATATATGGGTTTGGGTATGCAATTTTCTTGGTTTGGGCTCTAGTGATGGCCGATACTTTGTTGTTTCTCTCAACATTAATCATATTGTTGCTTACCTTATGCTTCAGACATTTGGCATCATCATGATCTCTGAGTCCACACCATTTACACAACAATTTTGTTTTGTTTTGGTTTCTGTGGTAGTCCCTTGCAATGTATCCCCATTCACTAGATTGCCTATAGCATATAATGGGATGGCCTTTGGATTCATATTGTATGACTCCAACTTGCTCCGCTATTATTATTGCCTCTTTGATCTCAATAACTGCCAGGAGATGCATTTTTATTGTTGTGGCTTCGGTGCAGTGGACTACTTTCCCTGTGTAAAGAGTATTTGTGTATTCTGAGTTTTCAAATTATATGGGCAATCTTTGATCAAACAACCCATGATTTGGGCAGTTTTGATATGGTGTGGTCTTCGGCTTTACAATTTGTACACCACAATGCTTGAGGCTTTTTGCTAGACTTTGTCTAACTTTAGTTCCTTCATCATATGAAGCTTATCTCTTTGCAATGCTTGTACTGTCCTAGATCTCCTATCATTGCTTGCATCCGAGTCACCATCTTCATCAAATTTTCTTTTAGTTTGTGAAGACATCTTATCCTCACTTTCCATGGCCATTGTTTTGTTGTATGCTTCTATATATGAAGTTGGTGCCTGTTTTCATTTTCTTTCTCAATGAAGTAATGAGGCCTCCAATGAACCATCTTTTCTTCAACCCGTTGGTAGGTTCTTTTTTCATTTTCTTTAATAGTCCCATGAGTCTACAATTGTAATTTTATAGTTCTGTGTTTACCTTGCTTGCTGTTGTAAATTTCTGCAACAATTTCATTGCTTGAAGCAATTTGAATTCTTCAAAATCTTTTTGCAAATTTTCTTAAATATTTTGGTTCACTGGATCAATTATTGTGAACTAGTCAACTGCCGCACTTTTGAGGGTGGTTGGAAATATCATTGTCAATATGTTTTGTCATTTTAACCATTTGGGCAGCAAATGGTATCACAAAGCTTGTAGTGCCTTACTAGATCTTAAGATCCACCTCCTGTAAACTTTGGCAGCTTCTGCCTGTCTACACTTGGGCTTGTTGATGGTCACCACAGCTTTACTTTGATGCAGATTTAGTGCCTTGTCAGGAACCCCTCTGATTTGGATGTTCTGGTGCTTGATCTACATTCTTGAACATGTGAGAATCTTTGACTCTTCCAGAAACTACAACATTTTCCACACTTGTATATCATTGTTAGGTTCTCTTTTTTCCACTCAAAGTGACAAACCATTCCAACCCTTGCCTTGGAGCTTTTGGCTTGGTTTCCTTTTTATTTTTATCAACTCTTCAATGCCTTTAAGGTTGCTCTCTTATACTTCCTTTTTTTGATTGTGAAGGAGTACTTGGACTCTGTCTCCTAATAAAGGCTTTCTTTGTATAGAGGAGACTCTGTTGGTTCTTCGCATCAAACTGGTCTACGAGATCCATGCACGCTTCTTTTGGCAAGGGAAGATGCCTAGCAATCTTGACCTACTCTTCTTTCATATGGTTGTTTGTGGTTGGTTGAATGTTTTCTGATGTCTTCACTTTTGATTCTGCCTACTACTTCGAGTTGGACTTTGGCTTTCAATTTTTCTTGATGGACTCTCTTCTGTTGCTTCTTGAAGTTGTCTTCTTTGTTCTTGTTGCTCCACTAGCCTTAGAGTTTGTTTGATCTCTTGCTTTGCTTTTTGACTGCCTTGTGGTCTCTTCCTACTTTTGTTAGAGTCTAAGGGCATTAATTTTGTGAAGCACGGTGCTGGTCCTTCCTTTGGTCCTCCTCTTCCTTTGTTGCCTGTGTGCTTCATTATCTCATTCAACACACATGCATTGCGATATAATGAAGTGTTTGGCAAGGATTTGAGGAAGATGGTTTAGTGTGTATTTCTTTGCGGATTGAAATTATAGAAGTTAGAAAGCTGGGTTAGAGAGATCAAATACGGCTACATTGCAGTCTTTCCTTGCTTAACAAGTAACAGCATCAGCTCAACCTTTCCCTACTTTCTGCACAGCCTGGATTGATTCAACTGCTGATACAACTGGTAACCAGGTAATCGCATGGCCTAAGAGGTACTATTTTACCATCTTGTAATCACCTTAAGTTATTAACTTATTCCAAATTGTTTCCTGCACCAATTATTTCCTTTTTACTTCTTTGCAGACATGCTTTCATACAAATATAACCCCACAGGTACACCAAATCCTATGTGAGATTGTCCTTTCATTCTTGATTAGATTCCGATGTTTTCTCAACTGGTCATCTCATTTATATGGGTATGTTCCAAGATGTTACAAATGTTAACCCTTATTATAATCCAATCCGGCTTCTTAATGGCAAGGCCACCAAATGTTTATTGCCAAATGATAAGACTGCCTATTGCAATGTAAACAGAAGATAACAGAGCACACCAAGAAATTGCAGACCAATAACAATGATTTATTTATTTATTTAGAGTATTTCTTGTACAAAATGTATACTAGTGAGCATCCATCAAGATCAGATCCTTTCCCTGAGTATGGGAAACATACATAAATTGCCTGATGGTTGCCAAATGGAACACAACCATTAAGCATAGCTCATTAACACTTCTAGTCATGTGAAATATTGTGGGTTGGATGTGTTGGTGCCATTGGAATTTAGTCTATTTATTGCTATTTGGAAAAGAGCAAGGTCACCAATGGACAGACAAGAATGAATAAATAATTAGAATTTCTATCTTCCTAAATAGATTCCATATCATGACTGTTGTTAAATCACTCCTATTAAAATTTGACTTCTCATGTCACAAGTGTTAAGTTTATTCTTCCGTAATTCATGTTGATGCTCTAGATGAATATGGGAACTAATGGCTTTCCGGTGCCAATTGGCTGTTTTGAGGTTAAATTATTGCCGAAATTCTGGTGTGAATTTTTCCTTATGTATTATCCATGGAACACGAGTATTCATCAAGCTTCTAGACAAGCATTTCTGGAGATTTCCGAGCCCTTTTTTGAGGTTTGCATGATCTTAAGTGTTGCTGCTGAAACATAATTGCTGCTCTGGTCTATTATTCCACATGACCTTCAATGAACTACTGTCATAATTTAGGAATGTATTATCCATGGAACACGAGTATTCATCAAGCTTCTAGACAAGCATTTCTGGAGATTTTCCGAGCTGTTTTTTGAGGTTTGCATGATCTTAAGTGTTGCTGCTGAAACATAATTGCTGCTCTGGTCTATTATTCCACATGACCTTCAATGAACTACTGTCATAATTTAGGACAAAATAGTTAAGATCAATTCAGGACTTACCTAATTAAAATGGGGAAAGTTTTGTAAATGATAATTAAGGTACCCATATGAAAGGAACAAAACGGAGATTGCTTCTATCTTTTTGTAGGAATTGGCGCAGATTTATAGAGTTCTGGAAACGTTGGAGGCAGGCTCGGCTACCAAGAGTGGAACCGAATATCTCAAATGCAGTGGATGATGAATCTGGGGAGGTTCCAGATGGAGAATTATGCGTTGTTTGTTTGATGAGACGGCGAAGATGTGCTTTTGTTCCATGTGGTCATCTTGTTTGTTGTTCAAGGTGTGCTCAGCTAGTGGAGCGTGATTCCAATCCAAAGTGTCCTGTATGCAGACAGTCTGTACATAATTCAGTGAGGATATACGATTCTTGAAACATGATGTTGTCCGGTTAAATGTGTCAGGTGTAGCTAGCATCCGTTGATCAAAGTAAATGCAATTTCCATCTGTGATTATTTCATTGCATAGCGCTGGGCTTGATAATTCCATGCCTTTACAAACTTCTGCGTACACAATTATGCAATACTAAATTTACCCAGATGCAAGGTTGTCTTTTTAGAATTTTGTGTTGCAGCAGGCAAGCCTATCTTCCTTAAGAGTTGACAGGATGTACTTTATTCTATTGTATATTCATTTGGTAATTTTGGCATGTATGTGCTACATGTACGGGCATTTCTTTGGCAAGGTGAATCAAAAAGAGACTAGGATTTTACGTAGTGTGAAATATTAAAAATGTTTCTCTGCATCATGTACTTACTTTCTCTGGAACGACATTGGATTTAATCCCTGTTAACATCTTCTGTCTATATTTTCTTATGGTAAACTACAAAACAATATAGATATTGCATTCTAAGTGAGTTAATTTATAATATTTGCTCCTTTGCCTGTGGGGCTTCGCTTTTAGGGGTCTTTCAGTTGATAATTCTGTTTAAGGGATAACAAAAATTAGATCGTAAATGTTTTTTTTAATTGTAATATTTTCCTTGGCATATCAAGCTGTCGACAGATCTTAAGTGACCCTTTCTATTTTCCAAACGGTTGTCATATTCTTTCACAACTTTACGTCCCATGACGACCTTCACTATCCAGGGGAAATCTTCTTACAGACGTTACCAATTTTTTTGTTTGGTAAAATAGTTTGGAGCATCCTAAAATTCTGTGGTGAACCTCAACTGGTATGATACTTTACTAATATTTTCCATTGGATCCTTTGGGCCACATAATTTACCAATCGATAGAATGTTAATTTTTAGAGCCCACATGCCTAGTGGGGGCCAATTTGCTCAGGATGGGTATACAGAAAACGATGTTGAAGGAAGACGACACGTTCTAAAGAAAAATGGTTATTAATATATCTTATAAAAACTTCACTTAATAGAAACAGTCTGTCACATTTGGGAGTCTCTTAGACATGAAACAAGGGAACTAGGAAGGTTCCCGAGAAAATGTTTCGGATGAGCCAAATTTTGTTTAAAGGTCTGGAAATTAATAATAAATGGTTGAATCTTCATCTAGCCTTCCTAATAAATGAAAGAATAGGTATAAATGATCCTCAATCTATCGATCTTACTTAAATCTATATTAAATCCCAGTTGTAAGCTTCTTGTTCATCAACCAATTCTTGAGGTTTGTTCATCAACCAAAGCTTATACAATATGGATATCAAATATACATGTATGTTTATCTTGTCATTGAAAAAAAAAATTCATACAACTATGCAAATAAGCTGTGATTTTAACTTGTGACTTAAATTTTAGTAGCACATGCATCAATCTACTGTGCTGCATGAAAACGAACAATCTTCTTAAAATATTCATAATAAGTCTAATTTAATTTGAATTAATTTTTTAAAAAATGTATCATTAAAAATTATAGTCTTGGAATTATATATAAATATTTTAAACATATAATATTTAAATGATAAAATATTTAATTGTGGTTATCTGTATATTTTTATAAAATTATGGATGGAAATAATGGATGGAGTTCCCATCCTTTCTGAAATTATTAGACTCCAAGCATGATTCAAAAGATTGTCACTTTGAACTAGGAACTTTTTACTCATCGAGGTTGATTAATTGGAAAGGACTATAATACTATGAGCTGATTAGTGGAATACTTTTTGTTATGCTCCTCTGGTTTAATATTGTGTGGGTTCAGCTCTTCTTTCATTCTCCCAGATATTCTCTTATTCGTTCTAAAAGAGTAACATTCAATGAGTCACCCTCTATAAGCACAATTTTAGCCCCTCTGGTGTTCTTGATTATGAGGACAAATGAGGTCATGGATTTTAGGTGAAGGTTTCTTATTCATTGGTTGGACTTGCTGAAAGCCAAAGGAGAGGGGCAATTTATTTAGGGGAGGGTTTATACTTATTAGGAGGTTCAATGCCCAACTTTAGATGGTGGTAAATATTTGATAAAAATAAAGTTTATGTCAACCATTCTTGTCTACTAAAATTCATAGAAGCTGATTGGTTACGTTGAATTAGTTTTTTAATAGATTTGGAACCTTTCATTTTAATTAATTATACAAATCTTGTGTTGGATGTAATATCAATTATTTATTGAACACCACAAAAAAATTCTGCAAGAATTAGTGATTATGATGATAATAAGTTATCTTTGATCTTATTTTGTTTGTGGTGTAATTTCCATTATAATATTTTTTGAATAAGTATGATGGATGAGATATCAAATAGTTTAATAGGCCATATTCTCAAAAGCCAATGTTAGGTACATAGCCTTATGATATTATGACGTATGTGGGGTAGAAGAGACGGTGATATGTGGTGCACATTCTCATTAATTAGATACACAAGGCCAAGTGTATTGAACAATGGAGAATGCGTTTACTGGATTTTTTTTTTTTTTTTGACAAACATTTGAAATATGTTTCCACAGTTGATAAAAGTTAAAGACACATACGGGGATGACGGCTTGTATAAGCATAAAAAGATAAAAGCTAATCATGGACCCCACACAAAGGTAATTTTTATGAGGTACACACAAGTATAGTTTTTAAAAGGTGTCAAAGATTGAGCATTCTTAGAGTTTCGACCATCACTAGATAGATGCAGCTTAAAGATGATATGAAGTCATTCCTTTTTAAAAGGAGGCTTATTATGGAAATACACTACATAGGATAAAATTAAGAAGGGGAAAAATTAAGCTAGTTGCTTGAGGAAAAGACAACAATAGTTGTTGAAGGATCTTGGACATATAATCAATACAACAAAGAAATTGAAAAATAGTTGTATATGGTGGTTATATTTCCATAAAATAAGTTTTTTTTTTTTATTCGAGGGGTAAACGCTTTTGACCGGAGCTATGAACCGGATACAACCATTCAACAATACCACCCCAACGGGGTTTGAACCTTGGTGGCAAGAACAACAATGCCACCTATAAACCATTACACCATGCCAATACCGGCATTTCCATAAAATAAGTTATTTGTATAAAAAGTAATACATATATCTTTAAGATGTTTTATAAGAAGAATAATGAATACCATAAATTATTCAACAAAATCAAGGTTTGGAGTTGATTAACTACAATAATGTTTTGAAATTTGAATGTCATTTGTGAACTTGTAGTAAAATATTATAATATACCGTATGATCATAGTGTACTATTCACACTTTTGATGCTATAAATATAGTCTTATGCATTTAGTTAGGATCTTGTGGGCAATTTTCTTAGCATTATTTTGAGTCTTAGTTATTTGTGTTTTATAGTATGGTTTTAATTTTTGAAGTTGAATGTAATTATGAATGTCTTGATGTATTAATAAATCATTTTGTGGTTTATTTGAATTTTTAGCATGATATCATATCTAAATGTTCAATATGGACTAACGTTAAATCTTTAATCTCTTTTATTTAGGTTAATTGTGCTAGTTTACATATTGTTTAGAAGTGTTTTATTTTGTGCTATTTTTTAAGATTGCTAAAAAGGAATCACTATTTTGGTGCATCAACCTTTTGATTTTGCATTATTTTATTTTCATTTTCCCTTCCTCACCAATTATTAGTCATTGTGAGAATAATAGAACATGCCTTAATTTGGAGGCTACTATGAGATTGAAATATTGAGATTCTTATCATCATGGTTTGACAATGGGTGTAATACAAATCAAACAATTGAAAATGTGGTTAGTTTTTCGTATGTTATGGGTGATTATTTTATATATTTTTTAAAGAAACATACAAAGGCTCTTGACTTATAGGAATTCTAGACCAAGATATGATGAATCTACTCAAGGAGACATAGATTCATAAAGTCAATGCATGTCTCCATACTTTAAATCTATTGGAAAATTAGAACTAATGGCTTATGAGATATAACTCAATAAGGTCCACTACAAAGGATAATAGAAGTGAATGATCTTTTAGATTTGAACAACTAAATTTAAGAAGAGGAAAATCAAATAAGGTCCTTCCACTCCTTGCCTTCACTAATCATATTAATATTTCTATTATTGAAATGATATTCTTATATTATTGCTAAAAACCTTGGCATCTTTTATGGGGATATTTTCATATCATAATCTCTAATGTTGCACTTATATTGCTTGTTGCATTTTTGAAACAACCCTTGATGTTGCATTTTTGAAACAACCCTTGATGTTACATTTAGATTGTTTGTTGCACTTTTTAAATAGCCCTTGATATTGTATCTAGATTTCTTGTTGCACCTTCTAAATAGCCACTAATTTTTCCTAATGCTTATGAGACTATTGTACAAGCTTAAAAACATCCCTAGTCAAGGTAACAAGATTGCTATGAGACTTGCCATGCCTCTTTTCCTAGAAATATCTAGCTTAGCTTAGACACCAACATAGTCTTAGTTATTAGCTATCTAGTCAATTACCAAACTACCCACTATAGGGATATTATCTATTAGTGTTGACATGGCTTCTACCAACATGTAATGCCTAGCAATAACAACTTGGATGAGATAAAATATGATGCAAGGTTTATTCAATGAATTGGTATCCGTAAAAACATAGATGGTCAATGTTATAATAGGTGCTATTAAATAAATAACCAAAATAAAGGGTAACAACCAAGTAGATATTGACCTAATCATATGACCCAATGAACCATTACGATTAATTTTGAAAGAATTCAAGGCAATCTACCATATTAAGGTCATTGTCAATCACTTGAACCACCCAAAACTTTAGTGCTCAATATGCCAATACAAAATGATATGGTAGTATATGCTCATTATATGCACAATTGTAGTTATATGCTCTACAAATCCCATATTACATCAACTCAACCATGTTTTTTCCCTAGCCCTTCTTCCTAACAATTAATCCTCCAAATATTCTTTAATTAACTAGGTATGTTACATGATAGTAGGATGACATTGCCTAAGGATATCTCTAGTCAAATTTGTATTTTTTATTCTTTAATTAACTAGGTATGTTACATGATAGTAGGACGACATTGCCTAAGGATATCTCTAATCAAATTTGTATTTTTTACTTCACCAAACTTGCTCCTAGTCTATGACATTCAACCAAAATGTTGAGATTTTTTAAATCTTGTTTTATATTTCTTAGCTTATATATTAGTTTACAAGGAAATAGCTTATTACTTAGGTTATTAGATAGGATAGATACATTTATTAGTTTACTTTTTTTTTTTAAAGAGGGTTAAATTATTTCTATGAACTGGTGAGGTCACAAATTGGGGGCCTCATCCCCAACATAACAATCAACAATAACACCCCAATGGGGTTTTAAACTTTGTTGCAAGAACAACACCACATTTAAACCATCACACTATGCCAATATCAATGACATTTATTAGCTTAGTTAATCAACAGATTTGAACTTTAGTGGAAATACACACAATTAAAATTAGTCAAAGGGGATTCTACGGATCCCCTCACGGTGATGCAGGAGCATCATTTTATCTTGTTCTAGATTTGAATTAGAATGCAATGTTAGGTGTTTAATCACATTATAGGAGGTTTTTTTTTTAAAGTTTGGACAAATAAAAAGTCATAAATTTCAAATTTTGGTGTTTTGAATGCTTAATATGCAAACTTTGGTTTGCATGGGTTTGATGTAGGTAGTTAGGGATGATGTATCAATTTGAAAAACATGAAAAAATGAGTTTTGTGTCATTCTTGAGAGAAAATAAATGAAGTTTTTGTTTGCAGGTATGCTAGCAAGGTGTTACTAATGTTTTAGACCTCCATTTTTGCAAAATAGGTAAATTTTAAAGCTATTTGTTTAATTTTATTGTTGTTAGAGTTGTTAAGGGTCTCTATAGACCTAATGAATATGATTAGAAGTCTTGAAAGTGAATATTAACTTAGAAAAAAAATCACTCATTGCTCTGTCAAAACCTTGCCTAAGGTTTCATGGAAGAAAGATAACTACCCAAATTTTGATAAAATTTGGTTTGAAGGTCTATGGCGACATACTTAAATTTTTAAAATAATCTTTGTACCATTTTGGTATGTGTGGGCATTATTTCAAAAAAACTCAATTTTAGCAACTTAGAGTGTTAATTAGGACTGTAATAGTCTATTTTGAATGGTTTTTTTTTTTTTAGTTTGAAGGTTGCCATTGTAGGAGTTGTATCTCTATAAAGGGAGTCTGAAAGCATATTTATATTCCCAAGAACCTCTATAATTTATGTCCCATCATATTTGTTCTAAAACATGGCTACTAGGAAGAGACAATTTGTCAAACAAGTCACTGATCATTGTAATTTTTCTACAAATTCCTTTCCCTATGCATCACATGGTTGGAAGGTTCTAGTTCATTCTTAATTCTTAGAATCTTCCAAATACTTGGGCATATCAAAACAAGGCATATTTTGAATATCCTTGTTGAGCTTCCAAGGTACCAAAAATATTATTTCAACACCTACTCATCATCTTGGGTAGACTCCACATAATTGATACATTTTTTAAGCATAAAATGTGTTGAGAAATCATAAAACAACATATATACAACTTCTAAGGTTTTCTTCTTAGTATCCAAAACATAGTTTGGACAAATAAGTAGTCATAAATTTCAAATTTGGTGTTTTTACTCAACCCCAAGTACCTAATTAGGGGTTTCAAATGCTTAATTTGCACGAACTTTGGTTTGAAAGAGTGTGAGGTAGGTAGTTAGGGATGATGTATCAATTTGAAAAACATGAAAAAATGAGTTTTGTGTCATTATTGAGAGAAAATAAATGAAGTTCTTGTTTGCAAGTATGCTGGTAGGGTGTTACCAATGTTCTAGACTTCCATTTTTGCAAAATAAGTAAATTTTAAAGTTATTTGTTTAATTTTCTTGTTGTTGGAGTTCTTAAGGGTCTATATAGACCTAATGCATTAATTAGAGGTCTTGAAAATGAATATTAACTTAGAAAACATTTTTTTTTCACTTGTTGCCTTGTCAAAACCCTTCCTAGGGTTTTTCAGGAAGAAATTTGAGTTTTGGGAGAAATACACTTAACCAATTGATAAAATTTGGTTTGAAGGTCTATGGCAACCTACAAATTTTTAAAAAAAATTGTACCATTTTGGTACATGTGAGGGCATTATTTTAAAAAAACTCAGTTTTAGCAACTTAGAGGATTAACTAGGACTCGTAATAGTCTGTTTTGAAGGGTTTTTGTTTCAGTTTGGAGGCTGCCATTGTAGGAGTTGTATCTCCATAAAGGGTATTTGAAAGTGTATTTATATTCCCAAGAACCTTTATAAAAAAATATGTCCCATAAGATTTGTCCTAAAACATGGCTACTAGGAAGATAATTTGTCAAACAAGTCACTGATCATTGTACTTTTGATACAAATTCCTTTCCCTATGCATCACATGGTTGGAAGGTACTAGTTCATCCTTAATTCTTGGAATCTTCCAAATACTTGGGCCTATCAAAACAAGGCACATTTTGAATATCCTTGTTAAGCTTCCAAGGTACCAAAAACATTATTTAAACACGTACTCATCATATTGGGTAGACTCACATAATTGATACATTGTTTAAGCATAAAATGTGTTGATAAATCTTCAAAATACATATATACAACTTCTAAGGTTTTCTTCTTACTATCCAAAAAACGGTTTGGATAAATAAGTAGTCATAAATTTCAAATTTTGGTGTTTTTACTCAATCCCAAGTACCTAATTAGGGGTTTTAAATGCTTAATTTGTGAACTTTGTTTTGAATAGGTGTGAGGTATTTAATTAGGGATGATGTATGAATTTGAAAAAGATGAAAAGTGATTTTTGTGTCATTCTTAAGAGAAAATAAATGAAGTTTTTGTTTGTAGGCATGTTGGTAGGGTGTTACCAATGTTCTAGACATCCATTTTTGCAAAATAAGTAAAATTTGAAGTTATTTGTTTAATTTTCTTGGTGTTGGAGTTGTTAATGGTCTATACAAACTTAATGCATGTGATTAGAGGTCTTGAAAGTGAATATTAACTTAGAAAACAATTTTTTTCACTTGTTGCCCTTTCAAAACCCTTCCTTGGGTTTTAAGGAAGAAATTTAAGTTTTGGGAGAAACACACCCACCCAATCGATAAAATTTAGTTTGAGGGTCTATGGCAACCTACTTCAAATTTTCAAATAATTTTTGTACTATTTTGGCACATGTGAGGGCATTATTTCCAAAAAACTCAATTTTAGCAACTTAGAGGGTTTATTAGGACTAGTAGTAGTCTGTTTTGAAGGGTTTTTTGTTTCAATTTGGAGGTTGCCATTGTAGGAGTTGTATCTCCATTAATGGTATCTAAAAGTGTATTTATATTCCCAAGAACCTCTATAATTTTTTTGTCCCATTAGATTTGTCGTAAAACATGGCTACTAGGAAGAGACAATTTGTCAAATAAGTCACTGATCATTGTACTTTTGTTGTAAATTCCTTTCCCTCTAAAGTACATGGTTGGAATGTAGTGATTATTCCTTAATGCTTAGAATCTTCTAAATGCTTGGGCTATCGAAAGAAGGCACATTATGAATATCCTTGTTGAGCTTCCAAGGTACCAAAAACATTATTTAAACACCTACTCATCATACTGGGTAGACTTCACATAATTAATACATTGTTTAAGCATAAAATGTGTTGAGAAATCATCGAAAAACATATATACAACTTGTAAGGTTTTCTTTTTACTATCCAAAACATAATTTGGACAAATAAGTAGTCATAAATTTTAAATTTTTGTGTTTTTACTCAACCCCAAGTACCTAATTAGGGGTTTTGAATTCTTAATTTATGAACTTTGGTTTGCATGGATGTGAGGTAGGTACTTAGGGATGATGTATCAATTTGAAAAAGATGAAAAAATTAGTTTTGTGTCATTCTTGAGAGAAAATAAATGTTTTTGTTTCTAGGTATGCTAGCAGGGTGTTACCAGTGTTCTAGACTTCCATTTTTGTAAAATAAGTAAAATTTGAAATTATTTGTTAAATTTTCTTGTTGTTGGGGTTGTTAAGGGTCTATATAGACCTAATGCATGTAATTAGAGGTCTTGAAAGTGAATATTAACTCAGAAAGCAATTTTTTTCACTCGTTGCCTTGTCAAAACCCTGCCTAGGGTTTTAAGAAAGAAATTTGAGTTTTGGGAGAAATACGCCCACCTAATTGATAAAATTTGGTCTGAAGGTTTGTGGCAACCTAATTCAATTTTTAAAATAATTTTTGTACTATTTTGGTATGTGCGATGGCATTATTTCAAAAAACCTTAGTTTTAGCAACTTAGAGGGTTAATTAGGACTGGTAACAATCTATATTGAAGGGTTTTTGTTTCAGTTTGGAGGCTTCCATTGTAGTAAGATTTGTAGCTCCATAAGGGTATTTGAAAGTGTATTTATATTCCCAAGAACCTCTATAATTTTTTTTGTTCCATTAGATTTGTCCTAAAACATGGTTACTAGGAAGATACAATTCGTCAAACAAGTCACTAATCATTGCAATTTTGCTATAAATTCCTTTCCCTCTACATTACATGGTTGGAAGGTACTAGTTCATTCTCAATTCTTGGAATCTTCTAAATACTTGGGCCTATCAAAACAAGGCACATTTTGAGTATCCTTGTTGAGCTTCCAAGGTACCAAAAACATTATTTAAACACCTACTCATCATATTGGGTAGACTCAGCATAATTGATACATTGTTTAAGCATAAAATATGTTGAGAAATCATTGAACAACATATATACAACTTCTAAGGTTTTCTTCTTACTATCCAAAACATAATTTGGACAAATAGGTAGTCTTAAATTTTAAATTTTGGTGTTTATACTCAACCCCAAGTACCTAATTAGGGGTTTTGAATGCTTAATTTATGAACTTTGGTTTGCATGGATGTGAGGTAGGTAGTTAGGGATGATGTATCAATTTGAAAAAGATATAGTTTTGTGTCATTCTTGAGAGAAAATAAATGATATTTCTATTTGTAGGTAAATTGGCAGGGTGTTACTGGTGTTCTAGACCTCCTTTTTTGTAAAATAAGTAAAATTTGAAATTATTTGTTAAAATTTCTTATTTTTGGAGTTGTTAAGGGTCTATATAGACCTAATGCATACAATTGGAGGTCTTGAAAGTGAATATTAACTTAGGAAACATTTTTTTCACTCATTGCCTTGTCAAAACCCTACCTAGGGTTTTAAGAAAGAAATTTGAGTTTTGGGAGAAATACGCCTACCCAATTGATAAAATTTGGTCTGAAGGTTTGTGGCAACCTACTTCATTTTTTCAAATAATTTTTGTACTTTTTTGGTACCTATGATGGCATTATTTAAAAAAAACTCAATTTTAGCAACATAGAGGGTTAATTAGGACTAGTAATAGTTTGTTTTGAAGGGTTTTTTGTTTCAATTTGGAGGTTACCATTGTAGGAGGAGTTGTATCTCCATTAGGACTAGTAACAGTCTATTTTGAAGTGTTTGTGTTTCAGTTTGGAGGCTGCCATTATAGTAGTTGTATCTCCATAAGGGCATTTGGAAGTTTATTTAGATTCCCAAGAATCTCTATCAAAAATTTTGTCGCATCAGATTTTTCCTAAAACGGGGCTACTGGGAAGATACAATTTGTCAAACAAGTCACTGATCATTGTACTTTTGTTGCAAATTTCTTCCCTTTTGCATTACATGGTTGGAAGGTACTAGTTCATCCTTAATTCTTAAAATCTTCCAAATACTTGGGCCTATCGAAACAAGGCACATTTTGAATATCCTTGTTGAGCTTCCAAGGTACCAAAAACATTATTTAAACACATACTCATCATATTGGGTAGACTCCACATAATTGATACATAGTTTAAGCATAAAATGTGTTGATAAATCATCAAACAACATATATACAACTTTTAAGGTTTTCTTCTTACTATCCAAAACACGATTTGGACAAATAAATAGTCATAAATTTCAAATTTTGGTGTTTTTACTCAACCCCAAGTACCTAATTAGGGATTTTGAATTGTTAATTTGTGAGCTTTGGTTTGCATGGGTGTGAGGTAGGTAGTTAGGGATTATGTATCAATATGATGAACATGAAAAAATGAGTTTTGTGTCATTCTTGAGAGAAAATGAATTTTTTTTTTTTTTGTAGGTATGTTGGCAGGGTTTTACTAGTGTTCTAGACCTCCATTTTTGCAAAATAAGTAAATTTTAAAGTCATTTATTTAATTTTCTTGTTGTTGGAGTTGTTAAGGGTCTATACAAACCTAATGCATGTGATTAGAGGTGTTGAAAGTGAATATCAGTTTTTTAAATCTCCTTCCAAGTCCCCTATCATCTCACATTTACTATTTTGAAATTCTTTTCTATTTATTCTATATCTATTTTCAATTATCTCAAATTTTATATTTTCTAATTCTATATTCTTCCTTATATAACATAGTTTAATAGGTGGGAATACATTTCAAATAGGACAAAGACATATTATTAATTGTTGACATTAAACAATAAAACATTCCATTCTTTAATCTTATCTTGTTAGGTTCATTAGTTGAAAAACTTAAACACACTTAATTTTTTTTTTTTTCTATCTTTTACAAAAATAAGACAATTGTTTACCATATTTTTATTCATAAATAAATTAAAAAATTTCCATTGACTCTTTAATTGTTTAACCATTTCATTGTTTAATAGAGCATCATAAATCCTATTCATTATTTGTGTAACAATGTGCCCTATATGTAGTCACACCACTTCTTCATGGTGAAATCATTGACAAAATATTAACTTTAAATGTAATTTGGTGAACAATAATTTATATATGTTTATGAAAAATTTATCTTTCAGAATCGACAAACCCTTTAAATTTCATTATCAACTAATTCTGATTATGCTCCATAATTTTCCTAATAATAATGAACAACCCCTAAAAACTTCCAAAAAATATTGCCAAAAATATGTTTATCATTGCTGAGCTGGTTTCTGGATTTGATTATGTGAAATATTTTTTCCTTAAGCTCTCTGCTTTCATCTTGATGATGGATCACAAAGTGTGATCCAAAACGTTGATGCAAAAATATTTCACACAATCGAATCCAGAAATCAACTCAACAATAATCAACATGGATTATAGAAACTTGATATCATTGAAAAAATATGTTTAATTTACAAAAAATAAAATTGAATTTTCGATACTAAAATAATCTAACCAAACTTATAACAAATATTTAAAAAAAAAAACTTGAATTATATCAAAGAGAGCTTCTGGATTAAACTGTGTATAAATTTCAATTGAGGTTTCAGATCACACTCAATGATCCATCATTAGGAAGAGGAGAGAGAGTCACTGAATGTGATCCGAAATGTCGATTGAAACTCATTCGCAGTTTAATCCAAAAACTCTCTCTAATTATCTATATAAACTGTAGAAAACTCATACCAACTATTGAATTATATCATCTTCTTTCATACAACATAGTCATCAATAAGGTAACCCTAAAGCCATACTTTCACTATAATTCATGTCCTATTACAAATATTGGAAAAAACAAGCAGCTAGCTGTAAGTCATGTGAGGAGGTTGCCTCACTGTCAACGACCATAGGTTTGTTAGGTGCCACCGCCCAGAGGGATGGATTATTAAACTATCTTCTGTGTCTTAACTTCATTGACAAGACACGTCAACATATAAACTGTGTGGAGAATGACAGCAATTTGTTTGGCAGATTGATAATACATACGCTTCTCTGTCCGACCCTGCTCATCCTCCCAATCAGAAGCTCACACATAATGTCTGTGACTGCCACTGAGAGGTGGGGCACTGCAACGAAAGACTGTAAAGTAAATATTATATATGTAATTGGGTTCCAGACTTGGTTGGAGGTACTTGAACGTACGCTCTCGCTTTCACAGGAGGCATTTTCAGTAAAACTGAACGTCGCTTGCATTACCTGCATTTCCAGTAGATTTACATCACCCTCGGGAGTCGGGGAAAGCTAAGAAACCAAAAAACCTGTGCGTGATACGTAGTACTCAGCTTGAATTGACGACTGAAGGTTGTGGCGTTCACTGATCGATCGGCGTCATATTCGGAAGGTGAAACGATGCTTCATATTTGAACCTTTCCCTATTAAGTCCCTTTAAGGGTTTTGTGATGACTATCGTCCTTACTAATTAGGTTAAGACTCCTTTCAGATCTTGTTTTCATCCATTTAGTAGTTGGTTCTCACTTCATAAGGTGTTAGTTGGTGCAGCATTTTATTCTAAGATCTGGGTTACGCATGGTTAACCCTTCTTTTTTCTCATGGATGGGGACGTCTATGCAGTCAGCAGGATCCACTTTTGACTGTTAATTAGTTAATAAATATAGTAAAACGTACATCCTACTGGCTGTATAGACAGTACGCTCATAGGTACCTCCAAGCATGTGCAATCTCCTATTTATGTCTTTTATGATATTGTCTTTTCTACATGTTCCACTTAGTGGTTGGTCCTCACTTGTAGTCCACTTAATCTAGATTTTTATAAGGTGTTAGAAGGTACAGTATTTTATTCTAAGATCTGGTTATGTATGGCTAACCCTTCTTTTCTCTCATGGGGTGGGGACGTCTATGCAGCCAACAAGATCCACATTTGATTGTATATATTAACTAATTAATAAATACAGTAAAACGTGCATCTTGCTGGCTACATAGACAGTAAGCTCATGGGTACCTCCAAGCATGTGCAGTCTCTTATTTATGTCTTTTATGATATTGTCTTTTCTACATATTCCGCTTAGTAGTTGGTCCTTACTTGTAGTCTACTTAATCTAGATTTTTATAAGGTGTTAGTACGTACAGTATTTTATTCTAAGATCTAGATTATGCATGGCTAACCCTTCTTTTCTCTCATGGATGTCTACTGTCTATGCAGCTAGCAGGATGCACATTTGACTGTATTTATTAACTATTACAGTAAAACGTGCATCCTGCTGGCTGCATAGACAGTATGCTCATGGGTACCTCCAAGCATGTGCAATCTCTTATTTATGTCTTTTACGATATTGTCTGTTCTACATTTTCCACTTAGTAGTTGGTCAATCACTTGTAGTTTACTTAATCTAGATTTTTATAAGGTGCTAGTAGGTGCAATTTTTTATTCTAAGACCTAGGGTTACATAGGACTAACCTTTCTTTTCTGTGGTGGGTACCTTCAAGCTGTTACATCCCGATTGTATAGCTATTAGGCTATTAGAGTTGAATAAGGATTATGTGTTTGTAAAGACAATTTTATGAATGAATAAAGATGTGAATCACCTTGTTATCAATATGAGTTTTATACATTAATGATCGCCTCATTCTTATGTTGTTCTTTTGATGTTAATCATGGTGTAAAACATGCATAATGAGATTTATATGTGATGTTTTTATATCTTGTGAAATTTATATGTATTGCTAATTTTGTGAGCAATTGACTGTCATGAGTTTATAATTGTGAATGCAGGAATGAGAATCAGTCCTCTAGGCAGAGGGGAAATATCACTTGGGAGAGGGGTATTGGTCGTTTAACCGGTAAAGTTAATCAGTTGAGCATGCACACACATTGTGAATGGTACATAGAGAAACAGGTCAGATAAGTTAGTCTAGAAAAGTCATCCATAGGCTTAGGAGTTTGATTTACTTCATTATGCTTTATATGATGTGATTGATTAAATGTCAGTCTGACTATACTGTGACTCCCTGTGAATGAGCGAAATAGAAGGTATGTGATAAAGGTCGAATGGGTACGTATACACATGTATACACTGTGTACACATATCTAAATGTATAGACATATCGATACGCACGTATGTTAAGCAAATGGATATGCTCGTACATATGTATCGACATGTATATACGCATACATATGTATATACATGAAGTATATGTGGACTTGTTTACACGTACACATTCTGCCTAATATCTTTGATATAAATAATGTTCAAGTATTATTATCTAGAAGATTTAAATATATATTTATGTATATATATATATTAATAAGGTGATTATTAATATATATATATCAATACATAAAGGATGTATAAATAATAATATATTTGTTTATTTTATAAATTAAATGTATTAATATTAAAATTAATATATATTTATATATAAATACGTTTATATATAAATAAATATTAATGTTTAAAATAATACATTTATAAATAAAATATGCAAATATAAATAATTAAAATTTAAATAATGGAAAACAATTTCAATGTTTAAAGAATAAGTATTATTATTTGAAGGATGAAATCGTAATTTATATATTGTGGAAGTTTGAATGTAAAAAGGTAGCCGTATGAATTATTTAACATTTCAAAATACATTGCAAAAAGAAGCAAACTTCATTAAAAGAAATATTTGAAAGTTTGAACTTTAGAAAAATGAATGGGAAACAAATGTGGATATTCCCGTGAAATTGCGGAAGCTCCTGCATAGCAGGAAATGCAAGAAGAAGTATTCAAAACCTGAAACCAGGAAAATAGCAATGAATTTCTGTGTTGTATCGATTGGAGCCTTGACCAACAACGCAACAATAAAATCATGTTGAGTTTATACGGCTGGCAACAAAACGTTTCCTGTAGGTGGCGTTTTTGTTTGCTGAGTTGAAAAATTCTTCAACTGCTGGCTCCAAAGAGGTCGAATCATCTTGGGAAACATGACTGAGGGTTTGATAAGATGACAAGTGACAATTTGACCTGGTAAACATGTCAATCTGTCATTTTACATGCCTAGAAATGGGGAAACTGTTCTTATTGCGGCCTATAAATACTTCACAATTCTTCATTCGAATACACTCTCTTGTTTTCTCATCATTGGCGTTTTTAGAGAGTCTTTATATTGCATTTGAGAGCTAGTGCTGTGAGTTTGTGTTACTGTTCTGTTTCAAGTGTTTCAGTTAAAGATTAGAGTATTCTTAGCTGTATTTCTTAGACTACTGTGAGAAATCAATAGCAATCTTTCTGTGGAGAATTTCTGGTTGAGGAAATTGTTGCTGTGATCAACAATAGAAGGCTGCTGATAGAGGAACATTGGAAAGGAGCTTATACAGGCATGTTTCTTAATTAAAGATTATAGCTTAAAGCTGTCTTTCTTTTACTGTTTTTTTTGAATTGCTGGTAGCATTGGGGTGAAATAAATAAATTATCCCTAGCATTCATTTGTTGTTTGATAAGGTATTATTGCATAATGAATTAAGGGACTTCATTTTATGCAAGGGTAAAAGTTAGGGAATGATAATGTAGCTAAAGGAGAAAGCTTGATGCATTTCAATATATTTAATTAAGGGGTTAAAGAAGATTAAATAGGAATTGGGGTTTTGAAAAGAAAGGATTCAATTTGGTTAAGAAGGATTTAATGGGAATTGGGGTTTTGAAAAGAAGGGATTCAATTTGATTAAGGGGTTTTAAATCAACTTAATTTTATATGTATTGTACTACAAGACTGTCTCTTGTGAGTGATGATTGATTTATAGTGTTAAACGTTTATGCATTTGTTTGGAGTTTCAAACTTGTATGATCTTCGTATATGGAGAGTACGTAGAATATGTATTAATTTCTAGGAACGAAATGATGTCAATACAAAGTGTAATCCTAGCTTGTGTTATTAGGTTAACATTAGGAAGCTTTGCTCCTAGGATAAAGATTTCCAGAAACAGGAGATAGGATAATAAACACTTGTTTAAAGACTCATTTCCAGTAAACTGTTTGAGGTAGGAAGTCTGGGGTAAACTAAACCCACTGAAGGACATGGCCTACACATAGAGTAAGGTAGCCCAAAGGCAAATTGGCCCTGAGTAGTGTAAGTGATAGATGAATTATCAGTCGTTTACTGAATCAAAACACTATGGCCATAGTAATGTAATGTACCTACATCCTCTTAGTTTAGGAAGATGATTACATTGTCAGTTCACAGTGATCCAAAACACACATACTAGGTTGGGATTGTAAGATACAAGAATCTAGTAATGTAGGACACGACACTATGCTCAGTTGGTTAACGAAATCGGTCACTCAACCAATCTCTTCGACGAAGGGAGGGCCATTCATTGAAAAATGAATGTGCGGGGGACCACATTATTAGTCCGTGGTTGGCGGAAAAGCACCCGAGTGATGTTTCTCCTCCACAACTTGACAACCGAAGAACCAAGATTTGAAAGGGAAGAACCTGGACCGTCTTACTTCTATTTGTGCAAAAGCTGTTAAAGCTGTGTATGTATTTCTTGTACTCTCATACTTTGTTATTTATTGAAAATAGATAAAGTTATTTATTTGGGAAAAGCTTTGAAATCATATTTATATGTTATACTTTATTTTGGAAAAGAAAGATTTTTTTTTTGTTACTATGTTATTTACTCATTTACTTTGGTTAAAAGTTGTAAAAGTTAGAAATTTTTATTTTACGTAGATGTCGGGTCTTTCCACAAGCATGTACAATCTCCTATTTATATCTATTATGATATTGTCTTTTCTAGATACTTTATTCCTCTTTATTGGTAATGGGAGATGCTGCCTCAAAACAAACAAACTAAAAATGAAAATAATAATAAAACTCATTGGCCCCCAATGGAGGAGGTTTTGACATTGGAGAAGTATAGACCAAAGCTAAGAGAGCAACAAGTCTCACTTTCTAGAGATATGGCCTATTTAGAGATACTATAATTCCATAGGGTATAACAATACACTAGTTTGTTTCTACATATATGTACACAAACCCTTTCATAAGAGGAAATATTAGAATTTATAGATTGGCAAAGCACAAACATATGTATATCTATAAGTGATTGGATTTCTACATAATGCCACCTCGCCAACATAGACTATTGTAGCACTCCTAAAAGTGGCTACAATATTGATAAATGATAATGCAAAATAATATTAGGGGATATTAAGGCATCAACAAGCTCAGGTGAGTGTGGTAGATATGAACATAAACAAATATTAACAAAAAATAAGATAAAATGAGCTCACAATATAAATGGCCAATGTCGTTGCTTAAATTGGAACAAAAACCCAACCAAAACCACATGTGGGTCAAAGAAATGAGGAAAAAGGAAGATCGAGTTAGATCAATAACACCAAAGAGCATAAGAATAGAACCATGTAATGATAAGAAGGCATGTAAGGAAGCAAGAAAACACATCACTGTAGGGATAAAGGTTATTAAGAGGAGATCTAAGATGGTGAAGAAATGTAAAAACCTACATTGAACCCATTTATTTAATCACCAAAGCTCTATGTGTAGGAACTATTGAGTCTAAAGGAGAGATGAGAAAGTATGGAAACAAGGGAGAGAATAAAATATGTTAAAATGGAAGAAATAACAAAACAACAAAGAAAGGTTGGATGAAGACAACAATATGCTCAAATCACAAGTGGAAAAACTACAAAAACTTGTGAATGTTGAACATGAGTGACATGCCCTCAAACAAGCCATCTACTCTCCAACAAATGCTAAGATAGGGGACAAAAAAGAAAATGCAACATAAATAAAAGAAGAAAAATAAGTACTCCACAACATGGAAATGTGAGAAAATGAGCTACAAAATAAATTAGTAAAATAATTGCTAGACAAGTAAGGTGATTAATAAAGAGGCAAGCAAGGAGTCAAATGATAGAAGAAAGATAGTGACACACTAAACAATCAAATATAATCATCAAAGGGATAAAACCATTATGGGAAATGGGAGTATACAAGCAACCTATCTAAAGATTTCCTTTTGGATCTAATGAAGAGGCCATATGAATCAAATAGGGGAGTAGAATTGGTAAGTGAAGAGAGGGAGGAAGAGATAGGCATTATTCAAATTACACTGTTGAAATATAAGGATAAAATAAGAGTTATAAGAAATATAGGCATGTTGAGAGCCTCAAATTATTAGCTAGATTTAAGCATAGCCTTTTTACAACTTGAAGAAAAATAAAGAGTGCAAAAAGGTGAATGTAGCAAGGAATGAAGGGATATGGGCATACTTAGACAATGGAAAAACCTATATCAAATCTCATCAAACTTGAAGAAAATAGGTAGTATAGTTCACCTAGCATCTTAAATTGGTAAGTTGGAGTTATAGAGATTGTCCTTGGAGAAGAGAAACTAGGTTAGGGCCCATAGCCATAGATAAAGACATAATGATTTTGATAGAAATATATGATCACGATGGTTGCAAGGCACCAAAATTTGAAGGATATAAGAAGGAGACAACATGGAAAAAAAGTAGAAAATAATGAAAAAATTTGTGGGGGTAAATGGTGTTAATAACTTAGGAATCATGCAACACAATCTTCAAAATAGAAAAACAAGATGGAAATAAATATTATATTTGGAAAATAATCATGAAAAATGACACAAGTATTAGCATAATTGCATGTTATTTTGTAGGTCCAAGAACTCCAAATTATAAAAGTGTGATCTAGACTATGAAGATCCATACTCATCCCTAAAGAGTGACATTTCAGATTATAGTGAGATTGGGGAGATTTTATTTGTGGGGGACTTTAATGCAGGGATTATAGAAAAACAAGCTTACATTCTAGAAGTAATGAAGATCTAAATATGAATCCTCTTTCAATGGTAGAGGAAGAAAATCGACAATTGACCAAAGATTCAAAAGATGCACATGGACCATCATGCACTTTGAAGAAGAGTTATTAGGTTAATGTAACACACAAAACTTGATCATATGTAATGGTTTGATGAGTGAGAAAAAGAAAGAAAATGTGCATGCAAAACCTACAATAGTAGAGTGTTTAATTGGCTATATTTTATGCTTGTAAAATTGTATATCTAGATTATAAGAGCTAGAAGTAGAAGACTCTCTTGTAGAGCTTAAATCATATCACAACCTAATTTCTATTACATTTCAATTACAAGGAGAAAAAGAGTATGTTAAGAACAACTAGATCAGCCAAAGTAAACTTCCATTTTGTAATAAAAAAGTTTGCATATCTTACAAATTTTTGTAGTTTTGTATCCATTTTAGCCCCTAGCCCATGTGTGCGAATCTTGTGTTCTTTTAACCCCTTTTGATTAGCCTATGCCACCCATAGCCATCCATATCCCCTTTCCTACTATGATCTCATGGTATTATTTAAACTTCCTATACATTCTCATGCATTTAATTTATATATCCTTCTCATGTCCTAACCCCACATTTAATTTTTCATTGTTATAGTTCCTATTGAGACTCAATCCTATAGTGTCAAATCTTGCTTGAGTCTCATCACATTTATGCGTGTCATTCCTATTCACCACCAATGATAATTGATTTAAGAAATCCCAAGTAGATTCATCTTTTGTAAAATATGCTAGATATTAGTTAATGTTTAGGTGTTTTTGTATGTTTGAGGGACCCTTGTCCCTTTCTAGGGTGATGGGTGGTTTTGGGATCTATCGACTAGGTCCTAGGTTTTCAAGTTCCCTTGAAACTATGATCCCCACCTTTCTACATTGCTTTACTCTCCTTCTCTCTTACTCACTAAACCTTGAGCTTGAGAATGAACCTTAGACCTTGGAACTCAATCCCTTGATGCCAAGTCTATTTGGTGCTTTATCCCCTCCCATTATCTCCCTTCCTTCACTTGGTGTAGACCTTCAAGAGGAACTAGGACCAAGGGACTAAGTCCTAATGTTGTCGTTCCCTTTAATGCCCCGATCTCCACTATCTATTTTATCCTAGAGTTTAAGAACTTCTTGGAATCCCACGAACCCTAATCTTGACCCTTTATTTCTATTGTTCCCCTAGATCTTAGATTTTTGGGAGAACCCTATACTTTGGCACCAATTCCCTAATGTTGAGTACTCCCCACACTCTAGCCTCCAATTTTTACCTTTGCCACCCCATCCTTGTGGGTATCCATTAGGACTTAGTCCAATGTTTTTGTACCACCCCATGACCTTGTCCTAATTTATGACTCTTCCTCCATTTCTCCTCATTCACCAATTCCTCTTCATTCCCAATCCTAGATCCTTCTCTAGAATTGATCCCTTATCCCATTTTTCTCCCATTCCCTCTTCAATCCCACTCGCACTTGAGACCCATTCCTTTTCCTTTGTTCCTAGTCCTAATTCCTTTCTTTTCCTGAGCCCTTACTCTTCTCCCTATGTCCATGGTCCCTCCTAGGACTTGACTCCTAGCATTTCCATTTTCTTGAATCCTTGGTGTTAATACCTCTCACACCTCCAATCCTTGACCCATTCCTTCATTGGTCCCTCTTCCCTATTTCCTCCTTAGGTCTAAATCCCAATCCTACATCCCTCAAACCTAAGGGCTTGTGTGAACTCATTACCTTATACTATGTTCCAAGTTCCATTTCCCTCCCCACTCTCACCCCTAGCCCTCTTTAGCTCTAGTCCTTAGGTCCCTCATACACTTAGACTCTTTCCAGACACCTAAATTTCTTGATTTTATTCCAAGGTCCCTCCTAGACTTGAAAACCCATAAAAATGTTAATTACACCCCAAAAACCCTTGAAACACTATTTCACCTACTCCCATTACTCATTTATCATGCCATTAAGTTGGATTTGATCCTATATTCACTAGCTCATCCTTCCCACCTAAAAATGCATTATTTTAACTACTAGGTGTGATTTGAAATGAAAATTTAATAATGAATAGCAAGGTAAACCATGCTACCATAATTGTGTTTGTTGGGGTTCCAACTGTTGAAAAATGAGGTGTTTTCTTAGCTTAATGCTCTGTAAAACTTTAATATTGTTGATCTAAGTAAGTCTTTTCTTTGTTACATATATTCTTTGTGGATGATTATCTTGATTAATCCATTTTACTATTGTAGAATGTAGAGAGAAGTTGATAGAAGAACTAGACAAGATATTAGAAAGATCACACAAGATGTACCGTGGAGAAACCCTTTCGGGAAAAAACTCCACCAAGAATTATTCTATTATTCAATATCTAAATTACAATAGCTCCAATTCTTGCTTGAGAATGCTTCTTCTGTCTTTACCAATCTTCTTCACAACCTGCAAATAAAAACTCTCTCAACTCTATTCAACTTGCTTGAGATAAATAGGCTTTAATCAGCTTTGTAAACTCAACATGAGTTACAATTACAATGCACAAGCCCTATCCCTAAAAGGTACACCATATCTCATGCAAATAGGGTTATCTCATGAAGAACAATGCTAAAACATGTGCTTCATCCATTTGGGTGTCCTAAACTGAAGCTACAACTCAACCTTCATTCTGTTTGATAATTCCAAAGCTCTTCCTCAAAGTTGGCGCCCATCAAAGGTCCTACTTAACTGAGTCTTCAAAAATATCTTATCATGCATTAGAGGTAAATCCAATAAAGCATCTTGGGCACCCAAGTTGGCTCCAAGTGCTTTATAGTTAACTGAAACATTTTCTCAACACCATTCCCAAAGAATGGTCATCCCTTGTTAACTGGAGGTAGTCCCTGTTATCTGTCATACAACTCAATGTTATTAGCCATGCATTACAAGTTAATTGAAGCTAACTACATGCAACTCAAAATAACCAACATGCATGCAACATGCACTTGCATGCAACTGAAGATAATTGAACCATAATTGAATTGAACTGAACTAAACTGAACTGAACTGAACTGAACTGAACTGAACTGAACTGAACTAAATTGAACTGAACTGAACTGATTCTGAACTAAACTGAACTGAACTAAACTGAATTGAACTGATCTGAACTGAACTTAACTGAACTTCAAGCATGCAAACATCAAATCCTAACTCCTAGGATCTTTTCATGCATTCAAAAGTGTTAACTATTACTCTGTATAGTTAACTGAACACAAGGTGAGTTTCACCTTACCATGTGTGCACCCACATGCTCCTATTATTTAGGAATAGCTGCAAATGTCAATTTCATGATTTATTTCATCCAAATAATTAATCTCATCCGAATCTTAGTGTTGTGGAACACATTCCAAGAATCTAGGAGATACATGAAATAATTAATGTTTAGGATTTGCAATTAAATGGCATCCTATTTCCAACACCAACTTCCCTCTTTGACTTGTGATTGATCTCTACAATTTACTTTTGAGGTGCCATAGACTCGGATGACACCCACACATAACATCAACAATTTGATGACTCACATGTGAAAATTCCATGAATTTCTCTTCTTCCTTGAGTCTCATGAGCAAGATAGGTGTCTAAAATAAAGATCTATAAATAGGAAAAATCACTCAAAAGGGCTGGTTGTTGAGCCAATTTTCTAGTTTGGGAATATCTACAACTAGTTCTAGGACATCGAAACTTCTAGTTTGAGATGCAAATAAAGGAATGCATCTTGTAAAGAGTAGGAAGGGTTTGTAAATTCACATATCTATGTATAAATATTTCTTTGTGGAATTTTGTGATGATTTTGGGAAATGCTTAATTATGGGTGTGCATTTTCTCTCACCATATTTGTTGGTGCAATTATAATAGAGGTTAGATGAAGAGTGGTAGCTTCTAATGCATTGAAATGTTATTGTGATGGTATTTAATTTGTTGCATATATGTTACTATAGTTCTAAGATGGATTATTAACTATGTCTATTCATATGATGTAATCTTTGATTAGTTCATATAAATAAATTTTGATTTTGTTGATACTTTGTAAGATTTATCTCCTTTGTTTTTCACAACTCTATTGCCCAATGGAATAGGCATTAATCTTTATTGATGAAAAATCAAACACTTATCATTTAAACACATTTGACCCTTGTTAGAAGTAGGATTAGATTAGGTTTAGAACATGGATGTTCATGATTCAATATTACAAACTAGGGAATAATATTAGGCAAAATTAAATTAGTTAAATCATTAGAGAATCATGTCATGCATGTGTAAAACTTACTAGTATGTATGCAATTCCAAATGAAATATATAAGGGATTAAAATATTATTTTCATATATATGTTTATATGCAAGGTATGTTATCGAATATATCAATTTTTTTATGCAACTGAATAGTCTTCGACCTAGTGATAATTATAGAGGTCAAGCGTACATTAGGTATAGTTGTCATTATTGTAATTGAGTTATATCTTAATTGGTTTCAAATATTTTTTTAGGTTACATCTAGGAATACCCTCATGAGTCTAAGGTAAGATCAAAGTACATGAGAGAATACCCACTCTTGTAAATTGGCCTTTAACCCTCCTTACTTTATTGAAAACCTCCTTTTTACCTTTTTGATGTCAAGTCCCTAGCCTTTAAGATGAAACCAATTTATATGATTATAGAGTAATAGTTTTGGGACCTAATAGTTCCCTTTACTTCTTTATGAAACCTTAAAATATTGTTCCTAGAGCCATCACATGTGTAAAAAACACATTTTACCATCATAAAACATATCTTATGAACATAAAATTAAAGATGATACCTACCACTAGATGGCTCACTTTGAGCTTAAGTTCCCTTGGGAAATTGAGCCAGAATTTTTTTGGAGACATTAGCCACAATTTTCCACCTAATCGGGTTGCCTTGAATTTTTTCCTCTACCACAAACTTCAAATATAAGGTAATTAATTTCTGGTTATTTACACCTACTAAGTTCTTATTTTTGAAATTCCAAAGCCAATTCTTTAAACTAGCCACCATTGTGTCAAATGTTTTAACATAGTAAAAGAGAAATTTTGTATTGGTTGTAAGGTTTTTTCCATTTATACTCATGGGACACGCCAACATGGCTTCAAAAAATTTACAAGTGAGATTGATTTATTCCCAAAGCCTCCTACAAATTTTATTTGGCCACTAGACAATGTTGTAATAGGATCATGAGAGTAGGTGGCTATTTTCCAAGGATTTCAACTAGGTGATGAATTTATATTTAAGGTTTTTTATGAAGATGAATTTTATTTTTTATTTTTTTAGGACCTCTTCCTTCCTCTCCACCACATCCTTATAATCCTTTACCCTCCATTTCTATCACTATTTTAATCCATTTTTATATCTCCCCATCTCTCCATTATCTTTATTCACACAATTACCATAATGTTGAGTCATTTCCACTTGATTTTTCCCAAACCATACATTAAATTTTAGACCTTCAAACCATCCTTTGTAATTATCTTGTAGCCATTATAGAGTCATTTCATTATTTAGATCCGAACAGATGTAGAAACATGAAGAAGGGGAAGCCAGCCAAGACACAGATAGGAACGTGCATAGGCAGTACCAGAGTAAGAACAACCCCATATTAAACACCAAGCAACCCTTTCACATGGAGGTGCAAAGGCAGTTCGATCCCTTCAAACCACTAACGTGAGCCATAGCCATAAATAGAGCAATGAACTGGCATTGTCCAGTGATAAATGTATCATTCCACAAACCCGAAACATGTGGCCACAAACCAGAAAGCCACGAAAATAAATTTGATATTCCATTTTTGAACTATGCTTGTAGTAGAGAGAAGGGAAAATGAACAGAAGTACCAGAGCACAACCATGGAAATCCAATGGTCGATGAAACAGGCCAAAAATACCACCACACAACCAAAGAAGAGTAGAACTGAATGAGCACGACAACAATTGAGCATGATCAAAACAAAAATTTATTGGTCAATGAGTCTGCCAAGGAATTTGCTTCCATTTTGACAGCATGAGCCGCCCTCTTCCCATGCAGAGAAATCCAGGGGAAGTCACCATACACCAATTTCAAAGTAATTATGACAGAAAAAATAGCCCGTACACTTTTATATTTTAATCTAAAGACAAAGCTGAAATTCCGCAATTTTCTAGATATCATCAATGTAAATGAAAACAATCTCTAGCAACTTTGAAATTTATCTTGTCACTAGTATGGTCAACTGCTTGTATAGTGGTGGAATTCATCGTAATAAACCCATCCATAACACACATACGTAACATTAACATTTTTACTGACCACTGTTTTCACTTCATGGAAGACAACTCGCTGTAAATCATTGACCTGTTTCATCAAATCACAAGGCTTATATGTTATGCTAATCTAGACCAGAGAAAGGAGAAGGCTTGTATGTTATTTCAGCCTACACCAGAGAAAAGAGGCTTAGAGAGTATCTAATCAACTGAAATCAGAATTAAAATGTTTGATTACAATCCTGGACATTTATAATCTGGAGTTTATGAGTAAAACAACTTTGCCCACTTGTCTTCAAATACAAATTGAAGATAAAAAACCATCAAATAATTGCAATTTTAAGAGCTAGCGTTCCCTTTTAGAGATTTAGAAGATAAAAAATGCAGTGGGTAGGGAGAAGCCCCAGAAAGTGATACTAGCCTGTCTTGGGCAATCCAGTCTTAGAAAAACAAAAAGTGGCATTTAAAATTCTGTAGGAAAAAACATCACTAATATTTTTCTTCAGGGATTTACAGGGAGAATGTGGATTCATATATACAAAAACTGAAATGAAAAGACTTGCAGGGCAACTGTTGGCTTAGATTGCTGAGTCATTGCAGCTGCAACCTGACTTCTTTGAGAAGAAATTCGACAATGCATTCCAAAGAATGAGGATGAATTACTATCCTCCCTGCATTAGTCCAGATCTTGTTCTAGGACCTAAGTGTACACAACCATGAGCAAACTTTCACCCATGCAACTTAAATGAAGGAGAATCAAAACAACAATCTAAAACCTTGTTTTCCAATAAATACGACTAGCAGATCTGCCACGACATGGACCCACTAGAAGCTTACAGGAAGGCACACACTACCAGGACAGAAAAGCGTAATCTCAATTCTGAGGCAAAAAGAACAGATTTAATGTATTAAAGGAAGGGTTTCTTTATTAAATTCTTTATACAAAGTCTGCTCATCAATTGCCTTGTTAGCCAACCAATCTGCCAAGTGATTTACTTCTCTATACACATGAGATACAAAATAGGATTTGAACCAGTTCAATTGCAAGAGAACTTTATCTAACAAGTACTGTAGATGCCAAACCTGTGACTTTTGATTAATAATTGCATGAAAGATTACCATAGAATCACCCTCAACAATTAGTGAATCCAAGTGAAGGGCCCTTGCGAGGTCCAAGCCTAGACTCAAGGCCTCCAATTCAGCCTTATTATTAGTGCCAGGGGGAAGGGCCTTACAGGCAGCTTTGATAATGTTTCCATTTGAATTCGAGATTACTGCCCCAGCCCCAGACTTACTAGGGTTGCCCCTTGAAGCCCCATCATAATTTATTTTGAAAAAATTAGCAGGAGGAGGCTCCCATTTAGCCTCTCTTCATGCCAACACTTTATCCACCTTGCCAGTAAAAGACCCATGAAAGGGAAAAGATTTGAGCAAGGACCAATTTCTGATAACGAATCCATC